>JAXCIN010000030.1:0-600000 GCA_038502155.1 Parochlus steinenii | reverse complement strand
GAGCACACATATTGGTCTCATTTAAAATTGCAATTCAAAAGCATTTAAAATGTGTCGGCCAAATTGTATACATAAATTGAAAAATTATACCAACAATAATGGCTTCGATGATTGTGTCGCATACGAAACATTTAATTTGATTAATTTCGCATCAAATGAAGGCAATTTAACGTGAAAGCTTTTTAAGGCAATTTTGCAGAGATAATTTCATAACAATTCTTGCCTCCTACAAGCACAGAATAAATCAATTATGTTGGTGGAGCTTTTTTGCAAGCGCTATACAAAATATTAATGGTATGCACATATTTGCGTTGCATACTTTTTTATGCAATTATGCGACAATTTTCTGCTGTGAAAAAGTGGAAAAACAAGTAAAACAATAAATATTGAATTAAACTTTGTATACCTTTTAATTAATTAATTATTTTGCTATGTTACGAGTATTTACAAACAGTTTGTGATACACAGCACATAGAGCATAATTATGAATGTCCTTATGATACGATAATTTTTTCAAAGCCATTTATTCAATAATTATGAAGTTGCTTGTGATTTGTATAAACCAATTTTTGACAAAATTTTCATATTAAAAAATTGTTATGATCGGCAGGCATTTATGCATTTCGTTCATGTGTATGCAAAAATATGAAAACTTGCAATTATTAAAAATTTAAAAATCAATCAACTGTAAAGCAAATAATTTCGCGGTGGAATAAAAAATTTTAAATTATTATTCCGATATAACTATACAACAAAAATGGGAAAATTCGGAAAACTCCAAAAAAATGGTAATATCGAAAAACCCAAAAAATCGTAAAAATACATACAAAATAAGCCACCTTTTTTTGCTACCAAAAAAATTAAATTATTGTTATTATTATTATTGCTCAGTTTGCCAATGGTCATCATCAATTGGGTCGACTTGATAAATTTGACAAGTACCAGATTAAGGAAATTTTACTTTTATGAAAATATTTTGTTAATTTTTTTACTGTACTTAAATTTTAAAATATAAAAATGGTTTTACTAAATAATTATTTTTCGGACATATTTTACACTATTTGATGGTTTTATGAATAGTTTATTTACTTTTATCTATTTTTCAAATGTGTCTTGTAAAACAACGGCTGTGTCTCACACTTCCACCTCCAATTTATTTTCATTATTCCTCGATTTTTAATTATTCCGCTTTTTTAATTTTTTTACCATAATTTTTCGGGGCAATAAATTACTATATTTTATAAATTGTTAAAAAATGGCGAAAAATTGGTGTTTTGCTGTGGTGTGGGATATAAAAATCATGCAGATATTTGCTAATTTTTTGTGTGTTTGGGGGTAGATCAATAATTTTTTCCCGGGCTTTTTGAACAGTTACAAACAGAGCCAATATAATATTCCATACAATTCGCGCATATATATTATTATAACACATTTTATTAATGTTTTATATATGATAAAAAATAAAACTAAAAAACGCCTGCCACCCAACTTGTGCCTCATTTGTACCGAAAACAGCATCATCCCTTTACCCGGCATTCTCTACCGCCTGAGTTTCATGAGGGTAGAGCAATTTTTATTAAAAATGTGTGTTTAAATATTTTATGAGCTCCCCTCTAAAATTTGCCCTGTTTTATGTTTATTTTTTGCATATTACATTGCCAGCAAAAAACAATTCCAAATAACGCAACAACAAAAAACTTAGAGCATAGATATAAAAGTACTGAAAAATGTATAATATAACTAACAATAAACCACCATATAAAAAGTGAACCCGCGCATTTGTTGTTTGCCTGCTATTATTTTTTGCTACTCTACACAGCAGCCAGCAACAAAGCAAAAATAATTTTCATCTAATACAGCATATAAAATTTGTATAATATGAAAAATACTTCACTACTACAAAATAATCATAATACATTGTAAAGCGCTTCAGCACCACCATCATCCCCCCCAGTTTGGCGCAAAAAACAAATAAAACAAAAAATACATTACTGCTCTGACAAAAAATCGGCATAATAGAGAGCGATTTTTTAATGCGATGGTTTTTCATAAACAACAAGAAAAAGATTATTTTAAATCTCAAACAATATGTATTTTAAATGTGATCACTTCTTTGATTTTATTTATTTCTATTTTTTTCTAAAAAATATAATTGATAAGATTGATAATTTACAAAGGGGTAATTCTGTTTTGAAACTAAAATAGAGTATAATCATTTTGAAATATATTTGAAACAATTTTATTATATTTTTCATCTAGTACCTTGAGTCAAATTGCTATGGAAATTTCTGCAAATGCTAATTACCAAGCAATTACATTTTTGCCAACCCCGGTAGCCAACCAGACACACAAAAATCTAAATTATAGCATTTTAATTGGAAACCTGCTACCACCATTCCACTTTTTAGCTCAATTTGTTTGCCAGAAAAAAAATGATGTGTATATATAATTTTTCCATTTTCAGATTAGTGTTAGTGGAAATAATAAAAAATTGTAATATAATATAAAAAGCATAAAAAGGGATGAATTTGATGGCAACAACAACGGTGGGCGAGCGCGAAAATAGGAGTGAGAGGATGCTGTAAAAAATATATCGAAATTTTTATGATTAAATTCTGAAGCTGTAAAATAGATGAAGCTATTCATCAACGTGAATCTGATACACACGAAACATATGCCTCAGATTATGAGTTATTACATCAATTTGCTCGTAACCCAACCAAATCGCATACGCAAATCCTTCCCAAGAAAATATATCCCAATTGCCCTCAACAAAAATAAAATGTAAAATAAAATAAATTAACTCCTTTGGATATCCAAATTGCTGATTTTCCTTCAACTTTATTATCTGGGTTTTTTGAAGAAAATGAAATTGTTGGTAATGCAAACGAAAACCTGAAACAAAACTTCGTGAAAATAAGCATTCAAAAAAGTTCACGATCTATCATTTTAAACAATGGCATAAACAAAATAATAATCAATATAACAATGATCAATTTATAAATCTTTTGACTTTTCAGTGGATTTCTTTTTCGCAATTATTTACGTTGCATTTCTTTTTAACATTTGTATGTATTTGTTAATTTGATGCTCTAAGTTTGAAGCAATGATAAAGATTATTTGACTCACTAGATGAATCGACATTTTTCCACAAGAATTTAAATTCAACATATTTTTGTATCGATTCAAATTTATCCATCATATCTAATCTAATTTAATTGGAAAGTAAATAACATGAGGATTCGTTTTTGAAATTTTTGTTAATAAAACACTTGTCGATTTTTCGAGACATCCTAATAATATAGCATTCCTAATAAAGAAAGCTGTTTGTAATTTTAGAGAAGAGAGATAATTTTACAAACCTCAACACAATTACGGAATAACACATGCATCTTTCAACAAGAAAGATCAGGAGTGAAATTCATTGTTTATGAAAAAATAGAAAACAGTTATCCAGTCGACTTACATTACAATTCCATGCAAACCACCATCAAAGCAACATAAGACCATAAAAACCATTTGATGATGGTAGAGGCGAACTGCATCAAAATTTACCAAAATGCAATGATATAGAGAAAACAATGATGATTTTAAATATATAATGGCATGCCATTTTATTTTAACAGTCTTTCTTTTGCAAGTACATTTTCAAATTTATGGTGAGGAAAGGAGCAATTGTGGTGCGAAGAAAGTTTCTCAACTTTTAGGCGAGCAGATGCAAACAGATTTTTGGATTTAGCGAATTGGTCTTTATGAAACTATAAAAAGGAACATTGGAGGAAAGTTTTAGAATCTACGTTTGTAATTATAGATCATATACATTCCGTAGAAAAAAATAGTATAAAATACGTAAAATGTTAGGAGATATTTTAATTCAGAATAAGATATTCAAAAATATCCCAATAGTTTTAAAAAAATATAATAATTGAACTTCAGTATTATAATTTATACTGAAACTAACATAACTATTGCCTCGATACATAATATTCAGCTTTTGAATCCCTCTCGTTCTGTTTATTTTGAGGTTAACAAACTTCTTCCCTAATATAATAATAACTACGTCAAAACAAATATTTTTTAAACAAAATTCGTGAACAGTGTTATCATTTGAAATGATAAATGAATATGTGTTGTTCTCAAACTGAGAAAAAGGCATAGTAATGTTAAAAAAAAAATTAAAATGGCATGAGTTAATCACAAAAGTCACGAAATATTCTTCACTGCATTTTTTCAAACTCTAATTTCAAAGTAATTAAATTAATACAACGCAGAAAAGAAATTTGTTTTGCTAAGAATACATTTCGCAAATGATTTTCACGAAAACATAAACAGAAAGAAATTTAAGAATACCGTTATATTGTGTTTTTTTATTTTATTATCCTCCTTTCTCGTTTTATTTCAATCAAAGAACCAGAAAATTGTCTAATGAAGGTTTCAAGCATAAATTCGAAATGAAAATATACCAAAGCATTTTGGACGTAATTCCTATTTCATATTTTTTTTTTCTTCCTTGAAATTTTATTTGTGATATACCTAGTAATCATAACATACATATTTTCATACTTACATATTTTTCAAACAAACACTATTATAATTTATCTAGTTATTACATTTTTTTTTTATTCCAAAGATTCTATAGCTGATGCTGTTTTCTATAAAATAATCTATTAAAAAAGTATCAAAATCCATATATCTAGACTATTAAAAAAACCCTATTTAAAAAGAGAAGTAGGAAAAAGTTTGAAGATAGATTCAATAAGTAGTTGCTATAGCGATCCCCTTTTAATAATCCGGAATTCTCCTTACTTTTATTATGAAATATTTTATAGTTGTGTTATATTTGTGATAGGAAATTTTCCACCAATTCTAATACAACTAAGCAGCACACTTTTCCATTATACTGCAGGTTTTTAACTATATAGTTGAGTCTTTCAGCTTGAATGACAAACAAGAGGCAGAAAATGTTTTCGAGAGAACATAATTAAATTATGAAAACTGAAAAGTAAAATTAATATATCAAAAGTGAGGAGTGTGTTCTTATAGAAATATACATATTTATTGTTCTTTGCGTCTTTGCTCTTTGTTTGTTTTGCAAACTTTAATCTCGCGTTTGGATCAGCGACAAAAAGCATATTTGTTGGCAAAAATTACTCCCTCAAGTATTGAATGAAGAATAAGCGCTTTAAAAATAGTTTTTCCTTCTCGCTACCGATAACATTATATCATTTTATATAATACTTTGCTGGAATATTTTGTTGTATATACTCACAATATATTTTGTTAAATTTTATTAATAAGAATGGGAAAACATGTAGCAAACAAAAGCACATCTATTTCTGGTACAGAAACTTTGACACATAAATATATTTGTTCGTTAAGAAAAAGCAGAGTTGAACTTAAAACTGAAACTACTACTTTTGAAAATTTCTCCTCTGTTTATTGAATTTAACTAAAATACGTTGACATCAAGGTTAACATTTTGAAATTTCTGTAATGAAATATGAAAATAACTCATTATAAAAGAAGGCTATAATAATTTTAGCGAGAATTTTACTTTTTGTTAAAACTTTTCATTTCATTTGTTAATAATAGCTTTGACTTACATTTATTTTCAAGTTGGCAACCCGGTATTTTATGGCTTTTATTCAAAATTATATAGTTATTTACATACTTTATAACAAAATTAATATTCATATTAGTGTATGAAATTTGAAGTGTTATTGAAATATTTTTATACATATTTTTGCTAAGAAGTTAATTAACGCATTAATAAGAAGCTGGTGAACAAATATTTTCTGTGAGAAAAGCATCAAAATAGCTCTGGAGCCTGGTGTGTACCTAATTACGTATAGAAATTTTAAGTTACATAGAAGTGAGCTCGCATGGAATGAAAGCTGTATAGTTCTTTACCTTTTATGACACGATGATTATAATTATTAAATATTAAATAACGCGCACTTGATGCTGGAAAAGTGTAAAGTAAATAATTTTACTTTCTTCAGTTTTCTCTTGATATACAATGAGTAAATCCGTCTCAAATATTTAAGAAGCTTTTCTCAAACACATGATTCAGCATTCAACAATGATGATTTGTTGATCAAAGTGTTCAAAGTGTTCAACTTCGGTACTAAAATAATACTCCCCCCGTTAAAACAGCACTGATTAAAGGAACACTTTTGCACTTTAAATTTAACAACCTCAAGTTTTATATAATTTTTACTTAATGACAGGTTAATCAATCAAAATATAAGAACGTTTTTTGGTTTTGCCGAAACAATGTTGGCTGTATTATCCACAATATCTCAAAAGAAACCAAACTTTTTGGAAAATTATAATTATTATCATATTAACGTACGTCTTTTTGGTTCAGTTTATCAGAAAAGCAACTGCTGTTCATAAATTAAGCTTCATACAAACCTTTTTTAGTTTGGCCATTGATGGATTATGAGTTTGTTCATTTTTATTGAGACATTTAATAAAACTATGAAAATACAGAACTAACATAAATTACTTCAAGTCTTTTGATAATCTATTAAATCGAACCAAGATATGTTTCCAACTAACTTGTAAGGGTTTTTTATTAAGATGGTGAAACAAATGGCGATATTTGCAGAACATTCTGTGAACGATTTTTTATACATATTTAATGAAATTTCGTAACTTATACAAAAATCTCTTTGATTTGTTAAATTTCAAATTATTTAACTCTTTTTCAATCCATATGTCGGCCAAATGGCTTCAAATTTTAAAAAGATATCCCGTGTTGCATTGTTGAACCTGTGGTTGATGATTTAAAGTTATAAAGTCATAAAGATGTCAAAGTTCCCAGTATCGATCACCATAATCATGCGTTAACATTTATAACACACAACATATTTGAACAAATAGTGCCTATTTAAATAATTATACATGCTAATTTTATTAATTGAAATTCAATCAAAAACATTGCAATTTTTGCAGAGCTTTTTTGTTTTTCAAAAACAAACAAATCATAATTTAATTAGATGCACGACAAATAATTTTTAAATTAATTAATAAATTCAATGGATGAAACTACTTTTAAGCACGTATTAATTTATATATTTTAAATGTACGAGTATAATATAATTAATAAATGAATTAAATTGTGCAATGTAATTTTGAAGTACAGATACTTAATATATGAAATATTACAACGTATTTGAAAATTAATTAATTTGTATCGAATGAGAAAGAATTTCTCTCCAGATTACATGCTTCAGTTTTATATTCTGCATCTATCAAAAACTGTTTTATATTTTTGATTTATTACATTTTGTTAAATGCACTTATTTTGTTCCTGAAAATTTAAAAATAATTTTTAAGTAATTTAAAAAAAAAGAATTATTATTTATAATATTAAAATGTAAAGAAATTTAACGAATCGAAAGTTCCTTTATATTTATGGCGGGTTGTATACAGTTTGAGGATAAGCAACAATACATCTTTTAAGTTATACATCATCAATAATACTCAAGATTTGACAAGTGCAACAATGTCAGTTTTTTCCTAAAGACTGTCTTATTTTAACTACAATGATGAGTTATAAAAGAGACAACCAAACATTCACATTTGAAGTATAGGATCAACTATGCTATAAAAATTCCATAACACAAAATTGCAAATAAAGTATTGCAATGAGGTAGTTTTATCAATTCCAACTCAAGTAAATATGCACATTAATGCAACAACCCAGCGAGATAAGCTACACAAACATGAAATATTTTCAGGGGTCATTAAAAGTTTGTGTGTTACTTACAAAATTTTTTCAAACATCACTTTGTGTGCTAAAATATTTTTAAATTCAAAATTTAAATTTCTTATGTGTGCGTTAATCTTCAAATATATTAATACTTATTATTTTAATATTGTGTTATTTGATCTTTCAAGATTTTGCGTTCTAAATATTCAAATGCAGTGCTGATACTTCTGAATGTGTGCAGTAGTTGGAACAGTTCACTGAACCTAGCACATTTCTTTGTGGGCTAATAATCTTCCGGGCTAATAGTCCTTCAAGCTGAATGCAGATAATAATTAAAATTCACTGCATGGAAATTGCACCACTTGCATTACGTTTTGCACAAATGCAGTTTCAAAAGGCACCTGTTGGTTCAATGTGAATGTAACGCATAATTTGTCATTAAAAATAAGCACCAATTGCACAATTCTCATACACAAAAATACTTTTGTTTATCAAAACTAGTAAGCTAAGAGTATTTATTAGGAAAACTTACATATTATTTTAAACTAATGAATATAATTTTAAATATGTACAAACTCAATGACTGGTCCACCTGTTATATAAAGATTAAAGATTGTATTGAAAACTTACATTTGATATTTCGTGATATTCATTTGCACAACAAAAAATAATAACTTTTCAAAACTAAATTGGATTCCAACGAACCAAAAAGGAGCACAAGAAAACAAAAATCCATTAAGAAACTACCTCTAAACACCTTCAAATTAAATATCTTATAAATTCGCATGACTGTAATGAAAATTTATGGTGGTTTTGTGCTACTGAGGGGGTTTGCATTCATGATGTCAATATGTTAGAAAATTTTAACAATTTTAACTTATTTTAGTATGTAAAGAATCTTTGACTAACATTAACATTTAATCACATATTTTAGCTAAAACTTTCCATTTAGATTGATATAGTTTCAATATTATCATATCCTTACTACACTTTGAACTTACCATGAAATGAATGTAAATGAGAGCTCATATTGAAAATACCTTTTTGCTAAGTTTCTTAAATCTTCTTGCAAGCTCTTTCTTAAGAAACAATTCTCAGATTCCTTTATATAGGACAATGACTTATAAAACGATTTCATCTCTTGCTAAATTCTCGTTTTTTGTTGTTGCATGATATTGGTGGCTGAGGAATCTGATTTTGGTGTTGCTTGCGTCATAACGGAATATTCGAATATAACTTATTTTGTGAAGAAATTTTAGAATTATGCAGAATTTAATAGTTTTACAAAAAAATACTGGGACAAAATAAGTTTTAAGATATTGTCTACCCAACACTTTACGCTTGGTTGAAACTGACTGAGCACGAATATCTGAAATGCAGCGCCCAAAAAATCTTTTTGATTTCACGTTTTGAGGCTATTTTCTCATTGAATTGAACCACTCGGTTCTACGCCATTACGCCAATTTTGCCAATTTTCATTTCTTCGTTGCTGATATTCGTGAACTTTTTCTTGGGCTGCTCATAAACGAATGCAATTTTGATCAGAGCCGAAAAAAATTAGACAGCGTTTTTTGCTGTTCTTTTTGTGATTATTATTTATTATGTTGATTATACACAATTTTTTCTGGCAAGAAGTAAAGTGAATGCACTCGAAAATAATAAACAAAATTATTTGATTAAAAAATGTGGAGAGTTTTCTATGTGTGCGTGAACATTTCTTCATAATATGTTACCTCTTTGGGAATATAGATACTTGAACTTTGATTATGATATTATTATGTTGAACACATTAGAGATTAACTGAATTGGATTAGTTGATTCCAGAAAAAACTATTTTTAAATTTTTCTTTAAAGATGAAGTTAATAATTGATCCTAGAAATTTGAGAACAAAAAATAAATTATTCATAGCTTGACACTTGTTAATATAAATAAAACAAGTAATAAAAATGCTCAAAATGAACCTTTGTAAACCCTGCATGATATTACAGTCCCTGCAAACTACCATTGATTCAGATATCTGAGCTCTATTTATGTTTATTAAATAAAACTTTATTTAACATAGCAACCATACTTTAAAAAAAAAATTTATTGCTTCAAATACATTTAATTTTCGTACGGAACACGTCTTGTGAATTTAGCTCTCATCATGAAACAATTATCAACTGCATCTACCAAGTACATTTATACCTTTAATTTTATGTGAGTTCAATTAATCAAAATATTCATAAATTTTAGATGGATCAAAGTGAAGGAACTTGGCACAATGTGCTTTGTTGGCAAAGAGGCTCTTGCATTTGGTTCTGGAAGTCATCTTTTGTTTTATAATCTGACTACTGGCCAGGAGTCACATTACCGTGCTGATATCAAAGAAAATGGTGATGGAATCTCTTGCTTGAGTGGTCACAAGATATTTTCTATTTTTGCTTTCGCAGAAAATTGCACCAATGCTCGAATACTTGTGTTGTCTTATCCAGAATTTCAGAAAGTTAGCATACTTGACAGTTAGTATTGAGTTATTCAAAATAAATGATATAGAAATAATGATTTAATTTACAGATAAAAAAGAAGACATGTATATCAGCTTGACGTTCTCAGAAACTGAACATTTATTTGCACTCACTGGCATGCCAGACTATCAGATTCAAGTATGGTACTGGAGAACTCAAGACCAATTAATAAGCCAAAACTCAGAAATTTTTACTGACAAGCAAAAGATCAGTTGTAGTCAAAGTTTACCTCTCACTGTGTGTCAACTAGCTTATCGAAAAGGCTTACTAACCGTTTGGGAAGTGCACGGAACTCAAAAGTTTTGCAAGTTGATTCAACGTCGAATAAATCTAGACTTCAATAAACTGGATGGTCCTTTTGACGCTTCATATTCGATCGAAGGAAATTTAAATATAGTAAACAAACATGGCCACGTTTACAATGTGATTCCTTCGTCAGGAGTTGTAAACTTAATAGCAAAATGGAATGGTGGATCTGGAGACAACTCTACAGGTATAACCAGCTTCAGAGGTGGAATTATGGTTTCTGGTCCAGACGGCACTTTGAAACATTACAAAAAGCAAAAGTATGTGTGGAACGAACAATTTTCTTCAAATTCTTCAGAGCCTCTTCAGTTATTAAAAAGTATTCCAAACCGCGATATTATGATTGGCGTAACTGATAAAGGAGCATTATTGAAAGTTCAAGCAGACGGTGAAAAACTAGATTTCGTTCATATCAAAGATTTCGATAAATCTATTTTCTACTTCTCATTACTTTACCCCTTGAACGAATACTTGATTGCAGTAAATTCATTAAATTGCATCGACACTTTTAACATTGTGACTGGTGAAAAAGTCTCGACAATCACCGTAGATGATCATACATCAATTCGAGAGAATCCACTATACCCATTTATAGCGATTGGGAATTCTGAAGGGATAGTCTACTTGGTTTCGCTCTTTGATCCAAAAGATCCTCAGGTTTTGACAGAGTTTCACTTGAGTCACTTCAAAATCATGAGCATGGTTTTCTCAGACAGTGGACGCATATTAGTTGTAGCTGATGCTCAATCTAACATCTTTATCATCAAAGTAAGTTATTTAAATTTTTTTGATTTATATATAACTGACTTCATTTCATCTAGGGCCTGCCTGGAAGTAAAATAGAAGTTATTCATCAGATGAGTGAAGAACACCAAATTTTAAACTTTGTGGTTACCGAAGCTGAAAACCACCTGAACATATTAATGCTGCTGAAATCTGAAGATGCAGCCCAAAAATTTAGCTCCAATCTCCTTGTGAGATTTTCCATAAATTTGAAGAATGAAGAGTGCTTGGTAGATCACTTGGAGCTTCCAGGAAATTACATAAAAATAGCACCAATATTTGATTCTGCAAGTCGGTTTTATGGTGTTCAGTACTGTTCCACCAATATTGATATTCTGCAAATAGCTGACAGCCACGAAATTGAAGTTGTTCAAGTAATGAAAACGCCACATCAATTACGCCACGTAAACTTGTATTGCAACCGCGAGCATTTAATTTCTTGGGGAATCGATGGAATTGTTGCTATATTTGATGCAAATTATAAGCTCTTGAAAACTGTGGTGGTACATAATCGGCATTGTATGGGTGTAAAACAAGCTAGATGTGATTCAACTGGACAGTATTTAGTCACTCTAGGATATTCCGGAAATCTTGTTTGCTCCAAAATAGCAGATGAGCCAAACTCTACACGCATTGATGAAATGAGAGCTACATTGAGAGATTCTTTGGTGCAGCAAATGTTCACTCGCCCAACTATTGGATATGTTCACGTTGGTGTGTACTCAAAAGCCTTTATTTTTAAAAGTTAGTTTATCATTAAGCATGGGTGCTGTTCATTAGACTAGCTATCAGCACTCATACTGAATTATAAATACATATATGTAGAGCTTATAACTTATTAATTATTTTATCATAAACACTTTACGTACTTTAGGTGAACACGCCGGAAAACGATTCTTAGACATGAAGGATGAACAAAAGTATAAACAAGAAAAGGAAACTTCTGAATCATTAAAGAAAGATATTATTTTAAAAGTAGCTGATCTGAAACAGCGTCTTCAAGTTCTTTTGGACACAAATGAGCAGAAATCTAATGAAGAGAAACTTGAAATTCAAGACTTCAATCTTAATGTATGTGCAAAAGACAACATGATTCAGAGCAGTCTATGTAAATGTGAGCTGGAAAAACAACAAGCCTTTGAATTTATTGATGCTCAAAGTAAAATTAACAAATGGATAATTCAAATTTGTTGGGAGCCAGTGCAAGTAAAAGGAACAAAGCTTCACGGAATGTTTACTCAGTTGACAGTTGAAAATTTTCCGTTAATGCCTGAGGAAAACGATTCACCTAAGGACAAAATACGACTGCTTCGAGAAATAGAAAACACTGCTGCGTTGAAAGACATTTTTTTGCCATGGCGTCCTATTCATACACAAGAACTCGAAACACTTTTTGCTAAAGAGCCAGAGATTGGTATTTTAGATGATAGTGCAAAGCAGTTTAAAGCTTTGATGCTACCACTTATTGGATCTACTACACACAAGTTTATAAATATATCTGAGCTACACTACCAACAACTTGATGTCATCACTTTTCATCAGATGCGACATGAACAAAAAATAACTAATAAGGAGATTCGGCAGCTCAAAAAATTTTTCAATAAGGCATTTTTTTAATCATGATTTTAATTTACTTTAATACTGATATCATTTTCATCACACTGTAGCAATTCGATACGATGCATCAGCTCAAGAAACATGAAATTGAACAAGTTATTGCTAAAAATGACCGTTTGCGACACATTCAACAGGAGCTCAAGATTCTTGATGCATTGAAAGGTAAAGCTATTGAAAAATACAACACAATCGTTGATCCAATCATGTTGCCCGATGAGCAGCCAGACGATGTTGTACAGGTAATTTAGAAACTTGAATGTTCTTGACCAAAAAGTTTAATTTACTTAAATTTTCATCAAATTTAGGTTCAAGATTGGGAAGTTTGTGTATCTCCGTATGTATATCCAGATCACAAAAGACGTATAGCTGCTGAAAAAATAGAAATAGAGCGTCGTCGGCTTGCAATGTTGGCTGATGACTTCCGAGCTCGAGCTCTCGATATTATGATGTAAGTTTCTGAACTAAAATATACACAAAAAAGTTTGATTATCGTTAATTTTAGGGATGGCGTGCTAGAGCACCGTTGGGAGGATGAAATAAAGAAAAATCCAATGCAACCAGATTTTTTGGCCAAGAAAAAAGATCCAGCTGAATATTCCGAGTTAGATCTTCGTGAGCTCCAAGATTACAGAGAAAAAATGTTTTCTTTGGAAAGGGAACGAGAAAAGTACCGAAAAATGTTGCATGACGAGCAGGATACGATGCAACAGCAGTTGGACCACGAAATACGAACATTCAATTACAAAGCCACTGAACTACTTTTGACCAAAAAGAAAATTGATGCAGCTGTTGGGCAAGAGGAAATGAAGTTATTGCTATTCACTTGGTATAACTTTCGCCGCTTAGTTTACCAAAAGGAAGAGATTCAAATCAAAAACAACGTGGAAAATATTAAAAGAACTATCGAGGATTTGAATCAAATACAAGCGGAGTTGGTTGAAAAGATCAATGAACTTAAGACCAATTATGAGAACCTTAGTGGAAAAGACAAACTTTTGGACAAACAATTTAAAATGAACTTCGGAGAAACAGCACCCAGCGCTGTTGTAGATCAAGCATACAAGTTCTTCAAGCGACGACCAAAGTTTCAAATGAGGGCTCAAATTACATCGCCTATTTTACAGGTTTTTATCAACAACAAAAAAACCTAATGATTAAATTATACAGTTGTTATTTTTGTTGTTTTAGGAGCTGGCAAGACGATGCGTTCAAGGTGTTTCAAATAAACGGTTTGCAGTGACGCTTCTTCCCGCAGAGTGCCTTGAATTTTTAGTTGGCCTTGACACTCTTGATCAAGTTTCAAGTGCAACTACAGGTATTGACCCAACGTCCTGGACTCAACTATGCAAAATGAGGAGGATCAAAGTAGAAAGTGAATTCAAATTAAAAGGTTTGGGAATACAACTTGCAGACGCGGAGGCCACTCAAATGGCATTTGCCAGAGAGATTAACAGCAAGAAAAATCAACTGATGGCTGTTGAGAAGCAGTTGCTGGAGCAAAAAGAGATTAGAGACTATGAAGCAACAAATAGAAATGTCCAAATTGTATTGAAACGTGGATTGATCGAAATTCCATTATCTGGTAAATTGTCTGATATCAATGATTGCATATTGATTCATCGTTCTGATGTAGATGAAATCAATAAAGTTATAAGAGTAAGTTCATACAGACTCCTGGTTTATTTTTATTTAATTATTTTTCTATTCTTTAGAAAGCAGGGACAAAGAAGATGCGAGCCATGGTAAATGCATCCCAATTCAGACGTAAGATTATTTCACAGGAATGGGATCATAAAGTTCTTCAGTTGACAGTACGCGATATGCGTGAATACGTCAAAACCATTGAAAAATGTAAAATCACAAAGGAAGTGCAAATGTGGTTGAAGCGCAAGGAGAAGGGTTGGACAGAAGATTTGGGTCAAGCAGCTGTAAATCGAGAGATTGAAAATGCTATACATATACAAGAAAAGGCTTTAAATGAGTTGTAAGTTTTGAATTTTAAAACCATGTGTTAAAAATAGAACCTAAACAATGTTTATTTACACTTCACAGGGTCAAAGAAGTTAATGAAATTGAGTCTCGTTTGCAACAAAAGAAACGTGAGAATAGACTTCTAGATAAGCGCATACAAATGTTAAACATGGATATCAATGACCAAACTTTGACGCGAGACATCCAATTCGAAGAAAAAGAAGTTCGACAATCCCACCACAGGTCTAAAATTTATTTTTTTTTTTTTGAACAAATATTGATGAAATTATTTCAGAATGGAGGTTATTGTAGAACGTGCCAAACTTGTACGTTTAATTCAACTTCAACATGCAAACATTCTAGAGCTGAGCACTTTACTTGAACTGCAACGTTTGAAGACATATCCAACATTGACTGCATCACACGGTTCAAAGCCAATTAAAAATTGTTAAAAATTATGTTTCAATGATGTTTTCATAATGTTTGCTTAGAAAACACTTTTTTGAGCTAGTATTGAAACCGAATAAAAATTGACCTTTCTCGAACCACAAAACATGGTTCAATATACAGAAAGGTGAAAAGCATTTTTGTGTAAATTTCTAAAAATATAACTTGAATATTATCGCATATTTGAATGCACAATATATTATGTTGATATGCTTTTTTGTGTTTTGCTGAAAAATGTGCATGCAAATTTGAAGATTCAATAACGGGTTAGTTTGGACTTTATTGAGTTTTATTTAAATTTACACAACTAACAGTATTCTGTATTAATAATTTTTATCTTGCCCAAGCAGATGTTTTATGAATAAAATTGTTCCTAGTTTATAATATATTGTTTGCTAAAATTCTGTTGTACTTAATCAGCTGGTTTTGAAAAAATATCCGACGGGACTAAGTTAAATTGCGTCAGAGCAATAGTTTTATTGACTTTAGAAAACTAGCAGCTTTACGAGTTATTACTATCATGACGATGATTCAATTAATTTAATTTACTTGAAAGTGTTCAAACATAAAGTAGAAGAACATACTAAATTAAACATTTTCCTTTTGCCATCAAAAATTTACCACATAAATTTTAATGTGATTTAATTTGCTGAAAATTAATGTAAATTAAATCATTTACACATATTTTAGCAAACAACAATATTCCCACAACTATTTTCTATACTTCTACAGCAAGTACAAACATAATGTATGGTAATTTTGAAACCCTTATTTTCAGCCAACAAAATTTTGATTTACTCGCAAACTATTTGTGTCGTGCGTTCGCTTTCAAACAATTTGAAGCACACAACATTTTACACATTTATCTACACTTTATGTTAAAATTTGATTGTATGATAATTAAATGTGTAATAAATTCCATAATTTATGTATTGCTTTTGCTACATAAATTCGAATTTACGGTGTGAACATCAACATGAAAGTGTTTCCATTATATTTTCGAGTTAATTAAATTGATTCAACAGTCGGATCAGCTAAAGGATTAACTAGAGGAAAGTGTTGTGGCTAACTATCATTAATTTTGGGTGCATTAGTTCATATGTTGCACAGTTAAAAATTTTGCTCATTATTTTGTTTCCAAACTTTCAAAGTTTCAGATCTCAGCCTCAACAATAGAATGATATCAACTGTAAATCCTTTTAAAAAAAATATAAAGCCGTAAATGTAAATATTTAACTCAAACTCTGAATCATAACTTGCAATGCAAGTTTTATATGCAGTTTTAAAACTATTTGTGTCAAGGATCTTTGAACGATCAAAATACTTAAAACCTTTAAAAATCTTTTCGAGAGCCAATTGCCATTTCGTTGCTCACTCAAGACACTTCAAGTATTTAAATATTTCTTTCAAATTTTAGAAATGCTTTTAAAAATTTTGTACCTGTCCCAAACTACTTTACCAAAAAAAAATTGTTGAACCAAAATATAAGTTCCACTATCTTGAAAATTAATTAGCCAAAATACATTCTTAAATTTTTAATCAGTTTGATAGAATCACCAAAACTGACAAAGCTTAACTGTTCTTAACTTTTCTGCCATTTCTTACCTGTTGCTAATTGTGAGCACATTTCTTTATATATATGTAATTATGTATGTTTTTATGTATGTGAAATGTGAATTATTTTAGAAAATTATATAATTTTAATAACATGCATTTTAATCTGCGATGTACAATCTACGTACAAAATGCCATTGTGTGCATGAATTTATCAAAAAGGCATGATATAATGGAACGTTGAAATTAATTTTTTGTAACTAAAAGGCTAACCTACCTACCTATACAATTCATTATAATGCGATTTTTAATTCATTTCGAATACATTGAAAAAATATCGTGTATCAAAAAGAGATTACACGCGAATTTCGGCAGACAATTTGATTATTATTCCATGTTGCTGAGGGCGCCACTTTCAACCTTCAAGTTTATACACATGTTTGGAAGTTAAAAATATATTTAAAAGTGCAATATTGCGATATTAGTTTGAAAACAATTTTTCTTCGCTATAGATTTATGGAAGAAATGGCTACTTACACCAAACACTTAATTGTAAAACGAAAAGATCGTGGCTGCAAATTAATTATAATTGATGCTTTACATAAAACTGGAAAGCAAAATCTAGAGAGATCATAATGAACAAACATTTATCTCAATCAAAATATCATTTTTTCATTTTTGCGCTGTTTTTGGAAACTTCATGTGCATTATTTTTTGTGCATTTTACAATTACGCAATTACTGTATTATTTTTTCGGATATTTCTTCGTATACTATTCGTAGTTTGCAACAACACAACACGTGCAAAGATCAGCGAAAAATACTTTTAACTAAAACAAGTTGTCAGACATGATAATTAAACTTTTCATAATCTTTTTTGTCTGAAGTACTACGCTGTATTGAATAAAAATTCATTGTGCATGAGTTTTTTGAAAAAATATCTTTAAATGATTATTACGAGCTACATATTGTTTAATGTTAACAATTATTCTTGAAATTTTACTGAGATACAGCAACCTCACTAGCAAAATTCAAACTATATAGTTTCGATTAATAATAAAAACTGGATATGCCAAAAAAAATTACTTAGCTAAAAGGAGCTGATACATTTTGAAATTTAAATATGCAAAAATGAAAACATAAAAACTAAATTTTTAAATTGTAAATGAATCAAAATCAAGTTTAAACGTCAGATTATTTATCTTTGAAATCCCACATGTTAACATGCTATAAAACATGCCAGAAAACCAAAAAATATTTAGCATGCTCTTCGCAAAATTGTATTTTAAACGCACAATATTAATCTGCGGCTATTATTTTACTTGAAAACGAAAAATCTTGCTCGTGTAATTCAATGCACCATAAACTATGCTTGGATGTTGGTAAAAACATTAACAACATTTATTACATGAGGGATCATACATATTTAATGTTTTCGTTTTGTTTTAATTTCGTGAGCTTTCCCAGCAACAACAGCCCAAAATTGTGTAGAAAAATGGGCAGGTGAACTGTTTTGCGAATTAATTTTCTCATTGTTCAGCAAAGCCCCCAAAAAATTGCAGAAAACTCGATTGTAATGATGGTTTGGCATTATTGTACACCAATTGAAGATAAAATGGAATTTTTGCCTTGTGTAGTTTTTTTGAAACATAAGAGAGAAATAATTGTTTCAGGCCCCACAACAGATAGTTTGCCTCGGACTTTACACTAGTAATCCCGGGAAAACACGTTATATAATTTTTTTTAATGACCTTAGATAAAACAATTACAATGAGTAGAATCTATAGATGCTATTCATCTTAAGTTCTAAGGTCAAATTTCATGGTTTGATTATATTCTCGGGATAATAGAAAGATTGAATAAAAACTTTTAGAGTCAGATACATAGTTTTTCCATATTTTCCCTTCAAATTCAAACGAAAACCAACTTTGATGTTGTAAAAGATAATTGCAACTTGTATTAAAACATTCCATTTTTGACTGGTCCGGTTTTCGGTAGCTGAAAATGATTCCACGAAACGCGATTTTTGTGTAATTGAAGTAGAAAATTGGTTTGCTCTTACATTTTGTTACATTGCAAATAATATATATTATTGTTCATTTGTGGCTTTTGAATTTTCAATTTTTCGATATTAACAGAAAAGACAGGTGTGTGTTTAATTAATTGATTTTATCCTTTGTTTGCTCACTGCTTGATTGCAAGATAATAAATTCCGTTAAAAATGCAAAAGTCAATTAACTCAATAAATGGCATTCAATGCAATCTCGAAGAAATATTTTTTGTTTAAAATATGAAACATTTTTGAGCCTTTCATTTGCAGTTTTTGAAAACTAAAATGTCAGGACAAATTGATTTTTAATTGATATTGTATAGTGTTCAATCATCTTCATCATACATAAGTGATTTAAATTTAGTGAATACTTTTTTGTGTTAAATAAATATCAATCCATCAAGCGCATACACTTATACTGATATCCTCAAATTCAATTTCTTTATCAAAATCTTAACGTATTGAATTAAAGTAAATATTTTATTATTACTTCGAGCTCTACTCAAAAATCGAATAAATTTCATTCAATTACAAAGTAAACTTCAACTAATGTTAATTCTTCTTTGAATATTTTTTCGTGCATGAAACCAAATATTTGTTGTGAAAGTTTTTCCAATACAATTTTCTCTTTTTTGCATTACCAAAAAAAAATAATTCAATGCAAAAGATATACAATAAAAATGCGATTCTCAACTCTATGTACTTTGTGTTTTTAACACATTCGCAAACTAGCAGACGGTTTTTTTTGTAATTGAATTTTTGCAATCTATTTCTCTCGAACCCACAACAAAGAGGGGCCAGAGTTTTTTGATATGATGCTTTGATAAAGGACTGCAAAGTTTTAAAAGCAGTTCTTAAAAAAAAAATCAAATCGTTCATTTCATGTTATTTTCGGCTGTAGCTAGTTTTCATTCAAAAAATTTTTTTAAAACATCTATGCTCAATTCGAAAAATCTTGTTCCTTATGAAAATATATTGCTTTTTTTTGGAGAAAAAAATTCTAACAAAATTTTGGAAAATTACTGCTAATTAGGAACAAATACTGTCCATAGTAAAAAATACTGCTCATTTAATAGCATGCCAATTTACAATCCAAAATTGCATATAAGAATGCACAGTTATTTGCTGAAAATTTGATATGACAGAAATAGATGATCTTCTAATGCATTTCAAATGTGATGGCCTTAGAAAAGATATAGACGTATGGAATATTCTGAAGATATGTTTCTTCTTAAAAACAAACAAAATAAAAGCCGACGCTCTCTGTCATATTTTAAAAATTTTATTATTATATTCTCCATGCATCAAAATCTAAAACATATCCGAATAAAATCCTAATCTTAGATTATTCATTGCACTAAATATACTATCAATACTTTTTAATTAAATACATTTTTTAATTGTTTTCTTTCTGGGTATCTACACTTGATTACATTTTTGACCAATAAAAGTTCCGACAATTCTTTGCAAAATTAAAATGTTTTTATTTAATTCGTATAAATTTCTGCCTCTCCCTGTTTAATTTTAAATTTCTTTATCTCATTCATTTATGAAATTGAAACTGTTAAAACTACATGAAACGTAAATTCACATGTTTGGCTGTTTATACATTTATTTTTAAATTAATTTTAAGCATTTTAATTGACACTTTACTTATGTCCTTCGTTAATTTTAATCTATGAAGGGTGCCATTTGTAAATGACTGAAAATGACATTTTAACTCTTTAATAAAATAGTTTTTATAGTATTCAAAATATTAATGTGTGAGGAACTTAGTATCAATTTTTAATATTTTAATTTCTGATTTTGAAAGTCTACCGTTTCAATCAGAACAACTTCTATACAAATAATCATATGTTCAGATACAAAATGTGTATAATATACAAATTTACTTATAAAGTCGTTAAGCCACATTATAGTTTGTAATAGTATTGTCGAAACTTATTTTATTCTTGCACAACTTTTCAAAAGTTTCATATACGTTGTCAAAAAATACAGCATCCAAAATTATTCCTTTATAAAAGATCAACTGAATTCTTAACTCACAATTATAGTGGTGCACTGCACTCCAACTGACCAATTTTTTTCTCATATTGATTGTAGTATTTTCCCTCTTTTTAACATTGAAAGGAGCATTTTTAACATTTAGAAATTGTGTAAATGAAAAGATTTTATTTATAAAATAAATTGTATAACATCAATTTGCAATTTCTGTAGAAATCCCAAATTTCTTTCAATCGGAAAGAGATTGCCTGATTCAATAAATCACAAGGAATATATTTTAAAAACAAATGTTTTTCAATCATTATTTTAAATCACATATTAGTCAAATAATTTCAAACTGCCTCTTGCAACTCATTTGGTTGAAAGCGTCGCTTTCGAAGGTTGGTGTAAATTTTTTGTTCATAACTTTTTTGTAGGATTTATGACTTTGCAGTGTTATTTGCAATTATTTGAAGGAATAAGGTGAAAGTTGCATATCTTTCGTTTCATTATTTTTTTGGTGCATTAATGCTTTGTGTTTTTTTAGAGTTATTTGCCGAATAATTTGCTTTTATATTCACTTATTATTACTTGTATATTTTTTGTTGAGTTAGTTTACGTTTTTTTTAAACAACTTTTGGGTTGCCATCTATAAAATAAAACATACGTTATTCACTTATTATCTATTGCCAACGCAAACTCATAAACTCAAACTCATAAAGCTGAATCAAAAAGATGGCACCCCAAATTGACTTAAAAATTACTCTGCATGTAGATTTAATTTTTCTTGCATTTTTTATTTTTTTGTTGCCCCAACCGAAAGATATTCAACGTTCATTATTGTATTATTTTTCAGTGTCCTAAATTTATAGCGATTTTATTATTTTTTGCTTTTCAGAAAATAATAATAATTAATGGTTGTTATTTCTTGCTGCTTAATGGACTTTTTGTTGAAACAAAAATTATTTGCTCAAATGTTGAAAGTATTGAAATAAAGATGTCATAAATGCTTCCATTTGAGCGCCGGCATAGCTCAAGTCGATGATTAAGCAGAAAATTTCTTCAACAATTTTCAAATAAGCAATTTTGCCAGATTTCCACGGAAAAGTATTGTTGAACTTACATAATTTACATTTCTTAACCAGCCTCAACAATATTTTTCTTTCAACCAAACGATTTGCATTGTAAATGTATAAATAAGTGTATAAATAACCGACATCTACCCAAACAACCAAAATATGTGGTAATACATTTCATTTGGTTGGCCGACCCCCAGTAAAATATCTCACTCAGCCACCATTCTACATTAGCACTCATTCAAGGCTTTTCCGGTCTTTGGTCGAGCTAGCGGTATTCGAGGAAACTCAAATCAAATTTCCCCTGAACCCGTCTTAGAGAAACAGGAGCACTGTCTGAAAATATTGTGCGATTTAGTGAATATTATGGAAAACAACATTTTTCAAATTCTTGTAGTTACTAAGAGCAATAACAATAAACGTGTGAGATTAAATGCACCGATAAGTACAGCTCTTTACAAAGATTTTTCTAACAGTGTCCAGAAATCGCGACATCAAGCATTAAAGCCGTACAACTTTTGTATTCCAAAATGAATGAATTGCGACATTTTCACCTAAACGTCTCAGAAATAGAAGTCAAGAAATGTCCCCGTCAAGTAGAAGTAGACTAATAAGCCGCCAAAAAAGGTACATAATAATCATCATAATAATCGTAAAAAAAGTGGCACAAGCAAAACGAAATCAATTCCTCAACAGGTTTGTTCTTATCCTTCACAGGCGTGAGCCGGAGCCGGCACACTGGATGATGGGAAAAATATGTATTCCTTTTCTCACCCCCAAATTGTCTGGCAAATATGGTTATTTACGCATATTTTAACAAAATATGTATACCAAAAAGTCTGCCAGGCAAAACAACAAGAAAAAGAATCAAGGTCACTTTTTTACCCTAATTTTCCACAATGTCATATTTTGCCATGTGTAATTGAATTCCGCATTTTTTCTTGCTGGCTGGTTGCTTTCTTACCAGACATAACATAAGTAATATGGGGATTTTGCTTCGCCATACATAACATAATATAAAATGTGTGCTATACTTTCTTCTTTCACACTGTTTATATCACCACAAAGCTTCAAGAACCCTCGCACCCTCCTGGCTATTACGGTTTAAGCCAATTTTCGACACCATGTCCCATTTATCTAATAATAATGTGTTTTTGGAAGAAAGGCCCACACATGATTGCATGTACTTTCTCACATATGACCTCACCATCTAGATTCATTTTCACTTGGTCGCACCACCCCACATTCAAGCAACGAAATGGAAAACTGGCTGGGGTGATGTGATCGACCCATTTCACACTCCTAACCTCATTCGCCAAGGAGTCATATATCCATTTCTTTGTGTACACACCATCGAAGAACGAGAAAGTTGCTCTCTTGTACCACAGTACAGCAGCTCCAGAAGCATATATGTATATGTGTCTTATCGGTACAAGGGGAGCTTCTGGCATTTTCCACCCGCTCGCTTTATGTACTTTGGCAGCAGCCACCTTCCCATCTTGAGTATATACTTTCACTTTTCTGCTGTTTGCTGTATATAACCAGTACCATGTACTTTCTTTCCTTTTCCAATGCCTTCGAAAAATCCGCCAAACTCGCCCTCCCGGCATCACACACAAAAAATGTTGCTAAGCAAGGATGGCGCATTCTTCTTCTTGCGTGAACATCTCTTCTGCTTTCTGGTCTATGTGTTTCCATTTCTTTTAACGTATCTTGATATTTAGCGAAATTAATAAAATGATCTTGAACTGTTTGGCATTTAAAATGTATTATAAAATTTTCTTCTGTTGTTGAAGCACACAGAAAGTTTTTGCATCTATTGATAAGTGCCTTCAACATTAACTAAAAATAGAATCTCTATAATTACATTAAAAATTAATTTTAAATATTTTGTATTAGCAAACATTATTATTCAAATTGTCAGCTTGTTGTTACATTGTCAAAGTGCTTTCCTCAGAATTTCTTTCAGCTCATATATATAAACACACAAGTATGTATATTGTATATTGTATAAATAATGTCGGTGTGCAATATTGGTTGGCTTTGCGTGTTCCAGATAACACCTTGACCTACACTAAGTGTTTAAGGATCGGTCGTCAAAAATAAATATCCTTATGTATAAGAAAAAGGAATATCCATTCACATGTACATAGCGTCTACGATTTGGTTTCGGAGAAAAGGGACGAGGCTGCTTGTTTGCGTGAATTTTCGAGTTTTCATTAAAAAGGTCAATGTGTTTTAGGTGACAGGAGAAATGTTTGAAAAGTTTATGCACACGACACATGTTTTGTAGAATCTGATGTTGGATACGCACGCATTATGTAGACCTCTTTGACTTTTAGCTATCACACGTACTTTTTCCGGTCAAACGAACAATTGTTGGATCTTTGATTTTTTGTTGTAAACTGTGGTAACACATTTTCTTATGCTTAAGCATTTATCCGATTCAACGATTCTGAGAAACTTTTTCTGTTGCTATAGATTTTGTTGGTGAATCACTTGAAGAATGTCTGGCAATTTGTAAATCCACAAGTTCGATGACTTTTGAGAATTAGCACTAATGCATTATTGTTTACAGAACAACACAAGTAAAGTCTCAATTTGAGTTTAATTAGGCAATTTTATTGTTGATTGTTGTTTTATATAAGTCTTTGAAAGACACTTGAAATTATTTTACGATGATGCTATTGAAATATTTTGCAAAAAATGCTAATTTCTTAGATATTACTGTTATTTGCGAGTTGAGGATTTTAATCACAATAATCTGTGTGATTTTTATGATACGTTTAACTACTATTATTTATATACTTATAACTTCTATTTTACTCAACATTTTTTTTAAATATTTCAAAAAAAAACTATAAAGTTCACTTAAATGCACCACATTTGTAACTCCGTAGTTACTCTTTTGTGCTGTTACTTGATCGAGCTTAGCTTTGAAACTAAGCAATATAAAATTCATACCAAGCAAATTTTATAGAAAAAAAAAATAGAAATTGAAAACTATTTCTTATTTTCCATTTTATATATCTTTCGTTTACAAGTGCATACAGCCGAACACTTGCTCGTTTGCCATGCATCGTTGTGTGCTGAGCAGTCTATAACATATCGTAGACTTTATTTTAATTTTTTCCTATTTTTAGATTAATGGTTGAACAAACTTGAACTAGAAAGGAAAACGAAAGTGAAACTGAGGAACAACAACGTTTTACCCAGAAGCTTGTTCCTGCATTTTACAAATTTGCATGCCAGTTACGAAAACGTCTAATTGCATACAGAATAAATTGTGTACTTGCGGACTTGTTTACAGTATTTATATTAGACATTGCACATTGTGCTATTTACACTATTTACTGCAACCAGACATGTGTTAATAGTAAATAATTAAAATTTCACGTAGATTCATTGCCAAGGCGGTGCAATTGCAAGTGCAAGTGGTTTGTTAGTGGTGATTGAACGCTATTAGACGTTGCACTAGTGGCTTTTTGAGATCACGTTTTGGTTAGTTTATAAATGAATTTTTTTATGATGTTTTTATTGCAAATGCTCAGATATTATATTTATGTTTTATTTTAAACGATGCCTTCCAAATATTTTATTCAAAACTCTATTTTAGTATAATTTTGTTCATACGCGCCGTCGCAATATTTTACGTAATAAATTGGAAGAAAACACTTTACACACTTTGGCTTTTTAATAAGTATTTGCTTAAATATTATGATTTTATTGTCGAATTACCAGAAAAACGTGACTTTTATCCAAATTCAGAAAACAATTCAAACACAAATTATGGTGTAATTAAACTCTTTTATTTATGGTATTTGCTTTAAAATGTAAAGATTGTTTTAGCAAAAGATTCCTTACAAATAATTCTCCGAACAATTAGTCAATAGTTAGATTGAAAATCGGCTTGAACATGTTTGTAATCGTATTTGGAAACTATAACCAGCAATAAGTTAAAATTATCTTTGCAGATGCTTGCAAGAAAAAAGTACATCTATGTTATAAATTATATCAGCCTACAAGATTGAGAATACTTAATTTCTTAATTTCTATTCTTGTTTTATTGTAGATTACTAAAAAATTTCAGGATAATTACAGCTTCAATTATATAGATGATAATAATTTATTTCTTTCAAAAGCTGATAATTTTTCTGTAAAATTATTGTCTGAAGTTAATTGAAAATATTTTCGAAAAAATATGAACAATTCTAATAAATTATATATTTGTAACAAAACTGCGTATAAAACATACTTACGTAAATACCAAAACGGTTTAATGTGTTTAACTCGATTTACACTATGTCTCTGATTCACTGGATATTCTTAGGAAGTTATATTCGTATATGCAAGACTGAAGAAAAGTGTTTTTTATTCATTTGTTAAACATTAAATGTTGAGTTCTTTATTATACAATTCATTATTTTCTTTCAACCTTTAGTAAAATCGAAAGCCACTTAAATGGAATATTATGAATATAGAATTCTAATTTGAGCTATGAAAAGAAAGTTATGTATTTACCGTATTATTTAAAAATGCTTTGAAAGGTCACATAAGCAGTAAAAAATACCAAATTTTTCAAAAGTATTCAATTCAATTTTTACAACAAAATCTTACTAAAATTTAGCGTGTAGAGATTTAAGTTTCCTTGATACTCGATACCGTAAGAAAAAGGACTGACCATAGTAATTAATCTTTATTTTCTCGTAAACAAACTGTTATTTCTTGAAAATTTTGTAACAAATCCTTCAACCAAAACTTGATTTAAAAATCAAATGAACGCAAACACCAGCAGAATTCTTTTTTCGTGATTCTCGAGAGAAAAAGTAACTGTTTATATCTTGTCTCGTAAGTTAAAGTATTCTCGAAACTCTGCACACAATAAAAATTTTATTTTTGGATGGAATTGTTGACTACTTAGCAACGTTCAAAGCTTAATATGGAAAAAGTTAGATAGATGTATAGTTTAACGGTCACAACTATCAACATAAATAAATCATAGTACTTTACTATCCAACTCTGTCTACATAATTCAAATTCCTGACTTATCTGAAAATCTGGAGAAATCAAACCCTTCTCCGTCAGGAGATCTAACCGTACTTTCGGACACATAACAACTTAACACATGTTTTCCTATATACATGCTGCTTATTATACAAAACTTTACTGTTGCCGCTTCACCCTTATTCGGCAACCAAAAAATAGCACAACATAAAAAGCACATTGCTAGTACAGACTTTTCGTTGAAGAAAAAAGAACTGTATATATGTGCTGAGGTTTTTTTTTGTATCATTGCTCGCATGAAGTTTTCCATTCGGTATTTTATGCTTACAATATTTTCATAGGAAAATATTATTAAGAAGAGCAACAGGCACTGTAGACTTTTGGAATGATACGTGAAATTATTAAGTTTTTTGCTTGCTGAGATAAACTATTTATTAGCAAATTTGTAAATTTTTGGGTTGTGCCAAAAAATTTTTGAATTTAAGAGTATAACATTGATGATTCATCTTCAATGATAAGAAAATGTGATGGTATGCTGCTGAGGACTCTTGTTTGATTGTACAGATCAGTAAACATTAAACTTTCAAAAACCTATAAAATATAAATAATTTGGCCATTTTGGCAACAATATTAAATTATACCATTTTTATCATCATCAGACAATATATGCACGAAAATGCATTGAAATAAACGCGCAATTTATATATATTTTTAAATTGCAAAAAAATTATACTTTGTTAAGCGCATGATTTTTTTTATAAAATACATTTTTGGTGTGTTTTTCAAAATTGATATTGCAGAGCGGGAACAGGAAACGTTCAACACAAACCGGTCTAATTGGCTCTGCTGCTCTAAATGACATCAAATTTCCATGTATAAATATATATATAAAAATGAATTTTTCTTTCTGCCTATTAAAAAAGTGCAATAATATAAATGCAGTGTCCATTAAAAAATAGATTTTATCACAATTTTAATGAATATTATATTAAATAAAAAACATGTAGGCTCCCATATGCGATTGACAAACAGAAAGAAATAAAAATGAATATAATTTACCCCGTAAAATTTGCCGCAAAAATAAAAACCGAAAAGGCTTCGATGCATAGAAATTATGTGAACGAAGAATTAAAACGACATAAAAATGGAAAAAATGTATTAAAATTATTTTGGAAAAAAAATAGCATACAATGTCAATTGGTGAAGAGTAGCTGCGTACTTGCACATATCGGATGCATATTATCTGAAACGCAAAACTCAACCGACAGTTGCAACATTATCATACGAGGACGAGCTAAAAGGTTAGGCGCAGAGGTAACACAGTATGTAAAAAAAAAGTATACTCGCATAAAAATAATACAATAATAATACATAATGTATAATGAATTTTTTCGTGGTGATAAAAATGGAAAAATAGGTGGAGTTTTCGCCAAAAAAATGCATTTTTATACAATTTTATATTTTGGAAAAAATGCATTCTACAACAAAAAAGGAGCCGAACAAAAACTGATTATGTTAGTTGGACCAAATTGTCGGTGCCGATTCCAATTCGCGAATCAATTATGGCTGCTATATGCGTTGCTCTGGCATCGAATCGAAGATTGATATCGTATGAATGTTTTATTTATTATCGTGAATAATTATAAACATAAATTAAAAACTGTGCAGCAAAAAAACAGGCAATTTGGTGAGGGTAAATTATCAAAAAAATTTAAAATTTAAATAAAAAGGATTTTAATGAAATGCTGATTTGCTGTTATCGATAATTTCTTTCGTGAAAATCCATTATGACTTCAAAAATATTCTCAAAAGTAGTTATAATCATAGAACAAATATTTTTTAAGTTAACTTACAAAAAAAATATTATTTACACTCAAAAGCCTTAAAATGTCAAATACTACAAACATGGAAAATACATATTAAAAAAAAATTAAACTTTATTGCGTTAAACATGTAATTTTAAATTTTTTCACAAAAGAAAAGCAAAAAAGTCCTTTCACCTGTAAACGCTTATTATTATAAGAATTATGTAAAATAAGCGATTTATGGAACTCTGAATCATAAAGGCTAAATGTCAATTTAAAAATGAGACTAAACATTTTTAAAAGTCAAAAGTTTCAATCATGTTGTGTGCTGTAAGTTCTCGTTTAAGCGTTTTTATGATTCTTTGCTGGTTCTCAAAATAAACATTGAACACAATCTTCCGTTTTGCATTGCTCTGAAACATACAATAACCAGAAGAGATTCTGGCTTTCTAAATTCCCTGAAAAATGCAATGCCACGCCACCAATGATGAATAAAATACATTTGCTCAGCTATATTTTAGTTCTCCAAAATCTTAACAAAAAAAAGTATGATCGTCGTAAAGCTAAAAAGACTCGAAAAACTCTTTGATAGAAGGGGCCAATGTACTGGCTTGCGGGGAGTGTTTGATGTAAGTTGTTTAAATTCTTTAGAAACTAAAAAATACGACAATTCTTCAGTTGTATGCTGCTTTTGAGCATAGTTATGTTTTCACAAAAAAAGTATAACTATGTATGTGTTGTTTATCTCTTGCACAGTTGATTCTTACCCTCTATGAATTTTCACGACATTCAATGACCGAAAATACACAAAAAAGTGTTCAGGGTTTAAAGGAAAATTTGCACAAATTTTTTGAATTAGCGAAAAGTTTTAGTATTACAATTCTCTTTACAGTAAATAAGTAGGTTTTTTGTGAGAACTACTGGAAATTATTTATATCCCTGAGGAACACTACTACAACAACTATCACGTCAACGCAAACTTGCTGCATCAAGTTTGGCTGGAACAAGAAGAACCACCAAAAACCAGAAAAAGAGAAAATGCATAAGAGAACATTGGTTAGCAATTATTCACGCTGCTAGATTTTGAAAAATTTCTTGCCAAAAATCATTCCAAGCAACAATTGAACTCGCTCATGTTTTGCTGTATGATAGTAGTTGGAAGTATTTCATATTCCTCAGATTTTTGAAACTTACTAGAAAAAGACTGAGCAGACTAGAAAAATATCTATAAGCAATTAAGGATATTCAGCATACAATATACAAAGTTGCAGTGCAAGTAATTATGAGCTCGGGCGGAATGACTTGATGTCAATATTAATCAAGTATAAATAAAATGCTTGAACATACACTTGTGGCCAAAAAGTGCAGCTTAATAATACACTCAACTTCACTAAAAGGCCACAGTTTCGGCTATATGCCTACATACAATCATATATAATAAATCGAAAGATCACTGCACAAAAAATGCAATGAAATATGCTGAAACGAGTGAGATGAAAAAATGTAATGGCGATAGCAAAAACTAAAAAATGTATTGGTTTAGTTGGTCCCTTCAAAAAAAAAACCCGATTTTTGTGTATATAAAAGAGTTATAAAATATAATGAAATTTAAAAATATTTCACGATACAAATGCATTTGATGTTGTGTGAGCCTAACACTCAAACAGCCGAACTAACATCCAAAAAAATTTGGTTTACTGTATGCGAACCATCATCAAACATATTAAATTTCCAAAAAAATTCTTTACACACTAGTTTTCAAGAAGGTGGCTCAAAAGCTTTAAAAAATTGAAATCATTAGAAAAACTACAATTGTTTTCAAGTTTCGAAGAAATAAATATATCAGAAATAATACGATTTTTCTAGTGATAGAAAATATATTATAGAGCAGATTTCTATGATCCCCCGGCATATGAATCAACAAGCTTTATTGCTCAATTTCTTTTTGTTTGCCTTGTCTTTTGCAAGCCAATTGACTGTGCACTGTATTTGCAGCTCGTTTTTTCGGCAAATGCTAGATTGTGCAAATTAAAAAGAACATGAGAGTGTGTTTGAGGATTTTTGGTTGTAAATTATTTTAAAAATTAAAAAACTTAACGCACGTGTGTGAGTCTGCTGTATTAAACACCACAGTCGTCAAAATATATATTTTGGAAAAATTGCAAATAATAATGCATGGTCGTTGTGCTTCGCATATATATTGATGATGGTTTAGGCTGGATAGAGAAAGAGACGAAAATAAAAATATTTCGAAAAATCTGATTTAATATGTGCTGACCAACAACAACATGAAGCCGAGCTAAAAAATCAGCTTTTTTCAATTCGTATTTTTATTTTAAATTTAAAAATTGGTTTTTTAGGACCAAAAGAGGCAGAGAGGGGGCCAAATACTTTTTTGCACATTATATCCAAATTATTTTGGGTAGTGTGTATGTGTGTGTATTATATACTATAAAAAATAATAATATGTGCACAAAAAAGCATAATAAAAATAAACGAAAATGAATTGCATTATATTGTACGCGGGTTGCAGTCTGCAACACAAAAAAATTGCACAAAAAATAAAACCATCGAAAAATATTGCCAAAATAATTTGATAGTGTTTTAGACCAAAAGAAGAAAGCTTTTGAACCAGTCGTGTTCATTCCAGAACGCTCTTCCAATTTTATTTTGCAATCACTTGAACTGCAGAAATAGTAAAATTTACCAATCACAGTTCAATAAAGGCAAATATTGGGAAATATTATTTGAAAATTTTCCAAAAAGAATACAATTTGGAATTATTTAAAAATTTTAAATATTTCTGTTTAGTGCTAAAAAGTTTGTGGATTAGACAAAAAAAAATTCATGGATTTTTAAAGAAAATTTGAAAGTGTTGGAAGTTGTTGGAGATAATTATGAAAATTATAAGTGAAAATTGAGAAAAACAATAAGCAAATAAAATCTGCTAAGGACTTTAAGTTTGTACTTTTGAAGTTTACGAGCTCTTTGAAGAGTGCCTGGAAAATAACCAGAATAGTTTTTTAAAAGGTAAGACATTTTATATTTTTAACGAATAAACCATAATCATAATTCAACTTTTTGTTGAAAAAAAACCAAATTTTAAATAACTTTGTCAAGAGAAAAACTACAAATTTTTACCACATTTGACAATTTGTTTTCTATTAAACTCAAAATTTGGTTACAAATTTTGTCCAAAAATTGAATGCACAATGTATTTTATTTAAATAGAAACCACATACATCCGGTGCACATATTTTGTTCTGCCGAAAAAAATTAAAAATTTGCAGTCATTAGTAAAAACGTAAGCCGTTCGTATAGTAATAAATGTTTCAAAAATTTGAAATAGACAAAAACTCGACAAGTTTGGCAGAAAATGCAAAATAGACATTATTTGCGAGAATTTTGAGTTTTTTAGTAAAATATTTTAGTTTTTATGGGTGAAGCCAAACATCATGCTTTAGTGACTTCTTCAAACTAAAGAAGACTTTAAAGTGCTCATAAAATAACTAGAGGGATCGTTTTGAAGTCTGAAACATATTTGCTGCAATATAAAAATAAATATGTATAGCACCAAAAATTGCATTAAAAAAAACCTCAAGTCAATTCTAAACACTCCATGCCAGCGCTCTTGATCCAATTACTGCTAACAATGCGATATATGCCCACAAAAATTGAGGAAAATATCCAAACACAATCAAAACGATAAATGCCACACAAAGTGATTCAAATTGACTCGAAATTGAATCAATTTGTCACACACAAGTTAATCTTCATTTAATAAATTGTCATTCGGCAAAAAAGTGTATAAATAAATTTTCCAAGCACACACCAAAAAAATGCAAATAAAAGCAAATGAAAAACAAATTTTCACAATTCAAATCGTCATTTTTCTGACTTTCGCCAGCAAAAAGTGCCATGTGCAACAACAAACTCCGTTCAATTTTCTACGTACTCCACGTTCTGGCCGCTACTCGGTCGTTTCAAACTATCGTATGTATGAATGGGAATTCCTTTTTTTATCCTGTCGAATTTGCCCGAAAAGTGGCATATGAGAAATACTCGAAAAAACACAAATTGCGGAAAAAATCTGAGCACTTTTTGCAAACGGCAACGAGGAAAAGCCACCAACAAAAAGCACAATGGGAAAAAATTGCGATGCATTTTTATCGTTTTATTTGAAGCACTACATGTATGCTCTATGTGCGAGGAGCATAAAGTGAAAGAAAATGAATGGAAAATTGTTTCGTATCAACGCCAGTAGCTCAACAAGTGGCTCAGCGGAAAATTTATTTTATACGGAAAAGTGAATGAAATTCATTCTAGCATACGTGCACGATTATGTGCAAAATACCATTTATACCATTTATGCTGTTGTTGTTCAAGATACTGTACATATATGTATTTATGCTTATGATTTTTGATGCAAGCACTTTTTTTGTAGGTAAAATTTCCATAAAAATGTACATTATCATAAAGGATACCCTGAATTTTGCAAAAGATGTTGGAAAGGAGAAAATACATCTTAGAGAAAAGAAGCTTTTTGAGCACCTTCATGAGTTATTTCTTGAGGGAATGTGGGGTAAATGTAAGCACACGACTTGAGAAAACCCCGCATGAGCAATCTTACATTTACTTTTTCCTCTTGCTCGCAAATTCTGCAATAAGTAGAAAATGTACAGACAAATAACCATTGCGTTGGATACATTTTTCAAGGATAAAATACTGTACTTGTTGTATCGTATGTATAGCTGTGCTTGCCGAAGAAATAGCAAGAAATATCATAAGAAATGGAAAGTGATTTAACGGCAAAAAAGGTAGCAACTTGTTGAAGAAAAGTATCACGATTTCCCTTGCCAAATTGAAATATCAAATTCAATGTTTTGCTCGTCATTTTCCGTAGAAATATTTCCGTAAAAGCTTATTTTCAAAAATTACCTTCGTATTACTCTCAACAAATTTTTTAGCAATATTTTTATGAATCAGATGCAGTTATCATAGTCCTGAGTTAGCACTTTCATATTATAGGTATATTGTCTTAGTTCCCTGTTTTCCCATGAAAAATCAAACAATAAAACTAATTTTTCCAGGATTTCATAATAAATGAATATTATACTAGTCGAAAAAGTTTGACTGTAGAAGTTTAGAAGAGCACTGTCATATTTATTATTGCTGTAGAAATTGCACTCAAAATTTTTTTTAATTTTCTACTTTTGTCAACTTAACTTTCAAGTCAACCAGATAAGATATCATAAAAAATGTGCAACTTGCTATCTGTCGCTCGGCACACAAAATTATAAGCATATAATATGTATACTGTACTTTTTGTCCATTTCTACACGAAAACAATTTCTGTCCATATAAGTAGTTTAATGAACTTTGTGAATGCACTCAAAGATTATTCTTGAACCAATAAGAATTTACAAAGTTTCAGCTTATCATTTTATTTTGTTGTATAATATTATGCCATTTTTGATGAAATGAATGTCTAGCAAATTTATGATGTTATTTGAAACCCAGATGGAAATTCTCGGTGAATTTTTAATCCTAATAAAACAATTCATTGATAATTTTTATTTATTTTGCAATAACACAATTTGCTTTATTTTACTGACTCGCAGACTTGAGAAAGATGTTTTGAAAAATTTGAAATGTTTCCTTTGTAAAAGAATTATGAAAAACAGTTTCATTTGTTTTTAAAATTGACAAAACGTCAACATCCTGACATTTATTCATATTCACAAAAAAGAAATAGTTTCAATGTTTCAGACATATAATTTTGACAAAAAAGTGTCTATCAATAATTTAACATCGATTTCAAGCAAAGTTTAAAGTAAGCTAGATATTGTTTTATCCACACAAAAAAACACTAAGAAATCTCTATTCATTTGTAATTAAATAAAAATCTAAATATAATGTATTCAAAACACCTGCATCTTCCAAATCAATTTCACATGCAGAATGATATAAGTAATTCATTGTGAGATTTTTGAAACATTGTGCTCAAAATTTTAAATGATGAATTTCTTACTAAAAATACAAAAATCTAGATCACAAAATTAACAGAAAAAATCTCAAAAACACATTCGTTATCATCAATTTAAAAATAAGTCTCAAAAAATGCATTCAAGACATTTTTGCGCAAGATGAAAAAATTTTGCGAGTGAAAGTTTTTAAACAACACACAAATTTAAAGCGAATAAATTGAATTTCAAACCAAAAATATATTAATAAAACTGTCTTACACAAATGCATTTTTAGCTGGCTTTTTTGTACATCTTGGCCTAAATTCGAAATTTATTGTTTCTGTAACGTAAAGTCTTTCAAATAAAAAAAAGGAGTGAGAAATAATATATATCTCGTTGCGTTCATTGAACAAATTGAAGATAGGATATTAATAAATACTTGTTTTTTAGTTTTAAGCAAAACTACTGTTTGTCTTCACGGCGATTCTCACTTTGAAAAATCGCAGTAATTTTAAATCTGATATGTTATTGAATTGTCTTGTCCCCTAAAACCCAAAATAAACACAATTACTTTGGGAGCCTTTGCAAGTATATCTTTCAGTAGTCTAGATCGTTAACCCGTCTCAAACTGGTATTTCTGTCTCCGCCAAATCTATTATTCTGCTTCCCCGCCAAGCAAATATGCTCTAAAACTTCTAAAATGCATTTGAATTGCTGAAAATTTTAAGGCAAACTAGTTTTTCAGATTGCCAAAAAGCCATAACAGCAACCATTAAAAAGGATTTTAAAAATATTTTTGATTTTGAATATTCTTGTTCTTTGCAATCTTCAAGTTATATCTTAGCTTGGCCAAAAATGCAATATATTCCCTTTTACTTAAAACTGGTATGCCCAGATGCATTAGAAATACTTGTCTTACTTTGTAAAAAGTCGTAGAATATACTTTATTGAAAAAGCAAACCTTGCAAGAAACAAATTTAAGCCATTTACTGAAAAATCTGTGTTTCTTTGCTGGTTATGTTATTTTGACTATGTTTTCAGTCTTTTCTGGTTTGCATTGCATTACATTCGCTGGAAAACTATAAAAATTACAATTTTTTGGTTGAGAAACCCAAATAATGGAAAAACGCATACATAAGTTCCAAAAAGAAACTTTAATTTATCGTCTTTGCATTTTTATTTTCTTTGGGTAAGAAAACTAACAAACGTCTTGAAGCGAAAAAGAAACACGAAAATTAAAATTCGCAATTTTCAAAAATATAAATTCTTTGGCCAATGACCTTATCTTATTCGTTTTTTAAGAACATCCATTTATTTTTGTTTAGACTTTTTTAAAAGATGTATTTTTGCACACAAAACACACTCACACACAACCATTCGCGGACTTTTGCAATTTAAGAATATTTAACAGCACAACAAAGACTTTATAATCTGTTTAGGGTATGTGCGAAGCTCGATTTGCACTTTAAATTCTGAACAAAACAAATCGATGAATGAACTCGTAGACTATCATCTTGAATTAGCACATAGCCTCACTTGCAACGTATGCAATCATCAAATACAATTTTTGAATTATCTTCATGTGTGTAAGTTTTCCCAAAATAAAAATGCCAACGCTCCACCAAACTGACACAAGTATGTGCAGTTTTTAAAAACAAATTCATAAATTTTTATATTGTATTTTGATGAACTAAAAAATAAAACGCAAAAAGCTAATGCATGACATATGCAATTTATTTGCGTGTTAAAATACTAAAATATGCACAACGACCATCCAATTCTATTTTTTATGCTAACTTACGCAATTTGTTTTTTCGTATATTTGTAAAATTATGTTATAAGCTCACAAAAAAAAAATTTGGTAAATTTGGAGCTCATATTTTAAATTATTTGCTGAAAGTAATACGAAAACTTATAATCAATTCATTAATAATAAAAATTAAATCTGTGAGGTCCATAAAAAGTCTTTCGCCTGAAATACATTTACAAAAAGGTCTTTAGCAAGCTCATAAATTTTTCATTTAAGTAAGTTATATAGTCCGTTCCCAAAAGCATCTTTGACACAAAAGCCTCATAAACTTTACGAGTAAACGTCCTTTTTTAAATGCTCGAAATTGCGCATTGAATCTAAATCACAGGCTCTTTTAGCACAATGTAACAATCCACCCGAATATTTCTCCATAATAGTTTTTATTTTGTTTCAAACTATAAAAACAGGCGACTGCTTCTCTCTCTTAACCTAGAAAACTGTGCAAATTGGGAAAACATTTTTATGAGCTTTTATTCATAATAAAAAGAAACCGTAAACTGTTGTTGTCATCACATGCAACAGGTGGGTGGGTGAGTTTCTACTCCAACAACAAACTGCCGATATGCGCCAAAATAGTTTTCCGAGCCAACTATATTCTGTTTTTCCTTTTCGGAAAAGCGATCGGAAAAAAAATTTGCACGAGCACGAAAACTATTACAACATTAAGAATCAGCCAAACTCTATGTAATGTATACATCTATGTAAGTATCTAACAATGGTAAAAATGGGGCGAAAATACTTTTTCGGTAGCTAGCAAGTATTTTTCCTTGCTTTTAGGATCTGAAAAAGTAGAAAAGAAGCAGAATTATTACTGAAAAATCAATACATCTTACATTCAACCATTTTTATGGGATTTCATGTATTTTATGTATTGCTATGTGCTGTAACGGGAGAATAAATATAAAACTATATTTATGATTTTTAACGGAAAAAATTGGCGCTTCGCTCCCATCCAGCAAAACATTTCTTAGAAATCGATGCCACCACCCTCCACCACCAAAAATGGGTATGCTCGGAAAGAGCTTGAGAAAAATCTCTATAAAGGTGGAAATATATTTTTTGATGAAATATGGGTACGAAAAATTTCTGGGAAATATAAGTTATTTTTATTCATCTCTACACAATCGCAATTTCTCTTGCTTTCGCGATAGAAACATTTCCTAGCGCACCATTTTCCCTGCTTCCTCGCTCCATAAAATCATAAAATATTAGCCAAGATCTGTTTAGAGATGGTGTTTTTAGTGGAAAGGAAATAAAAAGGAAAAGCGAAAAAAGTAATATCATAAATTTAATATTTTTTAGAGAGCAAAAGCACAACAACAAAAAGCACATACACATAAATTCTGTGCCAGGAATAAATAACCAACATAAAAGCGTAAAAAGCATAAAACTAAAATAATATATATATATACTAATGTTTTATTTCCATAACGAACATATTTTTCGGCAAGGTTTTGGCCATTAAAAAATAGCTAAAGAATTTACTTGAGACGCAAAAAAATGTGCCCTGTACGAAATCTGAAACGTCCTGAAAACTTAACTTCCTGTGACCGGAAAAGTTATCAAATTAACTCATAGCTTAGCACCTTTTTATAGTGATATTTTGTCATAAGAACTTCCACTCAAATGTTGGCCATATGTTACATATTCTTTCAGAGCATTAAAGCGATCCAAATATTGCCGTAATATATGTTTGAAGCATGACAAAAAAAAACTTTTTGATTTTTAAAACTCAATCAATAAACTAACAAAAGTGGCATCTTCTGTGAAACATCATTTCTTAATAGCATATAATTTACCTATCACGAACCCTACCAAATTATCATCAGACAAAAAATTCAGCAGCCAACTATGAGTTGATTTTTGAACACATGTTGCCTGGAGTTTTCCCACAAAAAGGTAGTTTTTTGTTGCTTGCAAATCACTTTTCTTCACTTTTCGGAGCCCGTATTTTAATAGACTTGTCATATGTGTGGCACGATGTGGATACTGTGGCGTAACACATTTAAGTAGCTTTAATGCTATAATAGATATTTTATGAGATGGTTATTATATTACCATAATGCCAAATAATGCCTTTCGGGCTAGAACAAGGAGCCAGAAGACCGTTCAGATGTGAATAAAAAGAAAGTGAAACTATGGCACGTCACGTCAATTTGGTGAAACAGAAGGTGCTGAGTGAAGTCATTTTGTAGACATATATTATCTCGGGTTATTAAACTTTTAGGGTAATAGGACAAAATTTAGTGTCAGTAAACTTGAGGTAAATATAAGGTTACATTAGTTTTTATAGTTTACCATATTTAAAAAAGAACAATACCAATTCTACTCACAATATAGATAGTTTAAATAGCACTTGAATAGCAGAAAAACGCGCATTAATAATATTTGTCTGCATCAGATAAAGTTCTTGAACAACAGGCAAAGAACTACGGAGTTGGAGAAAACTAAAGAATTATTTATGGTAATTCTCTGCAGAATTCGTCTCTATAATCAGATCATTTTTTAGCGAGCATGAAAAATATTCGTTTCCAAACGATGCTTGTTGAAGAGAAAGTTACATTTTACTGCAGTATTTCAATTCAATTACTCAATCACTAATTTTCTGATGATTTCATGTCCTATTTCTTTAAATTATTTTGAGGAAAAAATTCAATCTTAAAAAAAGAAACCGCGAAATTGCCAGAACTTCTAATACAGTCGCATTTGCTAGTGTTTGCATTTTTTGGCATAAGATCCAATTGGCAGTGGCTGTATTGAAAATTTGGAGAGAAAAAATATATTTGATTGTGTTTGGCCTGCTTCACCAACCGTTTCTTCTTCTTTCTGATGCAGTTCGTCAGTTCTTTTTCGCGTATTTTTGTTCAAATATACACACAAAAAATGTTTAAACTTGATGGTCGATGAACTTTTAGTCGCTTGGCTAGTCGAAATTATGCGGATTGTATTATTTTTTTGAATTTTAAATAAACAAAATTGCAACTGAAAAAATACGGCGATAACACGCGCAATACAGTGGCGTTGTTAGAGGTTATTGAAACTTTCTTTGATTGCACACAAAAGGCTCGCTAAAATAAATTTATAGTTTTTATCTTATCTTTGAAAATTTTTTGCGCGAACCAGAAAAAATCATTTGTTACCGTAACTGGAATTCATTATCTTATCTTAAGTTTAATATTGCAAAAAAGTAAGCCGTTTTCACTAAATTCAAAATATTTCAAAAGCTGCACACCAATCTAATTTTAATTTTCAAATTTTCAAATTTACAAACTTCTTTCTTTGACAAGTCTTTCAGCTCGCTTTCAGCAATATTTTCCTATTGACATAAATTCTTTTTTATATATTATTATCAGCTTTTTATAATGGTTTCAATTTCTACTAATTTGATAAGGTACCTTAATGATACCATAACACTTAAAATTCACTTATCTTTATAATTTCATTAAATAGTCATAGTTTTGACGTCAGCATCTTTTAAACTGTTACGGACTCTAAACTGTTTAAAGCTCTAGATACTATTGAAACCGATTGAAACAGTTGTAATTTCAGATAAGAAAGAAAAATTAGTCAGACTGGTAATTAAAACCCTATCATATTTTACTTGTGATTTAGTTCTAAGCACTCCATGAGCAAATCATTGATTTCCATAAAAACTAGCGTAAATATTGTATTCCACAACGTTTCAGACATAAATCATTACAATGAAACAATATTCGAATAGTTCCAAAGACACTTTATTCAATCGCATAGTAAGTGCTGAGTGATGACCGATTCGCTGATCTCTCTATTTTCCTTCCAAAAAGTAATAAATTACAATTGACGCTACAACAATAAAAATCCAGACAGTCGAAAAACTCTAAAACAAAAAATGGGACTCTCTAACACATAGCAAATTTAAGTTTTAAAATAGAATATAATGTATATGTAAATTAATATTATTAAATAAACGTGAATAGTTATTTGGAGCTGTTTGTAATATTTTGGCTAGACAGTGTGACGCATTCAATTAACAATAAGTTCAAACAGCGGAGGGGGGAAACTATAAGACGATCTCTAGCTGACCTTAGGTGCAAAGGCGAAAAATTGTAATGAGTCACGATAAAACCGAAAGAGGCATCAGCTTAAGGAAATACCAAAGATTTACCCCCCGACAGCCACTAACTATTCACAGTTTTATTCACACAACACACACAATCATATACGTCTGAAGAATCACAAAAAGATGCAAAATAATAACAATAACAATGCTAAAAAAATAGAAGAAAAAATTCAAAAATTTTAAGCAATTTGATGGTCATTGCCAAAAATGTCTGACTGTATTATCTGATGCACAATTATTATTATTCCAAAGTTGAATGACTTGAAAATAAAAGTTTTAAAATGTGTTTGAAAATGTGTAGTTTTAATGGATATGGTTGGAAACTCAAATTTTTAAATTTGCCTTCTAGCTGGCAATTTGATAAATCACAAATATGACAACTGAGTATTTGTGTATAATTGTTGATAATATTAAAACGGTTTCATTTGGTTTGGTCAAAAAATGCTATTGTCAGTTTGAATATTTCACCAAAACGCACCTTTGTGACATTCATGTGCAATAGCTGTTTGGTTGACAAAATAATATAGTCAGTTTTAGCCGAATAAACACCATTTACACCATTTTTGGTCAATATTTTTTATGTTAATTATTATGCAGCACAGTTTTGCGTAAATTATTTGCATTAATTTGTGTTGAAAAATTAGCATCAATTAATGGTTTTAATTGAAAGTTTATTGTTGTTTTGTATGTTGTGACCCCCATTGAGTGTAAATTTGTTTCTACATGAATACAAAATATGGCTTTTAAGCTGTTCAATATATTAAAATAAACCGTATTAAAAATATGTTAATGACTAGACACTCTGCTGAAAATTCTTAAATTTTGCTTGTTTGTATAATTTACAGAACTTTCATACATTTAAGAAGACCGACCGAAGAAATCTACCAAGCTGGGAAGAAGAAGAAAGCAATTGTATTCAACCTTTTACAGACAAGGTCCTTTGGTGGTAAGTTCTTTTTGTTTGTACTCATTTGTAATATGATTATCAAATGTATTATGTTCGATAGAGTCATGATTCAAATCTTTCGACGGTATTCATAGTGAACTTTACATTTATTCTGCGTAACTGCCATAAAATATTTATCATCAAGTGATTACACGTAAAACAATTTGCACGTAAAATTAGTTACCAAACAATGCCTTTAAAAGGTGTACATAATTATCGAGAAAATTAATTTAAAATAATTTCAAGCTATAAAAATTTAATTTGTGATAAGTTCCACATTCATACAAATTAAATATAATTCATTTCTATTAAAAATTAAAGTTTGATATAATAATGATTCATCACAACAAGATATTGTGACTTACTCTGCAAAACATTTATTTTTATTTGATTCTTACCTACCATTCTTTCTCAACTTTCCTGTTGAAAGTTGATACCTTCCTAGAGAATGTAAACTCAAACTACCTAAAAAGCCTAATATTTATAATTTTTTGAATTTGATGTGTCCTTGGACCCGAAAACATTTTAGTTTACTATAAATGAATTAAATTTACAAACTAAATATAATCATCTCTGTACAATTTTTTCAAATCTGCATATATATTTAAAAAAAACTTAGATGAAATGATTAATTATAATGCTTGAAATTTCAACTATTAGTACATGAAGCTATTAGAATAATTTGGGAAAACAGTGTACCACAACGAGAATGGTCTGTTGAAATTTAAAAAATGCAATCAAATCTCGCTGTATATCAACGACGTAAATGTTTTATTGAGGCTGAACAAATCTATTACGCAAAAACTTTTCCATATTCATTAAGATGCCAACGAACTTCCCAAATTTAAGAATATCAAAATGCTCAAACAATTTTGTATACCTACTTTTTCTTAATGTGCATATACATCCAAAAGAATCGCATCGTTCAATTAAACCAGAACTTAAACTGTGGAGACTCAACAACGCTAAGAAGTTACTCTAGCTTCGGAGTTTGCAATAAAATGCGGTAATAAACTGTCTGCTCAGTTCCGGAAGGATCGCGACTCACTTGCTATTCATTTACTTAAATTTTTGCAAGCTTCTGAGTTTGTGTGCGTTTTTATAGATTAATGCTGGCTTTTTTTTAAGTGAAATATTTGAGCGTTTGTATTTTTGTTAATTTCACGATTCACGATTTTTTGTCTGCCTCAATAGTATTGTCAGATCACTTTGGTTGTTGGATGCTTTATAGAATAAAACTGGTTATTGCATTTCAATGCAGGTAATCCAAAAAGTCTATACAGTCGTTTTTGGGTGAACTAAAAACCGAACTTTTAAAATTTTAATTTTTAATACAGATACATTCTTTTAATATTTTTTTTGGCATAGATTTTTTATTATTTGCTTACAATGAATGTGTGTGCATTCTTTTTTTCTTCTTTCATATTTTCATAAATTTTCGGGTGAGTGTCCTAATATTTTACAGGACATATTAATGTCAAATGCATCTCATCCGTCTTCAAATATATGATATTATGGCGATGAATTTGATTAAAGTTCTATTTGGGCTTACATTTAAGTGGCCTTGATGATGAAACTTTGGATTCAAGGAAATCAGTTTTAAAAGTAAGCACAAAATTTTGACTTTTTAGAAAACTTTTTTTAAATTTAATTGGTTATCACTTAATTGTATAACTTCTAGTTCAAATGTGAGCCCGCATAGAAAAAGATAACCAAAATATTTTGATTTGCATACGTGCACTTTATATACTTGAAAAATTGTAAGAAATTTGATGTATCTATGTGTGGCATCAAGAAACCCGAAGACTTACGAATTAAGAAAAATAATTTCTATTGTACGGTAGTAGTTTATAAACACTTGAAAAAATAATCTTTTTTTGGCAAAAATATTGATAAAAGTACATTTTTCTCGTTTGCGAAAGTATATTGTACTTAAATATCCTGTACTATTGATAACGAGTGAATTTCTAACGTGTTACCCTCAAAACCTTATCAAAACATGATCGATAATATCGCTTGCTATTTTTGGTAATTGAGCACTGTCCAACCTTGGATAGTGAAATTAACTATGAAGTTGAGATAAATTGTGTGTGTATTCTGGTTGTATTTTTGCAATAAAACTGATAAAATTATTTTTCATGGTGAAAAGAACTCGCGCAAATTTCGTAGAAATTTAAAGGGTGACAGTAATTTTTATGAAAATATTTTAGAAGTATTATAATTTAGTAAAAGTCATAATAATATATCTTTCAACTACTTTAATTGAACAAAAAAATTTTGAGTCACCCGTTTCCCCAAAAACTAAACAAACAAAATTTGCTATCGCATAAATGTAAAAAAACGCAAAAGCCAACCAAATTTTAGCCCGAATAGTAGTAGTTAGTTGTAGTTTAATAAAACAAGTGTTTCTCTGGATTTCACAGTTTATATGAAATAATGAAATAATTGTTTCCATTGATATAAGGTAAGATAGATATTAAGAAAAACTTGTCAATGCGTCATTCTGTTCTAATATTTACTAGTTCTGTTTACTACTAACTATGCTGATTTTATAAAAGTAATAAATTGACAAAAAAATTCCTCATAACTATCGGCAATTTTAAAATTTAAGAATTAAAAATCTAAATATTAGTGAGTATTAATCATGTTCGGCAGTAATTTAATTTGAAAGATTTCTAAATTCTGTACAGTTTACATTATTACAGTTTACGTTATTAAAAAAAAATTCTTGAATCAGATTGACACTGAATTCATGAAAAAACTGTTCGTGCGTTATAAACTGATTCATGCTCCAGCTATTAATTTCAAATTCTGAAATCTAATATGACCATATTAACCATATTCTACATATTCTACATACTATGGATATTTACCTTAGCTATTCGTGAAAGATTTAACAAACAAATTAGTGTGATTAAATGAATATTCGATTTAGTCTTGGTACTGAATTGCAAGGATATTGAAAAAACTACTTGGTTTCAGGTAATTCTGTTCTGGAAATAGAAATTTTACGACTTAAAATTTATATCATAATAGGAATTGAATTTTTTGATTATGTAACTCGCTGTTTCGCAGCTCTCATCTGTTGTTATGAGTACGTCTATTTTTGCACAATCAAGGTGCATAACAGCATGATAGCAAATCAACTGGTTTTGAACAAACATTTTAAAATAAGAAAATCAGGTTGGCAACAACTTCCTTGTCTGGTTCTTTTAATTTGAGTAAAGATTCTATAAACCCTTCTGTACGAAATGCCGCGCCTAGATGCCATCCTACTTAAGCACCAAACTACCTACATTAAGCATTTTTCATACGCTTAAAAATATATTTGATATTAGTCTACATTATACATTATACATTTTCATATGATGTTCAAATAAAAGTATAAAAATATAAACATGCGGGGAGAATTTTTGCGCATCACCAGAAATTTATTATATATTTTTTTTCGTGTAATCAAAAATGGTATGAGATGCTCAAAAACACATTTTCTGTTTGGGGGATGTAGTTATGTGGAGGATGATTTGGATGTGGTGGATGTTTTTTATTTATATTTTTGAGTATTAAAATATATATATAAAATAAATACATAAAAAGTTTTGGGGGGTAAAGAGTGAAATAGAAAATGAATTTTATGTTGTTTTGTTGAATTTTTGGTGGAAATAAAATTATGATCCCATTCCACCACCAAAAAATTATATAAAAATTATAATAACAAAAAGATTCTATACATAAAAATGTTGTAATATTTCTATGTTTATGAGATATGCTTTTTAGGAGCAATATTGTGTTGCCTGATTTGTTCTGCAACTTATATTTTTAGAAAATATTAGCAAGATCTTGCAATGGCTCAACTTGAAACTAAACGGTGCTGTTGTTTTATTTTATACAGGAGCTTTTATATGTTATTGTTTAACATTTATTCATCATACAAATGTTTGTTTTAATGTTTGTACATAAAACATGCCGCTATATATGTTACGTAAAAAAGAATATTTTTCCGTTGTGTAATTTAATTTTTCAAATACTTTTTTGTTGCGAATGGATTAAGGGGGATGTTGAGGGTACACGAGAAATAATTGAGAGTACGAGAATGATGAGCACATCCAAAAACAATACATCACAACCTAATGAAAAATAGATGTAGGTATATAAGTATAGACATGATTTGTTCATGTTATTATTTCAAAAATTCGCATTTATAAATTTGTTCCGAAAAAACTCGCGATATTTAAATATAATATTTGAAAAACATATTCATACCTACACACATAATATATTTATTTCATTATGAGCAGCCATTTTGATTAAAAAATATGCATACATTTTTTTTTATGAAAAAGAGGATATTAAAAATTAATTTAATGTAAATGGAACGTTTTTTGTTTTTTTATGAAAATATTTCGGGTGAAATTCGGGTAAAACTCATCATCATAGACAGAAGTTTGTTTGGGATTTGTTCGTTATATATTCTCATTACGGAATACACCTTTTTACAAGCACCATCGTTTTTCCCAATTTTTACATACATTTTTAAAACCTCCCACCGTATTAAAAATCCAGATAGATTTTTTTACCATAAATTTAACATTTTTATAAAAACAGCAAAAAAAATGTAATTAATGAATTATTTACATTTCATTTTATTTTTTTAAATTGCGAAAAAAATCATCACATATAAAATTTTATAATTAAAAATTCATCAAAAAATGAATGGTAAATTTTCATCGCAAAAGTTTTTCCGGTTTAATTTAGCACTTAACTATTTTTATTATTATTTTTTCAATCAAAATGGGCCTCGAATTAAGGGACACAAACAGAGCCCAGACAATCATAATTAAATTTACTTTGGTTATTTATCGTTAATCATTTAATTGAGGTTTTTACTGTGAAAAATTGTTCGTGAAGAATTGACCATTCATTAACACATTAATGTTTCTTATTTATTATAAATCTTCATAATATTTTAAAACCAACGAAATAATTGTATAAAATTATCCCATGTTTTATTTATACCAATATAATATATGTGTTGAGCCTCCAATTCCCAAGAATCAATAGAAATGCTTAAAATGAAGATTTTACACCCCATAAAAACCATTTTTCACATTTCCAACTTTCACGGTAATGGAGACAAAAAATAATAATTCGTATCAAGGTCGACTTTTTTTGTACAAGAGGTTTGAATTTTTCTTGAAAATTCTCGTCTCGTACTTTTCTTTGGTGTAAAAAGCTTTCAGAGAGCTTTAAGAAAAAAGTTTTATAAATTGAAAAATTTTATTTTATTTAAAAAAAAAAACAACAAAACTAAAGTATCTTTTTGGTATGAATAGAGCGAATAGTAAGTAGGCAGTGTTAATAGTAGTCAGTTTTAATAAATAGTAGATTTTAAAAATATTGAAACTTTTTATATTTTATTTCTATATTCTTCGATTACAACCATGAATTGTAGATTTATACATACTCAGAGGTATTGAAGATGTAAAATGTGAAAGGTAATATACCAAAAATTAAATTTCCACGATATGACTATGAAAAGTATAACAAGCACAACATCTTTTCGCTTTATACATTATAATTTGAACAGTTTTTTCTTATTTTATTATAAAATATGTATTATGTGTATGCGTATAACCATAAAAGCAAAGTGTGTATGTACCAACCCCCATTAATTTTATATCGTCTAAAAATTTTCGCGTTTTTTAAGGCAGCAAATTTCAAAAACAAATAAGAAATATCATCTCGCGCAAAAAAGACGAAGCGATACAGCTTTTTTTGCCTTTTATATAAAATTTCTAAGCGCGTATAATAGCAACAACAATAATATAACTACACACGCACAAAAACATAGTTGCGCGAAAATTTCTTTTCAATATAAAACAAAATATATTTCCTTGCCGATCGACAAAAATCCTTTTAAAAAAATTTATGTGAACACAAATGTACATTTTCTAAAATCTGTATTTTATATAAAACATTTATACAATTTCTTTTGTTTTCTACGTTAACATATTGCTTGATACAGCTCTATATGCTATTGAAAAACATTTGATAATTTAACATTTTGTAAAAAATTATAAGAAACTGATATTTTGAAATAAATGTCTTACAAAAATGATGCAACCCATGTATTTGCGTTTTAACTATACTTCCATAAAGATTCTAGTTTATCTGTAAAAATTCAAATCTGCGAAGAAATAGCAAAGTAGTTACCCATAAATGTTGTAAAAATTTAAATTTGTAATAACATTATGTATTAACGGGGCACTAAGACCAAGATATCGTTTACATCGCAATATCCAGCCAATTTAACGTTTACTACTCCAACTATACGCCAAAATAAAAAATGTAAAAAGCATAAGACATAAATACATGAAAATACATAAAAATGACTTTTTATATCACAATAAAAAATAAAATATAAATTATATGGAAAGTATAAAAAGGGTGGCTTCTATGTACATTACAATTTTACAGTTTTTCTGCAGGAGAAGACATTTTCTTGGCGCTTTCTTGTTGTGCGATACAGTAACAGCAGTGAGGGGAAAACCAGCACGAAAAAGCATTAAAATAATACGAAAAAATTAGAGTATGAAGCATTTTTAGGCGAAACATAAAAAAGTATAAAGCTGAATTGTATAGCGATAAAAAACTTTTATCCTACAAAGCAGCTCTCTTCATCACCCAAACCCTTCTCGCATTGACTCCTATTAACTGCGGTAAAAATTCTATGGATACTGTTTCTGTTGGAGATTTTTTTTATGGCTCTGATAAGATTTGATGCGATTGTAAAATTAATTTAATAAGAATATATAGATCGTTCCATAAAGAAAATAAATGCTTTGAAGTGTTTTTGCTAGGATTTTGAAAATATTGTGATTTCACACAAAGCTCGTTAAAATTTTATTTTCGAAAATTTAATTAATGCCAATATTTAATTTCAAAATTAAATACACAACTAAATCATCTCAACATCAGCTAACTATAAATAACATCTTTTCTGATGAATCCTCCTAAAAATGTTATCAAGCCATTTTTTAATAATTTTAAGCGCAAGCCCAAATATCTATCTATACAGTCGTTTTCCCAGTTTTTCATACATTTTTTCCATAACAACAACTAACAACTAATATTTCACCCTATTTACAAAGTAAAATAAAATCATCTTCATCTTCTCCGTACACTTACATAACGATCTGTTTTTTCTGCTGCTTCCTCCATTCCTATTTTGCCGCTTTTCCATGATACAAAAAATGAAATAAAATACAAGTACTACAAACACTATCATAATAAATTTTTCCGTCTATTCGCGCCCCACACTACGTTTACTTGAAGTTCTTCCTCTAAAAAGAATATAAAAATCTAAAAAATGTTTCTTTAAAAAATTATACATAAAAGAAAAATCTTTCCCATTCTTTCTCATTCCATTGCCATTTTTTAGAAAATTCCCATTTTCCTTACATGGCACTGCCAAGTTTTGTTATTTGCAAAAAAAATGTTTAAGGAAAAATCTATTGCTGGTTTTTACCACCGACTCTATTTTCCAGAGAGAACCACCCACCCTTTCCACAAAAAAAGAAATGAAGAGGAAAACGGAGAAGACTCATCCTCTTTAGAAAATTCACGACAACAACTACCATTACATGCAATGTCTGCCACGCTACACTTTTCTAAGTTTTGTTATTTGCTGTTAAGATGGAAAAAAATGTTTAAGGAAAAATCTATTGCTGGTTTTTACCACCGACTCTATTTTCTAGAGAGAACCACCCACCCTTCCACCTCAAAAAGCCCCCAGCCAAACAAAATTTCCACAGCAAACGCAAAAAGTTGAAGGATGAAGAGGAAAACTTAAAAAAGTGTATATTTTATTGAACGCACTTGTTAGAATGATGAAAATAGATGAAAATGATTTTTGCGCCTCTCGCATTTTTTCCTCAAGTTAAATAAGTTTTATCCGCATAATTGCGAGTGGAATGGTGATATATAGGGTTGTCGAGATCTTGCTAGTTTCGAATCTTCGGAATATTAAATTCAATTAAAATGTGAATAAGCAGTTTTGTAAATAAAAAAATAAAAAATCTCAATTATATAGTATGGTACCTCTAACAAAAGATGATTAAATGTTGAATAATACGAAAGTGATCCTACAAATTGAAATGTTGAATGTATGGATCGCAAGTAAAAGACTTCTTCATGGGTTTGACTGTCAATTTGCTCTTAGGATATTTTTGAAAGGATTAAAGTTCTCAATTGAAAATCTATCCATACAATTTTTTGTTCATAAAACTATACAAAGAACTACTGGCAATAATCCGATCAGGCACCACAATCAACCAAGAGATGGAAAAATTGTTATATTATTACAATAGAGGAGATTAGATTGAGGGAGAAGAAATTATATAAAATCTATGTATACTTTTATATGTATTTTCGAGATAAGTATTAAAAGAAAAGTCAAAACAATGGCAAATAAGAAAAATGAAAAAATAAAAAAACTTTTTACAACTAAAAATTACTAAGACTAGAGTCGAAACGGGCGCAAAACTTTGGGAAAAATTACGAGGGTGGAACGTTTTTGTCGAAATGTAATTTTTAATTTGAATATTTGATATAAAGTAATTTATAAAGATTTCAGTTTAGAGAAATGAAAATAATCTTTTCAGTAAAATAAACATAAAAAATTTGAATAATTTTCATCGAAAACTTTCACCAAGGAAATACGTCCATTAGTGTGGTCCAAAGTTCTATGGAGAATCAAGAGCATGTTAGAAGTGCGCTCCCAAAGCAAAATTTTGATTTAGATGACAAAATAAAAATTCAGTAAAATTTTCAAATTTTTTGATGCACGCTTTAATGGTGCTCATCGAGCTTTTAGTTTTGACATTTTTACAGTTTCAAAATCATCAAATTTTTTGAGTTCCACGAAATATTTTATTGGATTTCATAAACAATTTTAATTCATTATGTTTATAAGAACTTTAAGAAGCTAAAAGTTATAGAAATAGTTTGAAAAGTCCATTTTATGCAAAAGTTTCAGAGCCGTCAAAACCTCATGAAAATAATTTCAGCTCGTTTTTAACTTTTGCAGTTAAAACCAAACATTTTGAAAAATTTGAATTATTGAATTTTTAGTAGACTAATGATTTTAAAATCCTTAAATTCATTTACCAAGGAAAAATTTCAAAATTTTTATCGTCCATAAAAAGAAAAAAGAAACGGAATATAAGAAGAATCAGAATATTTAAATTAATTTTTTTCAATTTAAGGGAAAAATATTTTAGATAGTAATCCTATTTGGGAAACGAGGAAGTGCTTTTGAAATGTCGTTTGACGAAAAACAAAAAGTAGGTGAATGATATTCCTTCATATCGCAAAGAAAAAACTTGGAATAACATTCCAAGAAAAAGTTTAAATAATAAATGAAACAATGAAAATCCCCCATCGACAGAAAATATTTCGTTTTCATTGCAGATTAAGGAGCAGCCATGTAACTTTCTGTTGTGATATTGTATGATTTAGTCATTTATTTTTCAGTAAACAATGTAATGCAGCAAAATATTTATAGTGTTTTTTTGCCAAATTTTATATTTTTCTAGTTTCAATGAAAAAAGTGTTGTCAGTTGTATTAAAATTGGATAGGACAAAGTCTAAAATAAGTATTACTATTCTGTTTCTATGTCCTACTAAAAGCAACTGGCAACTCTAAAAGCTTGTTACATCTCTTCCAAAGCATCTCCGCATTTCTTTCTTACATTTCCAATCGGCTATTCTCTCCAGCTTCCTATCTGTGTTTTATTTTACAATAAAAAGTAATATAACATAAATATATAAAATATTATATTTTCATTAAACAATAGCAGAAGAACAAAAATAAAAGAAGCACTGCAGAAATGATATTTTTATGTTATACCGCGGGTATTGATTATTCAATCAATAAAATGAAAATAAACGGAAAAACAATGCTACTTTTGTAACTGCTAAGTATAGTAAGTAAGAAAGAATAGCCAGCAAAAATATTTGCTCTCTCTAGGAAAAATGCATTACTATGTAACTATTTTATGTAACAGAACGTCCTTACATTGGATGCCAATTTTCTGTGCAAAAAACGTATATGCTTGCAAACTTAAAAGTATTCTATGTTGCTGATGAAATAAAAATTTTCACTAAAGAGTCATCATAATTTAGTACATTTTCTTCATAAACTCTATACACACAAATCATGAGCACATTTGTTTTATTAAAAATTGCCTAGTTTATGGTATTCATAAACATATTTTTTCGTGTATGCTAACAATGTAACGCAGCATACGGGCTTTTTCAAATCAATATTTATGATATATACGGCAATTTTATATGATTTTTTAAGGAACATACATTTTTGCGAAACGATGAAAGTTAAATGAAGGGAATATGCAAGCACATATTCTGAGAGTATCATGTGAATCTCTTCCATATTAGGATCGCTGATTTGTTATTTCATGTTATTACATTTTTTATATTTATGTGAATCGTATGTATTACACAAAATGTTATTATATTACAATTTTTTCTCAATTTATTACCAGTAAATTCTGGGATTTTTTGCTGCTTTTTTTGAAAAGTGGGTGTTGCTACATTAGATTAAAATTTATCATATCGTGTGCGTTTCCATCTACAAACAATATGTGTATGTTCGTTATCTCAATTTAAAAATGCTGTATCTAATACACATCAGCACAAAACCTATATATAATATAATCCCAACGTACAAAATTCAATTTTAAATTATTCTTCTATGGGAAAGTACTATATGGAAAAGTACTTCCTGTAATTATGTGGAATTAATTTGCAAACAATAACAGGCGACAGCCAACAGGTAGCAATTGATTTGGTTTGCTGTACACCGAGTTTGGTGCTGTGATCCTGCAAATCAAACAATTATTTTTGGTATTCAAATAACCTAATATTACCGACTATAATGATGATTTTTGAGATAATCATATATTTATTGAACCATATTTTAGTTAATGCAAACATCACAATGAACAAAATATTATAAAATTTATATTTTGTGGCGTGCTTGCCTCTTGCCTGCGTTGTTCAACCAGCAAAATGTGTTTACGAACTAAATTATTGTGTATTTCATACACCATATATATTCACGCAGTCAAACTGAAGCACAAGAGGAAAATATCAGTCAATCTGTTGAATTTCTCATATAAGTATGTACGAAATCCTCTGAATTGTATATCTCATATATTTTCTATTGAAAGTGTATGTAAAAAGATGGATATACATATCATATGCTTTGCTAAAAAGCACTTTCCCATGAAGCGTACATTCCACAAAAACAGACTGTATAAAATATGTGCCACTGATATACATAGTTTTTGCATAGTTTCGCAAAACTTTTTCCCCTGTTCGTGTATGATCTATTGTATAGATAATGTGTTGATATTGTTAAATTGTTATTCCAAATGTGTGTGATACATTTAGGCATTTGGGAGCAAATAGGCGGAAAACAACAAGTTTATACTTTATAGTGAACTGCTTAAAATAGTCAGTAAATTAATCCGCAAAATTGAGTTATTTGGGAATTTCTGTTTTAAATGGAGTTTCTAAAAAATTTTATACAAATTAGTTTTGTGATAGCAAACCATTATTTAAGATAATAAAAAATACTTTGTAAAATAAAACATTGCCCTTACATTTATTCAGGATATTATTAATTTTAGCTACAAGAAGAGACAGATTTAGTGGTAGTATAAAATTTAAAATTGAATTATTTTTTTATTAATATTTTGAACTAAAATATATTTTCTTTTTAATTGGAAGAGATTCTTACTTCATGTACCTATAATGGGACTTTACAATGTGAAAATATCATAAAATACTCGAAATTATATATGCGCAGGTTTCTCGCTGATTTTTATATTTGAAAGAATGAGGTGTTATTGCACACATCTTTTTCATTACATTTTCCTCTTGTTGGTGTTTTTATTTTGGCACAAAAAATCGCGTATAAAATATGTGTATTCAATAATAATAAGAGATGAGACAAGCATAAATATACAATGTTCTATACTCTTTACCACACGATAACAAGAAGTAAATTCTTCATACTCATCATTATAATGCCATCGTTGCTAGCATGATGGCATATAAGCTACCGAGGAAGTCGGGAGTTTGAGTTAATTCTTTTCATTACTTGGCAAAAAATCGCTGATTTGGGCAATACTTAGGGTGGGTGGGTAGAGATAAAGGGTGGTGGGTGAGATTTCTTCCAATACACATAATCTCAAAATGTAATAAAAATAGTTTGATGATGATTATTCCATTAACGAACTTTGGTGCTGAATCTACCAACAGCCGAAGAAATTGATGGTTACAGCATCAGAAAGATGAATATATGTGTTCAAGGACGGCGACAAAACTACTCCACAGTAATACAACTTTGTTGGCAGACAGGTTGCTTGCATTGCATTCCAATATTTTGCTGCAGCCCTATTTCAACCCTAACAATTTTCAAAAGTGTATTTGTCTATAATCGCCCAGCGTTTTTTCTTCTTCTTTGGAAATGTGCCCTTTGCAGTTACATAATCACCCTCTGCAGCAAAATCCCTTCATTACACAACTACAGCCACAATTTTAAAATTTGAATTATAGAAAAATGTAGTTGCAACTATGAAGAAAACTATGCAGAGCATATTTTTGAGATGCAGCGGAGAATTCTTCAGGGATGATTGTCAAGAGCACATGCATCACTTAACTACCCTCTAGAGCGAGCGATTGAGGGTTGAATATCATAAAATTGTCGTCAAATAAAAATTCCCAAAAAAATAATCATCATAAATGTAATAAATCTTGCAAAGTGTATTTATTTTCCAATTCCCCATAAAAAGAAGGAAAAGCACACTTTTATGTTATGTCGATAAAATAGTTGAAAAAAGTAGCATTTTTGGGATTCGGGTTTTATGAATCTATAAATTTGTTGTAATCAAATATAATAAATTTTTAATTGCAAGTTTCTGGCAGTTTTTCTCTGCGCACTCATCTCCGCGGAAAAAATACAACAGTATCAAATTTGATTGTACATGTTGTTATATATTTGTACACACAATTGTGCCTTTGAAAAAGGAAGAACACTAAAAATCCCATACTATTTTTATGAAATATGTGCGCTCGTTACTCCACTAACTCGCACAATATAGCATACCATTTTATTGCCGATTTTTGGGAAAATTTTTCGTCTTTCTCTCTTTTTCGCTACCCGCCAGCAAAGAAAAAAATCAAGTAATGTTAAATGAATATGTGCCTCCCTGCCATTATAATATGAGTGTTTTTATTTTATTTTTTCAAGTACGCGATGGGATGAAAATTTTACGTTTAGAAAAAGATGAGAGCGGCGGGCGTTAGTTACTGAGGCTGAGAGGGTGGAATTTCAGGATTTGGCATTAGCAGATTTTTTTGCTGGTGTTACCGCTGTGGATAAAATTAAAATAGTGAAAAATAGCATGAGTTAGTGGAGTTAGATGCTATACTACAAAATATATCATTTTCACCATCTCCGCTTTTGTGATTGTGTGCGAGATGTAAAAAAAATTAAGTTCAAAATTATATTTCAAAAAAGGGGAGTTAGAAAATTTTTAATAAAAGACTAGACAGATCTCCAGCTTCCAGCTTGACTTGCAAATTATGTTGTCTTTACCTATAAGTTATGTTTCATCACAAAAATGTTTCTAATTATTTATAAACAATTAAATAGAAATTTTAGTTTATAAATTTAAAAATACAATAAAATTTAAAACCCCATATCTACTGCATAACTTTATAAGTCGAGCATGAAGCTCCTTTCGTTTTCATAAATACTCTGGCATTCTATTCGGCTATAATTCACGAACTTTTTGAAGCACCACAGCATTCGCTATAACATTTTTTCTAATGACTCAAAGCCTCCAACAACCCTCAATAGTGGAGAGAAAATCATAAAAATTACAACATCAAATTCGCCATCACATAGAGACTTCATATACTTTTTTATAATGCGAGAATATAGAGAAAGAAATATCGCAAAGGAATACCATAAAATACAATTTTATTTATTGCAGAGAATAGTTTTTATGGATATTTTTCTGTTGTTGCTGTTTTATTGTGTTCAACGAAGACAGAGCGGGCGCTAACCATTCCAGCAAGGGATGATGTTTGTGTTCAATATATTTTCATTAATTTGAAGATTGAAAAGCTTTTACTTGTTAGTCCACATTGAAGGAAACATTTTAAATGTACGCACTATTTAAATGTCACATCTTGAAGTTTCCAGCAGATCACACAAAAAAACTGTTGTGGAAATCTGCAACCAAAAATTTTCAAAATCATAAAAGTACACTACAAAAAACGAGAAATAATAATAATTGCGGGTGGATTTAAGCACGCGCGGCAAGGGTGTGAGTTTCACGTGGAGGCTGACAATTTTTCCTCGTCTCAGTTCCCGATGGTAAATGTTAGAAAACTACAGTAATGGTATTACACATAAAATTTTATATATTCAGTAACATTTAGTTGTATTAGATATTATCGCATCTATACAGCGCTAAAAATATGACTGTGTTGCGGGCCGCGTCTATATATATTTTCTGTATTATTACTATGAGGGTGAATTATATTTTTAGGGTGATTTTATATTTTTCGCTCGGGAAAAGTTTCTCTGTGTTTTTTTACATTTTCAAAAAATTTCAAATGGTTTGAGTTATTTGCAGAAAAATATAAATGGTATATGCCGAGCCACCGAGAACGGCAGCAGCATCAGCAGCACATTTTTATTTTTGGGGGGTTTCGCGTGTAGGCGGTGTTAGAAAATATTTTTGTCGGATACAAACGCGGGAGAGGAAAAAATTGAGTTCCCAAAAAATATATATAATACACACCAAAAATATTGCTGCTCAAAAAATACAAAACAGCACATTATATTTTTCAATAGAATCGGCAGCAAAAGATTTCTAACCGCCGTAGCGGTCGAACATACATTCTATAGTTTTTTTAGCAGAACATTATTATTAGTCTATGTTTGAACGGCGGGAAGTGTTTTTCAGTTTTGTGTCCTCAATTAATGCTCAAAAAAAAAAATATCGAGACAAGTGAATTGTAAGAATAAGTGGTGAAAATTAGAAAAAATATCGTTTGTGCATTTCTTTTAAGTTGCAAAAAAAAAATACTTTGAAGATAGAAAATAATCGTGACTTTTCCATCCTCTGAGATCAAAAAGAATCGCATCGTATCATATCGGTTCTTTTAGTTCAAAATATTTTTTTGTATAAATACTATCATCGTTTATAAAAATACTATTACTTATACTTTGCTTCGGTTACTTCATATGTTCGCGTTTCGCTGGTGTGGATGTGTGGCTTTGGAACACGAAATAACAAAATAACATACACCAAAAAATCCATCCTTTTGCGAAAAATGAAACTGAAAAAATTTGGCCCGAAAATGTTTGCTCAAGTACGAATTTTTTAGTTTGGCCCCGTTGCTCGCTGGCGATAGATATTTTTTAAGTTGAATTTTTTGAAAATGTAAATAGTCAAGCATTAGAAAAATCTTTCACCGAGGAAAATTGGAAAACTCACGATTAGCCAAATTTTCAAACTATTTTTGCATTTCACATTAATTTTTTCATTTTTCTAATGTTAGAAGAAAATATAAAAGATTTTCCGGAAAATAATCAACAGCTAAAAACAAATTAAAAACTAGTTGAACCGTCATTTGCGTGATTTGGTAGTGTCGTCAACGGAGAATAGTGCCGGATAATACCTAACACGGTCGAGACTATTGTGACAATTTTGATTTTAGAATATTTTATGTGTGATTTTATGTGATTATTTAATAAAAAAGTATAAAATATAAGATAATTTCAAAGACAAGATTTTTTTCCACAATCAGCCAATCGCCGGGACTTGTTTGGAAAAATGTTAAACAGTGATTTGATTCACATTAAAAATGTGATCAAGTAACAATTTACAAAATATTCTTAATAAATGTGCAATTCAATAAAAGTGGACAATTCATACATTTGTGGACAGATTTGTGCATTTGAATAAAAACTCAGGAATAAATTTACAAAACGAATTTAGTGGAAAGAGTGACTAGTAGTGATTGCTGATTTGAGTTTCGTTGGATAAGGTAATTTTGTGACCGTGAAACTGCATTTTATATATTTGCACCATTAAAGAAATATCTTAAAACAAGTCCACTAATTTATTCTCTGTTCAAATAAATATTATATCTAATCTACTAACTTACAAATGACGCACCAAATGTCAAACGAATGAACAACGAATGTAGAAGAAAACTGTAAAGTTGCATACTAAACACAAATTCAGTTTTTTTGCATTAAAAGTCTTTGTTTTGCCAAAAAAAACCATTTGCTGGTGTGAGGGTCCATTTGAAATATGGCCAAGAATTTTTAATTCAAATTTTGTCTTATTTATATTAATGTACATTGTACATACATATTAAATAATCTGCAAGTTCAAGAGAAAACATTTTTTTTTTGGTTGACTTCTCTTGAAAATAACAGTTTCTCAAAAATGTTTACTCTTATCTTTTTTTATTATATTTAAAGTGTTTCTTTTATCAATTTTGCACAAAAAAAGAACATTATCTTCGAAAAAAAATACAGAAATAGAGTTTTGCAATGCACACCAAGTTTTTGCGTATAAAGCTGTGTATGTTAAGTAAATGAAAGAAATTTTTGATAACTTTTCGTTTTCATACAAATTAAAATCGAGCATTTTTTTGTGCGAATTCCTTATCAAACTAAAAAGCGAGGTTTTTTGCCATTTCAAAGTCATACTTACAGTTGGTACAAAAAATGACACGTAAGCTAAAACAAATTGTTAGAATACTAAATTACTGTTCTCTAGAAAAATTTTTATCAAACGATATTTAAGCGCAAAATCAAATGGAAAATGGTTGCGGTTTCCGCATGCAATCAACTTGTCAAAATTCTATTCAATTCTCGTTAATCGCAGCAAAAACTAATTCTAAAAGCACAACAAACTAATTTGGGATTAACTTATGCAATAAATAAATTTTCAGGATTCACCAGCACAACGATTTATTTTATTATTTATGCTTGCGAGTCGGCAAGAAATGAAATCAAATTAGATCACGCGATATGAAAACGGTTTTTATAATCTGTCAAAAATAGAAAATTATAACTACCCAAAAACCTCGCAAAAGCCCAAAAACTATACAAAGTTATATAAAAATTAATGTTCGAAATTTACATCACATGGCACGAGCAAGTATCAATGTGCAATTTCCTTAAAAAGTACAACTAAAATACCTTATAAGATTCTAATGGTTGGAATAAAAATTATATTTCAAGTACGAATAAAAAGTTAAGTAAGTTAAGTAATGTTTTCGTTTAAATGTTATTTTTGTGAACTCATTCGAATAATATTTTATGCAACCTAGCAATACACTCCCACAATAAGCCATTCAGATCCTTACATATAGACTTAATGAAAAAGTTAGATGCTATTTCATTTCCATCTAATGAAAATTGCCAGCCAAAATGGCATGTTCAAAACTTTTTCGGCAAGCAAATAATTGTTTTCGTTTCAAAGTCGAAAAAATGAAAAATTACACAAATTTTCAGTTCTATTTAATGTAATTTTACTGCATGATATGCCATATTGTTGGCTGCAGAAGAAATATTAACCATTTTTTTTTGTAGCTAATGCAGATATATTTTTAATTTCCCCAATTAAACTTGATATTTATGTGTTTAGCATAGAATACCAAAAAAATTTGGGAAACATTTTTTTGTAGCACAAGCAATTAACAAATTTTTTTTTGCATTTTGTTCAAAAGTAAATAAAAAAGAAAAACTGCTCACAAGTGCATTTTTTTAAACATATTATATTTTATAATAATTCTACAAAAGATGTACATCATACCACAAAATTGGTTGTAAACACAAAATCCTTAACATAAGAAATATAATACAGAAAAAATATTTTATCTTTTATTTCAAGCTCAGGTTGCGTGTCAATTGAATTATCCAATTTATGTATTATTATTAAACAAATCCATTTGCACAATCTTCTGGAATCAAAGCACACCCTAAATTGCATTCAATATTTTTTGTTTCTATATTAAAATATCATCATCAATGTATGATTTTTGTTGTTGCATTTTAGCGTTTTTTTTCTCTATTTTTTCGATATTTACTTTCCCACTCATTTTTGAATGTCTGTCTGGACGAAACAATAAAATGATCCGCAACAACAACAACAACCATTCCATCCATAGCATGCAAAACTATGTATATATAAAGCAACTTCATTCATGGCTTGGCCTTTTCTGCATATTTTAATAGCGGTTGCGGGAACACATAAAAACATTACTGCGCTATGTGGATGCTAGTAAGAGCCTATGGCAAATAAATAAATGGGCCACATAACACTGGAAACTATGCCCAATAAATAAACATGTTGGGTTGTTGGGTTGCTGGGTTGTTTTGGGGTTTACAAAGTAAAATGTTGTAAAAGTTATAAATGATTCGAATGGTAGAGATGCTGGTAAATGCTGCGGTTGCGACTTTATTACTACATTTAATCATGTGAATCATAAAGTGGTTGCCAGGTAGCGCTCTTTTTGCTCTATAGCGTCAAGTGCTCTGGTAAACCACCAAATGAATAATCACTTTCACTAGTTAGAGATTTTCTAGGAACTCGGGCCAACTAAAATAATATGCACGTAGCTAGATATGTAAACAAATTATTTTTAGTTCAACAGTTTTTCTGACATATCGTTTGGCCGTTTTTCGCAATACGGCTGTGGAATTTTTAAAAATAGCATATTAGTTTTCATACACAACGATATAGAGATGAGCAAAAAATTGAGTATTACCAGTATTACTTACCAGTAAAATTGTTTGAATAAATATTAGATTTTTATCACCAAAATTCTATTTGAAAATGAAAGGACTAAAAAGCTTTTAGATGTTATTGTAACTGTTCACTGATACATTTTTTTTCAAACTTGAACGGATGTCTCTTGTTTTTGTTAACTAATGCAAATATATAGTTTTGCATCAAAAAAAAAGTACAAAAAGTACTTATTATTAATTAAAGAATGTCGAAGGAATGTCAGAAATAATTTCGTCATTCTGGTAATACTTTTATAGAATGAATGAGAAAATAGCGCATTCTAACTATGGAGAGCAAAACTGAAAAGATACAGCACCGCCGCGGCAACAACACGAAAGAAAAAGCAAGTGTAGACATATGTAGCGCAAAAATAATAGAGGCAATCGACCGCTTGCCCGACACTGTCATTCACTAGGTTTTAAGGTGAAGGTCAAGCCAATTCTCTATCGTATCGCATGTTATTCCCGAGGCTGATGCAGCGGCTGGATGCTGGTCGATGACAAATAAAGTCAATCCAGCGATGCTATGTGTGCGAATATGAGCCAAAGCAAAGCACATAAATTCTCTTTTCTATCGCAATTCTGTGCGGTATATGGATTCACCATAGCAAAAACTTATATAATGTATACCATATTATATGCTAGCAAACGAAACCGAAAGCACAACATGTTCACACTTACAGAAAATATGTTGTGCTTGTTATCAAAGTGCAAAATTCTTATGAATATAGTATGTTCAATAATGTTTTAATATCAATATTGAAAATTATTCAAACTCTTTGTTCTTTGGAATAGTCATTCAATATAATATGTAAAGTTTTTCTAATGAAACAAAACTTTTGATTTCTATGTTAAAAATACATTCACTTCCAGCATATATTTCCGTCGTTTTCTGCATGTGTGTAGTTTATGTACAACTGCGAAAGCATGATAGAACTGACTGTTGCATATTATCACCACATCACGTCTCACATCAGCCAACAGCGACGACTGAATAGATAACATACATAGACGCAAATTTATGTATTTTTATGTTTATTTCGGGAAAAAGTTTGCCGATTTTTTTATCCACTGCTAAAATGCAAACAATTTTATTATTTCGTTTTGGTCTGGTGACTTTTATTAGCATATTTGCCAAATATAATTTGATTTTTTAATTTATCCTTTCATTTTTTCCGGTAAAAAGTGTTTGAATAGATTTTGATTGTCTGCGCTCTACACGAATTTACTGATATCTAAATTAGTCTACAATATTATGTCAATTACAAATGACTAAAAGCAGCTCAAACTTCCGGTTTTAGTGGCTGGAATAATAATCTGATAATTTGAACCCATTATACACGAAGTTGAGAACACATTTGCAGTAATTGTTGTATATATTTAACTCAGCTCATATTTAGCACATTCGTCATGATTGACTAACTGTCTGCTTGCCTAAAATTGTCTAATAAGCTGTGTAATGTGTGCGGCAGTTGCTCATCTGATGGAAAATTTATCACCCTGAAAATTTCCTTTTTCTCGCAGTCCTTATCTTTAGAAGAAAACATGGGTTATATACCATTCTTATACATACTCAGACACGTCTAATATCCCAAGCAGGAAAATATGCCATGACCTTTCCTGCCGCCTGGCTATAATTATATGTAACGGGAAAAGTATCCTTTCCTTTGCCGCTTTAATGATAATGACTTTTCATATTTCTTCTGCTGGCTTTTGGCTTCTCGTCAGATGGCAGGAGAAAGTGATTTTGCAAGAGGGTTGGATATTGGATGGTGACAAGAAAAGGTACATTTGACTTTTTGGCCTGCTTTGGGGAATTTCGGGGTGGGGTGTATGTTAATAATTTTGATATCAACACTTTGTATCTACATTCTGATAAGTGGATTTACACACAATGACCTTTTTGTTCTGAGTCATTTGCCGCTAATTTTACAACCTTTTTAATATTAAATGTCTCAAGATACATCAGGGATAAAAAGAAGACATATTCTGCATCCAGTCCTGCATTACTTATTCAATATTCTTCTATTGTTATTCAGTCAACCAATATGATCATACAAAAAAAACCAGACACAGACACTAAACAAAATGTTTTTTGCATCTCCAAAATATTCTTAAAACCTCTAATAAGTCATAGAAAAAAGAAGAAAAAGACAGACGGTGGACAAAATTGCACAAAAAATCAATTGAGAAGTAGCAGGGTTAGGAAAGCTGTCTCATAAATTGTATACCTAAAAACATAAAGTGAAAATCAAATATGATAGAATTCTGCATATTTGTGATATTAAGCAAGGCCTTACCTATTCCTGTCCAGTCAATAATAATAAACATATGGAATTGTGTCTACGAAGTAAAATATATATATTTCAAGGTTAAAATAACACTATTTTGTTCGGTGCTTGTATTTTTTGCTACGTTATATGAATATACAGTTTAGAAATATTTCATGATAATAGAAAGAACAAACACCCAACTTAGTAAAAGACAAACTATTTAAAAAAATTAGTTTCATTTGAATATTAGTATTTCGTTTGTATAAATTATAGATGCATTAAAATAAATACCAAAATTGCTCTCAAAATATCATAACTATATAATAGTCTATGATAATAGATTACCTATCATAGAAAAATATCTAGAATAAAATTGAAGTCAAATGAATTATTTTTTTAGTAGAAAAACTAAATCCAGGTTTATCCAGAATATATTCGAATACATTAGGTATGTCATCGACCAATGTAGACCTAAAATATTCACATTCAAAGTTGCCTTTAGTAAAAAACCACCTTCATCAATATCAAATGTTCCTAGATGCACAGATGATCTGCAAAAAACGATTCTTGCATAGAAACTTGAATTCAGACTCAGTTTTTATATTTTAATAAAATATTGTTGCTTTATTGCTGCAAAATACGACTTATTGTCTAATACTTGAATATTTTTGGCATTAACTTGTGTGCTAATCTTAAATAACGAAGTGACTGCATGGAAAAATTAGTTTCAATAAAAAACAGAATATATTTTTAACTTTTTATAGAGCTAGATAATATAAATTTGCAACAAATTTGACTATCAAATTATTTCTTTAAAAACAAAAGAAAACAAATAGAAAGTCGAAATATTTGCCACAATATCTAAATTTTCAATAATAATAAACCCTAAGTACAACCCCTTGCTTCAGACATTTCTGCATATATGCTGTTAACTCCAATTCTTGCTCAAAAATTCATCTAATCATACAGAATTACCAAAAAAATTGTCGAATGTATTTTTGGCGAATAGTCGAACAGTTTCAAGGTTATTTGGATATTTTTTATTATCAAAAATCTAGCTTATGTTTGTGTTTCTTTGGTTAGTCGTTGTTTAGTTGGAATAAAAAATGTTTATTTTTGTCTGGCCAGCGATGGTGTGCGTGCACTTGAAAATTTGGCTTTGGTTTCTTCTTGATCTAGCGGGCTTGCTGCGTTTTCTTCTAATACAGTTTATTGTTGCTGGTATAGGAGATTCTTATAGTTGCTTGCTGCACCGTTTTGCTATTTCGGAATATTGCGCGAAGCCTTTATTATTAGTCGACTATTTTTCTGAGTAGGATTTGTGTGCTCTTGAAATTTTTATCACAAAAAGTTTCAAACATTTTCTCACTTGGCAAAACAAGAAAATGCATCATTCTAGTTGAACTGAAAGTTATGTGTGTTTTTGAATTTAATTTTAGAAAAAATTTGTGAAAAAAGAAACGAAATGGTAAATTCAACTTTATTTGAAATTAAAAATAACTGCGAGTTTAAAGAACTAACTTAAACAACTGAAAATATTCAAGGTTAAAAATGATTGAGAAGAAAATAGATGTGTTTCATTAGAGAATGCACACGGTACTGAATGATTTGCTAATGATCTACTACAGATCTACTATCTGATTTAAATTTGATAACATGACCTATAAAAATCAGCAAATGTATATTAAACATAGTTTTTTCACCAAACAAACTTATTTCAAAAGTTTTGATTTGAACAATTTTGAATTTTAAAAATTCACTGTGATCTTGTTATTTTTTCAGGTTTCAGTTACTTTTCACTAATAATATTTTTTTTCTTAAAATTTGGGCATTTGCTATTTTGTCAATGCCCACCCAAAAAGTTATAAACAATGTGTCAGTTCAGACAATATTATGTTTATGAAGAAGTATACAATGAAAGAACAAATTAATAATAGCATAATTCTACACCCCAGAGTCGTTCTTAAATGAAACAATCTTAAATTCAGTATTTAGCCTGAGCTGACTAATAATATTATCTTATTTTTTTGAAACTCATCATATCTATATTTCGTTTGTTTTCTGTTATCCTACTCTCCGGTAGTGCTTTTTGAATTTCAATACCCTATCAAGTTGGCTGGTTCTTACATACAAAAATAACTTCCAGAGAGGAACATAGCAGAACACAAATAATATATAAACAACTTTTTCAAGAAAAAAAAAATGTGATCTATAAACCGAACCAATTTAAACGTCACAGGAGAAATTATAAAAATAGTTTCTACTCAAATATTTTTGAAACGGCTTTCATTATTTAATAAACAAATCAAGATAATTGCTGAATTTGTTGATTCAAAGCTATTAGTTTTAGAATCAATTTCTTCGTCGTATTTTACTAATTTGATAAGATTCAAACTGCTTTTCAAATATTTTGATGATTTATTCAAACTTGTAAATTCAAATAGTTTGGACTAAATTTGTAAAGCACAAAGTTTTTCGTGTTAGAATAAATACTTTACTGAAATTGATAAGAGCGGTAAAATTTTGAACAAGTTTCTTGCATTTTTCACGACAATTATTATTATGAACAACAATTTACTCATCATGATTTGTATTTTATAATTGCAGGAAAAGAACAACAAAGATTCCAGCAAAATGGTTGATACACAGCATTTTTGTCTAAGGTGGAACAACTACCAGAGCAGCATAACGTCCGCATTTGAGAACTTGCGCGATGACGAAGATTTCGTTGATGTGACTCTGGCATGTGATGGAAGGAGCTTGAAAGCCCATCGTGTGGTTCTCTCAGCATGCAGCCCATATTTCAGGGAACTTCTTAAGGTAAATTTATAGATGCTTTTCCAGCGTGATGTAGGTACATATCTTGATGTATATGCGCTTAAACGGCCTCCTTAGTAATATAATTTTGGAGGTTTATTTATTTGACCAATTAAGTAGTTACATCCGTTATTTATGGCAACAAATTACACTATGGTTTGCAAACACAAAGTAGTAAATTTGGCTAAATTAAACAGTTGCCCACAAAAACCAACAGAGTAATGTGAAAATTTGATCATTCCAAATAATCAAGAAGCAGAAACACAGGAGTTAATGATATTTCAAGACAACCGGACGTTATAAACTTTTTGCTATTATAACATTCAGGTGCTGTTTGTGTTGTTTTTTGGAGAGAACTGTAATTATCCAATACAATGCACAATTTCTCAACCAATTTTGTTTGAGAAAGTAATACAAAGTCAGTATTTTTCAGACATGTTGTACGAAATCTGTGAAATTTTCATGCACGTGATTTATTTCAATTTGATGCTATAATCAGTGTTCGAAGATCAATATAAATAATGAAAATTTCCTTGTATGCGTTTATAAACATTTAAAATTTCTCCTAAACTCTCTCAATAAATTTGAAGAAATATTTCGATGACTGCAGCTTTCCTGCAACTTTTTATCACCAGACAGTTTTCTGCACATTTTTACATTTGCAAAAATGATTCGTCTTGAAAGTAGGACAACCAAACAAAGAGAATAAACTGAAGCCAAAATTGCAGTTTTTAATGGCAAAAAGTAACCAAAACCCAATCTCATATAAAAATTTGAGAAAGTGCCCTTCAGACTTGCAATAAACACGAACTGCAAATTTTAAAGTGGTTTTTATTTCTTAAAATGTTAATTATTTACAACAGCAAAGTTACCAAAAAGTGCATAGATTGTTATTCAACGACTCGCAAAAAGTTGAAATTTTTAATTTAGTTAAATGCACTCAACTACATCAAACTTGGCCAGCAAATTCAGTAAACAACTTTTTTGGAATAAAATTTTTCAGTTAGGCTGTAAAAAATGCAAGTAGTTAAATATGCAATTCAATTAAATGTTTGCAGTAAAAAGAAATAAATTGAATTCACAAAATTCACTTTTTTGGGGCACAAATTTAAAATTCAAATTTTTGAAAATTTGCTTTTTTGCTGAATGTAAAATTAGTAGCATACAAATTAGCGGATATAACTAATTAAACATTTTGGGCATTCAGCAAGTTATTTTTAGGCAAATAGAAAGTATATATATTAAGTACATTGCACTCACATTTTATTTTAATTTATTATGCAAAATGACTTATATGAAATATATCTTGTTACAGAGTACACCATGTAAGCACCCAGTGATTGTGCTCCAAGATGTTGCATTTACAGACTTGCACGCTCTTGTGGAGTTCATCTACCACGGTGAAGTAAATGTGCATCAACGCTCATTGAGCTCTTTCTTGAAGACAGCTGAAGTTCTGCGAGTCTCTGGCTTAACTCAACAGCAAGCTGAAGAAACTCACAATGTAAAATGGATTTATTAACAATTTTGAGTGTTTTATAATATGGAATTTTTTACAGTTGGCTCAAGTACAAGCAAGCATGCAATCTGGTGGAAGAACCCCAATGAGTCATCATCAAAGTTTCACGGACAAGCTTGTTGAAGAAGCTTTATTTCCACAACAAGCTTCTCCACCTCCCCATTTGAACAACATGCATAACCAATCAGGTAATTTAAAACTATACAATTACTATTGTGAAGTGTTTATGCATTCAAACTTCAATGAATTGAATTCTTAAATTATCAAAAAGGTCATCCTGGAGCAACTGTAAACCAACTGCTAAGACGTGCAGCTGCTGCAGCAGCAATGCGTCGTGAACGTAACGGTTCTATGGACGATCTTCAACTAAAAAGACATCGACCGGATAATATGATGGGGAATAGCAACAACAACTTGGACCTTTTGAATCATATGCCACAAATCACAGCAACAGATTTTTCCACCAACTTGAGCAAGCACCACAATATCCATTCTCCGCACATCAAAGACAATGAACGGATTGAAGTCAAGACCCCTAATGGTGAGTAGTGCATACAATATATTTACCATTCTCGAGCTGCAAAATATCCTCAAAATATTCAAATATTTTGTTATGTTTTGTTATAAGCTGCAATGGTATTTGCTTGCTTTTTCTGACTTCACAATCGAAACAGTTATTTCTCTACTAGGCAATAACAATAATACGATCAGCACAAATAATAACAATCCAAACAGCAGCAATAACAACTTGAAGGATGTCAATCCAGCTACAAATGGAAATGGTGGTGGCAGTTTGGGATCATCTACCGACAAAGAAAGCTTGACTCCATCTCCACCAGCTCGTTCTACTGATGACGTTAAATCTGAACCCATGGAGTTAGTTTGTGGAAACCAGAACCCGGATAATGAACAAAGCAACGACTCGGACCATGATCATGATCTTCACTCGACAAATGGCAACGATAAAGGATCACTGAGGTAAATATTAGGATTCAAAATGATCTGATGCTTATCGCCCTTAATAGGTCTAAATACCATTTCAGCTCACCACATGATGATGATTTGGAGAGTAGCATACATAGCCACACGGCTCCACCATTTCTAATGTCACCGGCTGAAAGCAAACTCTTCCCTGCCCCCGGATCATTCAACTTCTCAATGGCCGCTCTTGCCGCAGACCCTGCTGCTCTAGCAAGTAAGCAACACTATCACTGATTTACGAAAATTGCCTGAAATTATCATAAACTCTTTTTTGGCTTTTTAGATTTTAACTCGCAAGCATTGCACACGGCTGCTGAAATGGCTGGATCTCCACAAGGTAAGCGTCTCATTTCTCTACACCTATAGAAACTTTATTATTATTTTTTTTTATGGAACAAACATTTTGTTTTTTGACCCCAAATCCGCAAAGTGTCCACGTGTTTTTCCATGCAAGAAATTGACGAAAGACAAGATTTATGGATACCCAATTTGCCCGAAAATGAAATTTGCCAGAAAAGTAATTTTTGATAGTGTTGATGTATATCTTATGATTTCACACGATTGTCGTTGAGCCAAATTAGAGAGTTTAGAACATTTTTCTTTTGATTATTTAATTGGTGGAAATTATTATTTACGTTGTTGATGTTGTGAATCAAGCTGGGAAAATTTCATTTTCTGGAAAAATTGAAGCGTTGAAAAATTTTTATTTTGAATAATTAACTGAAACATAAACAAATAGGTTTATTGGTATATATGAATATTTTCAAAAATTAACACTTCTCAAATGATTTCATTAATATATAGATTAATACTTTAACCCTTTAACCGTTAACCAAAACTAAACTTATTCATTTATTTAAATTCAAAAATCAAATATTATCAAAATTAACCAAAACGGTTGATCTAACTACTTACAGGGACAGGTCTCCTTATTTTAGAAATCAAAAAAATCTACTAATATTTTATGGAACAACTATAACCACTTCCCTTTACATTTCTCATTTACTACAGAATTTTCTTCTAAGAGCACTCTTTGAACATTATTTTATCACTTAAACTTTTCTCTGACTGTTTGTTACATCGCTATTCAAGTAATGAGCATGAAATTACAAAATTAAAATTACAACAAAATTCACAGGAGATAATCCATTTTATCAAAGCAAAATACAAAGTAAATCTTAAATATGTTAAACTTATTAGAAATTGTAATTTCATGCACTTATTAACTTCAATGGAGACCCCTGGTAGTTACTGTCTCTTTTTTCTTAAAAAACGTTTGAATTTCTAACGTCTGTGTTCAAATATTTATATATACCAACCACGAAAGCCTCGGAAATACGGATGTATGTTTTCATATTACAAAATATATCATCTCGACTACCCAATATTATAAATAAAAAATTCCTGATATAATTGAAATTTATATCGTTACCATTTTGAAAATATATTTGATTTACATATTTAAATTTTTACCGTGAATTGGTTTTGTGTGCTAATTTATTTCAATGTATAATTCGTATTTATATATCGTGTCATTCGTCGTGTTATGTGTGTTTATATATAATATTATAATAAATTATTATTATTCTTTTTGTTTATTATGAAATCTGTTTTTAAAAAACATTTAAACAATTATGATTCAATAATAATATTTATTATTAATATAATAAGATGTTTTCTGCTGCATTATGATGATATATTTGACATATTAACTTTTTATGTTGTTTTTTTTCTACATTATGTTTTTTTTCGTTCGATTTCATTTATGTTATCAAGATTTTTATCAGAACCATTTGTAAGTTTCTTTGAAGAGAAGATAACTTGATCTACAAAATCTGAAGCTTAACCTTGTAATCACTAATCTCTTTCTACAAACCGACCCTGTTCAAATGTCCCCATATATTTTCTATGTTTTAAAGTGTGCAAAAACGTCCAACCTTTCTATTTTGTGAATTTAAATTTTCAAGAATCTATGAAATCTTATTTTCTTACGTGCTTCTTTCTTCTAAAAAATGGTTTCACTTAGACCAACTCTCAATTGCTAGTGAAACTAAAGAACATACAGTATTTCACGTTATAAGATAACGATGACTTATTGATAGATAAATCCACACTGAATTATTTTACAACAAAAGGACTACATTTTGAACTTGAAAAATTCTCAAAAGAAGTCAAATAAATAACCACTGATTAATAAATCTACTCTGAAATATCTGATGATATTTGAAAATCTCAAAGTCAAAGAGAATCATTTGCAAGAATTGGATACAAAAAAAAAAAAGAAAAATTATGTTCAAATGCATCTCTTGATAAAATTAATTCTGTTAAAATTGGAGAAATTTCCAAAATATATGAAATTTTTAGGAAGCTGTACATATTAGATAAATTTAGAAAAATGTTAATTGGAAAGAGAATTGTAAAATATTTTGTATTTTTTGCTACGAGTAAGTTCATTAAATATTAAGAATGACTTAATTAATGCCAAGAAAAAATACAAAATGCGTTACAAAAAAAATTATTAGATAAGAAAACCTAAAATATTAATAAATAATTGGAAATGGATTTTGTTGATTGCAATAAAAAAAATTATGACGAGACAACCAAAAATTTATGCTTTTAATCAGTAATCACCAAAAGAGTTTTGTTTTAAAATTGCACTAACGGTTTAAGGGTGTTAGTTATATTTTTACTATTATATTTTAATTATTTATTGGAACAAAAATTGGCTTATTCGTTGTATAGATCTTAAAAAATTAAACCTAAGACGTGTGATTTTTGATTTGTAATCTAAAATACATTATTAATTTCAAAATCCCCATTAGCAATTTTAATTTTTTTTATGAAAAAAATTTTGACAAACTATTTTAAAACCAATTTAAAAGTCACACATTATGTATAAAAATATAAATATCTATGAATAATGAGGAAAATGATTGGGAAAAATTAAATTGAAAATTTGTAAGCAAAAATAAACGATTCAATGGAAAAGTGCAAAAATCTAATATTTTTATATCATATGGTGATGGTGTGATTTGATGATTGGCTAATTATCATCGTTATTTATGCCCTCTTGTCGTCAGGTCACCTGACGACGTCTTCCGCATCAACCACTTCAATGATGACCTCAATTACAGCTGGTGGTGGAGGGGCTACCGGGCTTGCTGAAGACTTTCGCTGTGACCCATGCAACAAAAATCTGTCTTCTTTGACACGACTAAAACGTCACATTCAAAATGTACATATGCGCCCCACAAAAGAGCCAGTGTGCAATATTTGCAAACGCGTCTACAGTTCACTAAACAGTTTGCGCAACCACAAAAGTATCTATCACCGTAACCAGAAACAGCCTAAAGACGAGAATCAGGCCACACTTTCAACGCCACCAAACCATCCATATTTTCCAATCAATCATAGATCAGCATAAAATCACACATACAATGAAAACTGTTAGTAGAAGATCATTCAAAATTGATCACAGCATATTTGATAACAATTGAAACATTTGAGTGCCATGACCTTAAGTTTGAATTTTTTGCTCCACTGAGAAGCTTCTATTTTTTAAATACAAAAACACAACCGGTAGCCATATTTTTAATATATCTACATAATTTTAATTCCAATTCAAGACAACGAAATTACGACGCTTAAATAAAAATTTTACATTTATAAATTTATCATCACATTTTGTGTCAATTGATTTTTACAAAATAAACTTATAAGATATTCGTAAGATTACCATTAGGATAATTTCATAGCTAATAGAGACAAATTTATACGAATTCTATATATCATTCATTATATATCCAGTTTTGTTACATTTTATTTTTGTTTGAATGTTGTAAATAAAATATTGCACTTCGTTAAATTCTTAATAGAGCCAATAAGGAAATCTTTCTAGGGTGCAGGTAAACTTCTTAGATAAATTATCCATGGGCATTCAATTTTTATGCACATTATCGGATATTAAACTTTTCAACTTTGCAAAAATATTCATTGAAAAATTATTCAAAATATGGTCTTTAGTCGGTCTATAGCCTTAAAATTTTAATACTTCGATAATATACTACATTGGCAAATTTATTTATCTATAAAACACTGAGTTGAGATTTTTCAAACAATTTTTCCAAAAATGAATTGAGCTTATGAAATATTTGTTTGAAATTTGTCAACCCCTAATTTTTTTATTCAATTTGTTAAGTAGCACACACAATTAATTTATAGAATCTCTTATGTATAAGTAAATAAATGTAATTTAAAATCTGAAACGTATTCGTTTACTTCTAGAGGCAGCAAAATTACTGCCCATGCCATACTCAAATAGTTTCCAAAATGTTTTGAACCAATTGAATAAATATAATGTATTTATAAAAATTCAAGTTCTCAAAATTCGAAAAGGGGACTGCATTGGGAAAATTTATAAAATAAAAATATAGAGACATTATTGACCAAAATTGCATTTTAAAATTTTTGACAAACACAAAAAATAACATGAATCAGGCCATTTAAAAGTTTTTTTTTTCTTTCAAAAAATCTAAAATCTCCCAGGTGGACACTTTTCTGATTAGAATTCTTGACGATGGTCATGAAATTTTTGTCGTACATATAAATTATTACATGAAAAAATAATAGAAACCAATTCCCGTTGAAAATATCTGAATTTGTAAACTCAAAATCATCGTGATTTTTTTTTATGTTTTATAACTATTTTTGGCAACAAATTGGGATCCAAAATTTATTTATAATGTATTTGTATTTTGTACATAGTAAAAATCATAAAATATAGCCTGAACATATTAAAATAATTAATTTAATGTATTATAGTCACAATGTCTCTAAATTATTATTTTTTTCTATTTCCCGGTGCTGTTCCCACCGCGGCGACTCACACAATCACACAATTTAAAAAATACCATAAAATGTGTTCTGATAACTGATAACGAATATGCGAAAAACCATTGGTCTGATACTTGCAAATGCGATACTGAATCATACAATCTGATACGATCATACAGGAGGAAGCCATGGTGGACCTGGCAATGAGAGTGGTGGAATATTGTCAAATCGGCTGTCTTTACCACTGCCCTTGACTGCTTGTCATCGATGCGATGTTTGTGGAAAACTTTTGAGCACCAAGTTGACTCTGAAACGTCACAAGGAGCAACAGCACTTGCAACCATTGAATAATGCTGTTTGCAATTTGTGTCACAAAGTTTTTCGCACGCTCAACAGTTTGAACAATCACAAAAGTATTTATCATCGCAGGCAAAAGCATCATTTATATTCGACACACAATCCGCAACAATCAGTTAATTTACAACAGGCACCACAGCATCAGCATCCTCAACAGCATCTTCAATTGAACCAGCAACAATCGCCCAAACTTGAATTTTTATAAAATTTGTTATATGAAAACTACAAACAAGTCTAATTCTGTTTAATCTATGTTAAAATGTCCTTAGGAGGCTCATCAAGACGAAATTTCACTATGGTCTTTTTGTTGCTATAGGAACTTTTTTGTTGTTTTTATGGAGAACAGTTCTTCAAAAATGCTTTAAATTCTTATTGAAAATTGTGATTTAACTATTTTATCATTCTTTTTTTTCTTGTTTCATTATGTTTTTAAAAATTTATTATTATTTAAACTTATTTTAAAGAAATACTCATTAATTTTGAATATTTTTTGATTCTTACTAAAATTGGAAAATGTTTTAAATCGAATACCATAAAATATATTTTCTAATGATTATTTATTTATTTATTTATAATTTAAATTATTTCGTTGTTTGTTTTTTATTGCTTACTTCTTGAAAAAACTTGTAAGTTTCTGATTATAAAATGTGGAAAATTTATTGACAATAATGATATAAAATTATGATGGTAAACGTCTTTTTGATTTACATCTCCTCTTTTTAATCATAAAAATATTTTAAAAATAAATAATAATGAACAAAAATGAAGTACAAGAATTTAGAAAATATTGATTTCAAAAACATATTTTTATGAGTGTAAATATCCAAATAATTCAAAACAATTCAAAGAGTAGGAAGTAATTTAAAAAACGAAAGTTTCAGATTTTAACAAAAACATAACAAGAAATAGTGCAGACTTTTCAATTAAAGCATTTAATGTGTAAAATCAATTTTCTTAACATAAATGTACCATAAATGGCATTTCAATACTTAACGCATTTAAAAACAATAGAATATTCCTTTTCTCAGATAATAGTAATTGTTTCCAATATTACAAACGATATATTATAATAAAAAATCCATAAGAAACATAACTACCAGATAATAGCCAATTGCAAAATCCTTGGTTCATTTGAATTCATACTCTGGATCAAAAAGATGTGTGCCCCAAAAAGTAAATTACAGGGTTACAAAAAAAAAGAAAATTGATTGTAAATACTTTTGAAAAATTATAAATTATTCAACAAAAAAAATGTTTTATGTTTCTTCGACTGAATTTTCTTTTAAGAAGTTAATCTTAGAAATTAGTAATCCGAAAATATTTTTATACGATGAAAAATTAAAACGATACGGTAATTGGATAAAAACGAAAAATTCAAAATCATATAAATTAGATTCAAAATTGTACTTATTGCGGAAGTTTCTGATGAATGGAAAAATTCTTGCCAACAAAAATAAAGAATCATCATATAAAAATATTTTTAATTCTAGAGCAAATATAAATTTATGCAATTTAATGTATTAATTATGTGATTAAATTATTTTTTATATTTAAAAATATATTGAACGGAAAAGTTTAAAACAGACAAAAATGTGATCTGACATGTGGAAATTTATGAAAACGATAGAAAACAAAATTTCTTAGCGAAATTGAATTTTTTTATCTTTTATTTTATTTTTATTTTTTGTTAACAATTTGTGATTGTCTAAAGACTGAATTTTTGAAAAAGAAATTTTAAAATTAAAGAAACATTTTGATGCGACAAAAATTATTTATTCAAAATTTTTTGCGAAATTTCATTTTAGAATAAAAATTAAAATTACCAATTGGCCTCCAAATTAGAAAATTGAAAGTCTGAAATACGTTCGATACCAAAATTAAAAATTAATAAGATGAGAATTTTTTGACAAAAACTATAATATATTTTATATAAATGGAAAATTTTTACAAACTTGAGGTAGATTGGCGTTAAGCCTCAATGTTATTTTGATCGTCTCATAAAAAATTTCAAAATATCCTTCCAAACCAAAATTTGGTGATCAAAATTTTACCAAAAGAATTAGAAAATCTTTTGATTTGTCCTAACAAAACATGGTTATATTTATTTAGTTAATTATTATATTCTATTTTAAAATAATTATCATAAATTAAAACTTGTTTTTTCTTTTTACGATTTATTTTTGAATGAAAAGTTACTTTTAAACGTTAAAAATATTTTTAGTATTTGTTTTCAATTTAATGACTGAATTTAATTTCTTTATAGTGTTTTTCTAGCAAAGATTGATAAACGCTTAACCTTTTTTTGAGCTCAACAATTAAACTTGAAATAATCTATTAAGATTTATTTTAAAATGTTTTATCAGAAGAAACAGAAAAATATTGTCTGTAAAATGAATATCATTTCTAAATAAATGAAATAATCGTAAATCAAATTGAAAATATTTAACACTTACATACATATATACAATTTAATTAAAATGTGAAAATATAAGAAAAGTGGTTTTTCATTTTAGTCAATTAAAATGTCTAATTATCAATGATGGCAAACCGAAAACAAAAAAAAATTAAATTTCAAATAACTAAAACTACAAAATAACTAAAAAGTATAATATTAAGAATTTGTAAAACAATAGACACCCGTATTTGTTTATTAATCTTTGACAACTTTGTGCTCGTGACTCAAGGTTTGGTTTTAATGTAAATTTACGAGCCTTCAATAGTCCTATTTTATCCCAAGTTCTTGAAACAGGTGAAGGCAAATTGACACAAACAAAGAATCAATAAACGAAAAACCTTACATGCCAGAAATTTTTTCTATCAGCACCAGAGGTTTTATTTTATTAATTTTACGTGGTTAGTGATAATTGGTCGACACCTGATTTGTATAACATGTTTTTATTAAACAAACATTAATTTAATTAGAAAACTATTCAATAATACAACTGTTGTACACTAAAATATTTTGATCAAAAACCAATCATACATTTTAAAAAATTTCATGTGATCGAGTATACGATATCCTTCATTTAAATGGTAGAAAAACGTCTGTAAATCATTTCAAACACAGTTAAAGTTATATACTGAAATACAACTAACAAAATAATGTATGTAATAAAATTTTGTTAATTGTTTCATTAATGATAAGTTAAAGGCTATAGTTTTTCATTTAGTTTCATCAATCTTGTTATATTAATTTCATTGTCATTACAGTTATGTATTGCTTCATTATAAAGGCATACACAAAAATATATTAAAATAAGTAGTATTTAAAGTAAATACAGAACAGGACATTAATTGTCTCGATGTAAAACTAAACTGACGACGTTTTCGCAATGTTCTTTTAACACTTTTAAGTTAAATCTTATTTTTTTTTTAAACAATAATTTTTCGATGCAAAATAAAATTTGAACATAATGAAGTGTTGTGGTAAAAAAGAAGTTACTTTTTATTTATTGTTAAGTGGAATGTTTCTCTAGCAAGTTTTCCAAATGCTGTCCTCTCTATGGTTCTACTGCTCTTTCTTTATGTAAAATTAAGTAACTTCTCAAATATCTCTTTCCTATAAAATCTAGCTGATTGCGCACACTTGGAAGAACTCCTTTTGTTTATACTTTTCATGAAAACTATGATTATTTTTTAAGTTGAAAAATATTTTCAAAATTTAAGGATTTTCCAAAAAAAAAACAATAAATTAAGGGTTGGGAAGACGCATTTAAAGCAAACATCGCAAGTTGCTAAATTATAAACTAAGAAACCATTCGATAATTGGTTATAAAAACAAATCTTGGCACAAAAAAACAATTTTTTCGTTAATCTTGTTCCAGGCTGCTCGCCCAAGAAACTGTTTTCATGTCAACTATGTGGTAAAGTTTTGTGTTCTAAGGCCTCATTAAAGCGGCACATCGCGGACAAGCACGCTGAACGTCAAGAAGAGTACAGATGCATCATTTGTGAACGTGTGTATTGCTCGAGGAACTCTCTCATGACCCATATTTACACATACCATAAAAGCAACTCTGGCTCTAGACCCGGAGAACTAGACATTAAAGATATTAAGTTCTTTTAGGGGTCTTTGTTTGACAAACTATCCACGCTCGCTGCATTCAATGCAAATTATATAGATTATTGTAATTATTCAACACCTACAACAACCTCCTGGTCACCATCAATTGATCTTAGTTATTTGAGATGTTCCCGCCGATTATGGTGTATAAACGTTCGCCAAGGTTAGCAAAACAATACACACATTAAAGAGAACACTCACTTCTTCTACTTCTACTACTTGCTACTCTACTAAAGGATTACTCTGTATTTTATAAATTTGTATATAAAATAGATAGAAAAAAAATCGGACTCAAAAAAAACAATTAATAGTAATATTGAACGCCATAGAAAATTACAACAACATCGTAAACATCATTAGATTCTTCTTGTTCTATCCAAACTCTACTGCTACATTCTACTCTACCTCTACTGTATATGATTATATGATTATGAGATATATATATTATATTTGTTTTTACCGCTATATTATTAAGTTAGATGACAAAAATGTAGAACTAACTAAACCGAAATACTGCACAAGTATATTGGAAGCAAAAATGCATCTTCCGACAACTGTTTATAACAACTTTGAATCTGGTCTAAATAACAATATATTCCTGGTACTACAAATCGAAATTCTTATGTATTAATTAAAATACATATCGAAAGAGGGTTTATTTCTTATATAGTTGAAAGGAGCGGGGTTTTCTAAAAACACAAAATTATCTGTTACATTTCTTTAATTTGGCTAAAATCACCTCTGTTCCGCAAGGATAAATTATCAGTTACTTTTTTTCGTTATAATTTAACTAAAAATTTCATTTTTATTTCATGCTAAAACCTCAATTAAATAATAATTTATGTGTGTCTAATTAATGTTTTTATGTGTTGATGTTTAATGATATTTTGGCTTTTTATCTGTGTTGTTGATTTTATGTTTTCCGTTTCCACAAAACTATGGAAATTGCTTTATTTATTTATTCTTTCAAAATGATGTTGCATGCTAAATGTGTTGTTTTATTTGATATCAAAAAAGACAGAAATATATTTGAAACAGATAATATATTTATATGACGTTCAAAATATTTTTTATACTAAATGAAAAATAAATGTTAATTGTTTTTTAAATGTACGAGCCAAAATCAAAAGAACTAAATGTTGTAATATTTTTGAATATGAGAAATGTTAAAACTAGGTAGGTAATTATTTTTTATTTTCTTATAATTTTCTTTTCTTTCAATATTCTCTTTCATTTCTTTCAACACAAGAATTGTTCACTGAAAATCACTTAAGTTTACCATACAAATTGAAAATATTTTTTTGAACAGTTTTAAATATTCTGAAATTTTCAAATAAAATACTATTTTGAAAATAACTATGGTGATTTGAGGAGTTTTTGGTGAACATTCTTTTTTTAAATAAGCTTTTTCAAAACTTTATTTTTTGTTAAAAAAGAAAACAAATTACTTATAATTTTGCAATCGAAAATCTTTTTTGAATATTAAACTGTCTTGGAAAGGAAAATTTACGATAACCATGGACCCATGCATGAACCATAAGCCAAGTCTTGAATTTTCCAACTCCACCGAATGCTTTCGTAACGCAATTCACCAACAAACCTTCATTTTGTGAATTTGCATGTTTTTCAATGTTTTTTAATGTTATGTTTGACTAGATGTGTTTTGATTTAATCATTATAAACATAAAATCACATTTCACTGTTTAAAAAATTCATAAATTTTGAAACAAAAAGTTTAATTGCAAAAATATATATATTTCCTATAAATTTCTATCAAATTTAGATTTTTAAACTTACTTTGACGCAAACCCTTGAAACTGGAACATTCGAATACTTATACAAAATTTCTCTTTTGTTTTTTTACTTGTTCTCACTAGGCCCTCAAAATGCCATTGTGTCACCATCCTCTTCTGCTCAACACCCCCCTCTTCGTATGCCTCCTCCAACAAGTGGTGGTATAAACGAGCCTCAAGAGTGTCCATATTGTCGCCGCACATTTTCTTGCTACTATTCACTGAAACGTCACTTCCAGGACAAACATGAACAATCCGACACGTTATATGTTTGTGAGTTTTGCCATCGTCGATACCGTACTAAAAACTCTTTAACAACTCATAAGAGTTTGCAACACAGAGGCTCCAGTGGAATGTTAAAACGATTGCTTAAAACTTCGGCCATTAAAAATGTTCTAGGACCTCATCATGGGCAACAGCACCCCAGGCCGCACTTGTTCGATTTTTCCTCTGAGCTGGGTCAACCACCACCGCCAGGCATTCAATAGAACTACTTCTGGAATGGCTGATTCCCAACGAACACATAATTTCAGTCAATTTGTATCTTTGAACTTGGCAGAGCATAGCCGCAACTTTGGCGAACGTGCAATATATTTTAAATTGTATTTTTAGTTTCCTTTTATGCTAAGAGATTGGTTTTAAAAATCAAAGTAGACAAGTAGAGTTTAAATATCATTAGTTATTAAATAATTTTGTATAAAATACAATTCTTCAATTAACAAAACATACATGAATGGAATCATATTTACGCACTTTGAGACGAATTTAAATCAAATTGTGCAAATCAATTGGGATCAGGGCAATGTAAATAATTTTTCTAGACCCATTCAAGTGGTTTTGCACAAGTAGTTGAACTTTGCAGATACGATTTACAAAATATTTTCCATATCAAAAAACACATTGAATTTATAAATAAAACCTTATTATTTATTTCTTCAGTTTTGCAAGTACAACCCCTTTTATTCACTAAATAATCTATGAAAATTCTTGCTGCCAATTGAGTTTTCAAGTAGACTTGTTACATTGTTACATTGTACAGGTTCAAAAAAACAATCGACTCAGTGACTCACCAAACAAGTACAAACACAAGAAATCGTTGAGAAACTTTTCATAGTCGAGTCAGCTAAATTCTGCTTATACAATTCTGATGATAAAGCATTTAAACAAGCGATTTTTAAATAGTAAACTTCAAATTGTACTTTTTGACGATCAACGATGTACCTACACTGATAAAAAATTGTATTCGATAATTTTGCACATTTTTATGTGACTAAACAAAACAAGAATCTTGACTTTAATCTTGAATTTTATAATCGAATACAAATAATTTCTATCAGTGTATATCTATGTAATGTTTTCCAATTGCAAAATAGAGATTTTTAAATATGATGCAAACTTGAGATTTTTCAAATGAAATTTATGTGCCATATGTGTAATGAATCAGTATTAAATGATTTTACAAACATTTTGTTCTAATATATATTCCCTTTATTCGGAAATTTTGTGCCAAATTTTTTAAACTTAAATTGAAATTAATGTTTGCATCATGTTTATATTTCAACAATATCATCGAAATTTTAGAAAATATCAAAATTTTGGCCAAATTTATACAAAATTCTCATTTTACTTCTTGGACTATTTTTGGAAACCAATTTATTTTATATAATATAACTGTGATTTTACACAAAAATCTCTTTGAAATTAAAACGACCAAGTTAATTGAGCAGAGGCATAAATCCAAGTCAAAAATATTGTTCTTGCATCTTACGTCTCAAACATATTTTCAGGGTACATCTTAGTAAAAACAACAAGTGTAAAAAGTTCAAAATCATACAAAACCTACAAACAAAAAACAAACAAACACAAAAATATCAAGGATAAAGTTTATAATCATGAAACACATTGAACACTTTATAAATAATGTAGTTTATGTGCCAAATTGTAGTTAGTACTTTTCCAATTTAAATATTCTAATGGTCTATATATTTACACTGTCAAAACATCATAACTGTAAATGTAAATTATAATATCCATTCAAAAATTCATGAATGTACAATTTTTTCTCCTGATTTGCTCAACTGTAAAATCTTGTTATCTGTCCACAACCTTTCCCTTCTTTTTTTCAATAACAATTACAAAATCATGAAAAAATAGAATTTTTCATTTAAAAAATAATAATTTACACAAACACGTTGGCATTTATTTTTCATATCAAAATTATGAGTTTTCCTTTTGGCAATTAATTTCAAAAAAAAAAAAAATTATTTATTAATTTAATTTATCAAAAATTTAAAATGAATTTCGACAAAATGTTTAAGCAAATTTATTAAACAAAATATTTTAAAGAAAAATGGAAAAATCTGTGATTTGTACAATTATTAATTTTTAATGTTACTAATTTTTTAAATGATAAAAAATTATAAACTAAAAGAACTGATTAGATCATTGTAAAATAAATTATTGAAAAATGATTAAAAAATTGGATAGAAACGAGGAAAAAATTAAGTTAGTGATTTTCGGCAACCAAAGAACTAAAAAATGATATCATGGAATGATTTTTACTTTGTAACATCTCAGACTGAGAACAGTTCATATTCTTCAACAATCAATTTATTTCTTGAATTAAAAAAAAAAAAAAAACACAAAATACCTCTTGAAATACAAATAACATTTTTAATAAATTTCTTTTGTGCCATTTTTTTAAATAATTGAATATAAACATATTAACTTCCTTTGAAACATATTACATACGCGTATCTTAAGATAAGGTTTTTATGAAACAAAAACTTAACCTCAAATGTTTTTAAAGAAAATCTAAATTTAAAAAATCTTTTTTCACATATCTCGGCTCAACTTAAAGAAAAGAAAATAAATGAATTGAATTTATATTTACAAAATTTGAAAAATTATAAATATTTTCATTATACATGTAAATTTCAGTATTAAGAATCGATTGAAATCTAATACATTTAAAAAATAAAATTACCTTTAAAAATATTTCAATTAAATTGTTTAAAAAATTGAAAGTAAGCAAATATTTGTAAATTGAAATAAATAAATTTTTTAATATATCTAAAAGTCCGAATTTATAAATGTAGTTCATAAATTAAAAAAAAAAATATCAGAAAAAATCTTTTAATATCAAAAAAAATATTTAAGAGGAAAATTATATTAAAAATTTTACTTATTAATGAATCAATACTTGAAGTAAATGCTAAGACCTTTTGTTACTTTTAATAACGAAATCATTTGTGTTAATTTTTAAGAACACTCTGAGAGCCATTGAAAGGTGTCGAGTGATAGAATGTAATTGTGTTGATTAAAGTAAACTCGTTGTAAATTTTGAACTGTAAACCAGCTAAACCAGCCCAGCAAACATATTCCCAGCAGTGTAATAATTTGCATTTTAGTTATTATTGTAAATAAATATTCTTTTTGCAATATATTTGATTAATTATGTGATAATTATTAATCAACAGTTTGATCTATCAAGAATTTTTCCAAAAAAAAAAACTTTTTCAAAATATATGTCTGAATTGCAAAGACAATGATCATTTTGTGTTACTTTAATACTTTTTAAATTATCATTCCAACTTTTTTACATTAATGTAGACTCGATTTGTAATTTGAAATCGATACAATTTTGAATTTGCAATATAAATGATATTTTTTTTAAATTCTAAGTTTATATTTAAAATTATCGATAAATAGATTCAAAATCAAAATTAGTTAAGTTTCTATTGTTTCCTTATAATTTAGCTGCTATAGTTTTCGAATAACATCTATGGGGATTTTTAGAATCAATGGCCTACAAAATTGCGTTAATACTTGTTAATTTTTAATTCTTGCTCTTAAAAACAACTGCATTTAAATAAATAAAATCAATAGATAAATTTCTACACAAAATATAAATAAATACAAAAACTGAAAAACAGTTCAAATGCAACCAAGCTGCCTTTCAGACAGTACAAGCAAACAAAAAAAAATTAAGCAAAAATGGAATACAAAAAAGTGTCATATTTTTTTAAGTATACAAAACTTAAGAAAAATCTTTATGCTTAAAAACATTTTTTTTTTTCGAAATTACTTCTCAGAAAAGTATTACAACGAATTATTCAGGCGTTTGAAAATCACACTACTTTTCTGATTGGTTTTTGGAAGAATTGATACAAAAGACGATTACCTCAGGTTTTTCATTCAAGAATTAATTAAACAAAATATTTACAAACATAACGTATAGCATAAATGTAAATTAAAACGTTTTCAAAGCTCTCTTTTGATTAACAATTTTTAATGAAAATTCAGGTTATAATGCATTTGCAAAAGCATCAGAGCAAAAGTTAAAATTCTGTAATTGTGTCCCCAAACTATTCCTGTTTGAAAAAAATGTAATTAACAATTGTTGATTGAAAATCAATTTGCAAAAAATTTCATTTTAAAATAAGTAATTAAAATTAACAAGATCTTTTTTTCTCAAACTTAATGTATGGAATCATTAATAATTATAAAGATTAAAAGGTTAAAATATGAAAATTCAATTAATTATGAATAAACAACAATTACATATTTCTTCTAAGTTAATGATTGTAAGGAGCAAAAATATATAAATCAAATAAAAGTATATATATATAAAAATTTTGTTTTACTTTACATTTGTTATTCAACAGTATTATTTAATTCGCTTAGTTCACCTTGTATCTAAAACAACCAATCTAGAAGTGAAAAACGTCCAAAATGATTTTTCAAGATCGAAAAATTTCCGGGTAAGTTTTCATCTGAAAAATGAATAACTTCTGTTCGTACAAGAATGAAAATCGTTTTTGAATTCAAAGAAATTTTTTATTTGCCACAGATTTCATTTTTTATTTGATACAAGAAAATCTTCAATCACGTTATTATAAAACAGCAAGCTCAACAATACCGTGCTGTGTACGTTTGTGTTCTTTGAGCTTGAAAGAAGTTGAAAAATTCTCGAAGCAAGTTTCACAGGCCCCAGGTTTTTCGTGATATTGTCTTATGTGTGATCGTAAGTATCTCTTTTTTCCGAAATTGCTGAAGCAAATATCACACGTGTATGGTTTGCTATTGTTTGCTGAATGAATGTTCATATGCTCTTTCAACTCACTCGCCCACAAAAATCCTTGAGAACACACTTGGCAATAGTGATTTAAACCTAAAATTTTAAAGAGATTTAGTTTTTGAATATGTTTCCATCTAACTTGTCATACCGATTCCATGAATTGTCAAGTGTCTTCGGTAAACAGCTTGTCTGTAGAAGCCAGCATTACACTCAGTGCACTTGTAACGAATCACTCCTGCATAATAAAAAATGTAAATTTTTGAACATATAAAATATTTATCAAAAATATGTCACCTTTGTTGTGCACTGCTTGATGTTTGTTAAGCGATTGATGTGAGATGTAGGTCTGGAAAAATAGATCATTTCAATTATATGTTTTGTAATAATAAATACATGATGTAATATTTACCTTCCCACAAGTTTTACACTCATAGTTTCTCATGTTTAAATGACTCCTCATGTGTGATTTACAACTTTCAAGCCTTTTAAACACTCGATCACAACGGGAACATTTGAAAGTTTTTGGAGTTTTTGGCTGTAATCCTGGTTTTGGAATATCTATCACAATTTCTTCTTGAGATGGACTTTCATCAATTAAGTCAGAATATTCCAACTCTTCAACAGTCTTGTTTTCTTCAATATAAGTCTCATCAATATATTCTTCATACTCAAATTGTTCGAACTGTTGATATTCCTCAAATTCAACGTCTTCTGTTTTTATGTTGTTGGTTAATTCTGGCTCATTCCTCGCCCATTCTGGCTCGTTACTTGTGATTGTATAAGTCATAGAGAAGTCTTTGAGAACAGAGGCTGTTTGTTTAAAGCGCTGCTTAAACAAGTAAAAGTTTTCGACTTGCTCGACACACGTGATACAAATTAAGTTGGACACATTAGGATCTAATTTCTCTGAAGACTATGAAAGATTTTAATTTCGTCGGTGAAAAAACATTGCAAATATGTTATATGCTACTTACTTCATCAAAGAACAAAAAGTTTATTTTATCGATGAGCTCTTTTTCAGAGCTTTCAATATAATTGAGATCAGAAGAAGGCTCCAAGCAAATCTTGCAAATATCCATGAAATTATCTGCCAAGTACTGCATTTTTTCGTCTGAATTTTCTACGCAAGTTTTGGGTGCATCGTCTTCCTGATATTCTTCCTGCACTACACACTCGGTTCCAGTTTTAATTTTGACTATTGGCTCTCCATAATACTTGTCAAATTCTTTGTAGTAGTACCACTGCGAAGCTTTTCTATTTTTGCGCTTGCACAGAAATTTATACTTCTTCAGCAGATTATAGTAATTGAGCTTAAGAAGTTCGGGAGTTACATTTAATTTCAGTGTCTGTCCAAGTTGGCTGTTCAAGAAAAATTTATAGATATTAAATCTGCAACGCGGGAAATATATGAATTAACTCACCGCCACTGACTAATCGATAAGCATGCAAAGTTTTGCTGTTGAGTAAGTTGGTGTTTTAAGTCAATTACTTTGATCATGGTCTCTTTTGTCAGGAAGCTGCGATTTCCTGAAAAAGAAATATAAAATCATAATTTAAAATCAACAAAATGTGTTAATAATTTATAAAATCAAATTACGATTGAAAACAGGAAGCTGTTCACCGAAAGATTTTCTCATCAAATCAAAATGCTTGAAATTGATAACTGCTTCAGAATTTATTTCTTGTTTAGCTTTGCATATGGTATAACTGCGAACGATGTTATTCCATTTTTTGCGGCATTCAATAGGGGACCTTAGAACAGTTCTTCGTCTTAAGGCGCGTGAAACTAGTGACCAATTCATTTTACTGGATTGCTGAGTTTTTATTAGGTTAATCAATGATGTTGTCTCAAAAGTGCTCCAGAGATTCTTGCTAGCTGAAACCTTCACATCTAATTTTACTGCTGACTTTTCTTCTAAAATGTATTCTTCAGTAGTTTCAGCATACATATCTTCTGTTGCATTGTCTTGTTCATCTTGACACCATTCTGCTTCTCGCCTTACAGACTCCTCAAAAATTTCACGCAAATCATGAAAATATGGAAACTTTGAAGGAGTTATTCCTGTTTTCAAATACTTTGGTAGTGTAGCTCGATAAGTTCTTTGTAGATTAGACCACTTCTTTGAAATTTCTTCAGAGAAACGATGAACGTTTTGATTGTTCAAGGCTTTTGTAACATCACGCCATAAGTTGTTTGTAGCTGAAAGCTGGAAGTGTACAAAAATTGATAGTTTTGTTCAAAATCTATTTTTTTTCTAAAGTAACACTTACATGAAAAACATTTCCATATTCTTTTATCAGAGCTCGTGTCTCAATATCATTCCAAGGCGGTCGTTTTTTGTTCTCAAAAACACCATGAATGGGCTCCTCTTCAAGTTCATTTTCGTTAGAACTTTCTTCTTCATCGGTAACTGGTTCTATTCCTTTCAACCAATACAGCTCGTATTTTCCAAAAATTGGCTTTAACAAATTATAAAATTTGAACTTTTTTGGCTTCACCATGTAAATGGCTTCATTTTCAAAAACTGTCTTGTAGGTTCGCTTTAAGTTATCAAATTTTTGCTTGAGAGTTTTATATGGACGAATAGGAAACCCAGCTATTTGCATTTCTTTAGCCAAACGTGACCAGCCTGTGATTTTTTTTGGCTTTTTAAACAGATTAATGTGCTTTGCATAAAGCTCAATGAGTTTGATCGTTTCACCGGAGGTCCATAGAGTTCTTATCGAGTCATGCTCAACATCCAAGCTCTGAATAGTCTGATCCAAGTCTTCTTCCCTTTTGAAAGCTTTCGACAGTTCAGATATAAGAGGACCAGCTTCACTGACATCATTAATTCCAATCTGGAGCATTGATTTATAGTCAATTAATAGTTGCTTGAATTTTATGAAAATTTCTTGAGCTGATCTGAAGAAATCATTTTGTTGCATACGCACAAAAATTCGATCCCAGTTGATTTGTTCTTCAGATGACTGCTCCAGATAGCAAGTCACTAGGATAAGTAATTCTTCATCACTCCAGTCTAAACTCGTCTTTCCAGCATTTGACTTACCTAAAAATTATGTCAAGTATTTTCCGTAATCTACGCTTTGCTATAAAAGTAGTTTTTACTTACCATCGTTTTGCTTGAGTTCAAAATCTTGAAATTCTTGCTCCATCATTTTTATCTCCTGCTCATCAAAATCTGACACAGTCATGTTGAATATTTCATCCATCGCGTCAAAAAATTGGAATCTTTGGTGTACTTTAGTTGAATTCTTACTGCAAATTTTGTAGGTACGCATCAAATTGTTGAATTTTTGTTGAATTTCAAGAGCATTTTTATTTTTTGATCCTATAGTCTCCATTAGTTTTGAAGAGAGAAATTCGAATACTGTAATTGTTTTGTGAGTTGCGAAAAGATGTTTATAGTGTTTGTATAAAGCTATTAGACATTCTGTTGATTCTTTGTTCCAACTTTGGAGAGTTCCTGATTTGTTGAAATCATCATCTTCAAACTGATCTCTGTTACTGGATACTGAATCTATTGTATCCAAAGGAGAAGTATTAGTTGTTAAAAACACTTTGAAAAATTTACTTACATCCAAATTTTTTTTCAATTTCGATTAACTCTAGGTGAACATCTTCGCTTTGGCTCACGTCAATCTGGTGATCATCCGGGGCCATTATCATTTCGAAATCTTCAAAGTAGATGAACTTCTCATGGCGATTGTCCTTTTTCAAGCAATTACGATATGTTCTAAGCATATTATGATATTTTTTGTTGCATTCTTCTCTTGATTTATCAACTCCCAATTTTTTTAAATTCATGGAAATAAGCTCATAAAAAACTTTTGTTTTGTAGTTTTTGAGCAATGATTTAAAATTAATGTAAAATTTTAGAAGTAACTGTGTAGCTTCGTGTGACCAAGTTAGATTACCTCCTTCATTCACATCCGTCACTTCATACACTATCATTGTATTATCTTCATCCATCTTAATGAGTTCTGGTCAGAATTTTCTACAGAAACAAATTTTTTTTTAATTCGATTGTTTTGATTTATAATGCCTGACAGCCTGAGTAAATGAATGAGCTAATATCTTAAATAAATTTGAGGGGCTTATAATCGTCGATTCAACCCTATTTTTATATATAGCGGGCAATATATAAAATTAAAATGTCTTATTAATTTATGTTTAAAATATATATTATTAATTTTATTTATTTATTATAAATAACAATTGCATAAGGTGAACAATAACTAAGATTACTTTTGTATGGATGCAAGTTTGATTTGTTCTACCAATTCTTTAACCTTTAGTTGCTTCTTTATTATGATATATTTCAAGAAGTTGAAGGTCTTTAAATTTCGACCAGCTTCATCATCCAACGTTGACAAGTTTTCCAAGTTTTCCAAGTTTTCTGAGGGCAAGTAGTTTTTTGCTGTTTCTTCATTGTCTCCAGATGATATTTCGCTTTCGTTTTCTGATTTGACTTGAGTATATTTATTAATTAACTTGTTTGAGGCTTTTAGGTAGATTAATTAACTTACTGTCCAAATTAGTCTCTTGTTCAAATTCTGTATGCGAGTTGAGATATACCTAAAATAATAATATTGGACTAAGATATTTCTCAAAACTTTAAATTTTATATTATAATTGTACTTTGTTATAGTTGAGCAAACCTTCACTATCTTCAGGTTCCTGCTTGATTTCAATATCATCTAAGAAGTCGCTTGAACGTTTCATTTTGTTTTATTATTAAATATTATATTTTTCCGGTGCTGTTTTATACATAGTTATTGTGTACAAGGGGCTAAAGTATGTTCCGCTCTTTTCTTTACTCACTTGAAAAAGATAAACAACAACAGACCTGAAAAAGTAAAAAGAAAATTAAAATTACAAGTTTAAAGTCTTTTAAATATAATGGCTAGTGCGGTGGAAGAAAGTGGTGCGTTTTTTGAGATCTCAGACCCTTACTCAATAACTTCAGGTTAGTTTATTATGAAAAGCAGTTTACTACTATAAATGCTGATAAAAGAATATTTTCAGCAAATTTTTGGTCTACACATGCATGCCATTGCCTCATAAAGAACTACCTGAAGTATAGGCCATTACTAAAGCCCTACAGAAAAAGAATAGTGTTCTTTTTGATTTCCACTAAACTAAAGGAAATTAATATAAACGTAAGAGTTCACTGTTAAATTGAATTCAATATGCTTGCTAATTTAATATTTTATATTGTAGAAAAACGCTCAAGAGTGTAATATCAAATTATTCCAACTCACTAAACAGTATCAACAATACTTTGAACAAAAAGCTAGAGGAGAAGTTCTCGAGTATGGCTTACCTTTTGAATCTGAAATGACTGAAATTTTAGATGATTCTAATATAGAAGTGGCAACTGATGAGCTAAAGCAAGAGTTGGAATCTATTGAAACTCAGTGTAATTATGATTATTTTTATATTCCGAATTTTAAAATCAGTTTCTGCATCTATTGAATACTTTTAATTTACTTACGATCTTAATTATTTTAGATTCAAACAAACGTTCTAATAAAGATTCAGAAGAGCAATCTAAATGGTTTCCAGAAGCAGTCGAAGCTTTGCTTGAACTATATAAAAAATACCGATGCGCAATGAAATATGGAAAATGCAGAAGTAGAGTTATTTTTGAACTTATTTCCACAAAAATGAAACAGCGAAACTATCATGTAAGAAACAATTATAGCATAATATGATATATTAACACTAATGAAAATATTTTACATTTTTAGTTCTCTGGAAAATTCTGTAATCAAAAAATCAACAATTTGATGATGCACTATAGAAGCGGTCTTCCCAACACTATAAACAAATTTGCATTCGATGAAGAAATACATGAACTTATTTACCAACAGAATATGGATCCACCTACGATAGAATTACTTGACGAGATTAAGGAGTTTGAAGTCGGACTTGATGAATGTCAGTTATATATTTCATAAACATTTATCTAAAATTATTTTATTTTTACCTCAATAGCTTTCAAAATACCACCAGTAGAAGTTGTATGGACAAAAGACAACACGTTCAATCTTATTAAAGTAATGCAGAAATATAGACCAATGATCATGAAAGAATCCGTACAAAAGTATAAGTATTCGGATGTTTTTCAGTTGATCGCTTATAAATTGGAGACGTTTGGGATTTTTGTAAGATACATTTTACTTAGGCACCAGATACTTTTATAAGAACCGTAATTTCAAAATTTCAGCAAACTGCCAAGCGAATCAGGATTAAGTTTGATAACATGCAGCGTACTTACAAGATAATTGAAAAGAAGCACGATCGAAAAGCTCTGAAATTTCCATTTTTCAGTGCAATGGAAAAAATGTATAAAATCAATGAAACCAGTGTAGTGACTAAAGAAATGGATGCAGAGCTCATGGCTTCTATGGAGAGATATGAAATGGAAGCGCTAATTGAGAAAGATGAAATTGACGATAACATTCATTTCGAAATTGAGAAGGTGGAGTTTTTGGACGAACAGTTTTTAGACTTCGAAGCAGACACTAAATTTTCAGAGAATCAATCAATGCCTGCATCAATTCAACAAAATGTTGGACCAGTTAAAATCATGAACGAAAGTTCTGAAGATGATGAGCCATTTTTGAGTGAGTTGCTGAAAATGGATAAGCTTGATCGTTCTGAGGAATCTTCTGATTCAGGAGTCGAAAAGCAAAAGTTTACTAAAACAAAAAAACGTAAAGCAAAAAAAGTTAAAAAGAATTCTAAAAGAGGAAAAACTTCAGCATCAAAAACAAATCACTCATCGTTCATAAAAGCTGTTTGGACAGACCACGACACGACACAATTGCTAGAAATGTACGGGCGGTACCAAGCTCTTTTTGAACAATCCTACCAACAAAAATCATATATACCATCTGATGTTTATGAATTAATTTCGCAGCGATTATTAGACAAGAAAGTTCACCGATCAGGAGCAAAATGCTGTGAAAAAATTAATAACCTTAATAAAACGTTCAGAATTTGTTTAAAAAGTCCACATGAGAGTCATTCTAAATTCAAATATCTCAAAATGTTGAAAAAGATTCATTCGGACAAAAAAACTGCTAGAGTGAACGATGAGATGGAAGATGAAGTTTTAACAATATGGAAAAAAAGACAAGGACAAGACAAAATTTTGGGGGTCTCAAGGTACTTTTTATAATTTAACTAACAATAATATATCTCACAATTAAAATAAAATTTAAAGGAAAGATCCAGTTGCAGAGCCAACGCCAACGATAGAGTTTTTAGTAGATGAGGAAGATATTTCAAATGAGCCGGAAGATAAGACGAATGACAATATCAGCTCAACTAATGAGCGTACTTACTGGGGTGTAAAAGAAACCGAGCGATTCATTCAACTTTACACAGAGAACTACGAAGAGAGGCTAAGTAGTGGATTTTGGACAATGCTTTCTAACAAATTAAAAGAAGAAAAGTTTGAACAGAAATCAGACGTAGCTTTGAAGCAAAAATTTTCGAATCTTCGACGGAGTTTCAAAATTTGTACAGCTCGCAACAAATTTCGCCGTATTAGAAAATTTAAATTCAACTATTTTGACTTAATGGAAACAGCCCTGAACCCAAGATCAATTACCGGAAATACATGGACAGAAAAGCAAACAAATGCGTTGATTAAAGCTTTCAGTCAAGTTGATCCATTTTCAACAGACAATTTGTTCGATAAAGTGTCCACAATTTTAGGGTATTAACTGTTTATTGAATATATTCATATCTTTCAAAATTTAATGGTTAATTTATTTTAGCAAGCGTTACATTCAACGACGACCCAAGGAATGTGCTGCTCGATGGAAACAACTAACCGATGACATGAAATTGTTCAAAAAAACTGGCGTTAAAAATCAAAGTTTCAAATACTTTGATGCAATTGTTGCAGCTCAAAACGGTGAAGAACTAGTGCCAACGACCAATTTGTCAGAGAGTCTCGAAGCTGTTAAACATGAAGAGCTGGAAACTTACACAGCACGTCCATTCAACTTTATTGATATTGGAACTGGAACTATTATAAAAGAAGAAGTCAATGAAACTTTCTTGACGAATAATACACTTGAAGCATTGATTAATCTTAAATATGAATACTCGCTTCAAATGAAAAAAACCAGCTGGGAGATCCCATTAGAAATATGGAAGTAAGTATCAAGACAAACGTGTTTATTAAAAAGTAAAAACTTTATTTTCAGACGTTTTGCGGAACAACTTAACATTTTTCTTGCACCCGCTTCATTGAAATTCCATTTTTATAGCTTGCTGAAAAAGTATAAAGTAAGAACAATTCATCGATTAACGTGCACTTCGTTTGATTCATAATCTCATTTTAGGTGTTAAAAATGCAGCATCAAGAATGTGGTGGATCTATTAAATGGATTTTCTTTAATACATTCGAGACAGCTTTTGGCAATGAAGCACTGAACATGGATGGTGCCATTCAAGATCTTCAACTATCTACTAATGAGAAAGTACAATACGTTATAGATCATTTTATGGAAATTTGCAAAGTGTGCTTGGAGCCATGTGAAAATATGACAAAGTTGGATAGTTCTGAAAACCACGAAACTGTTACAAAAATAAACTTTTTGTTTTACGATAAAGATTCGACGGAACAACTAGATCCAAATGTTAACAATCTTATTTGTTCGCAATGCATGAATAATGTGGAAATGTTTTACAATTTTAAAAAACAATTCAACTCCACTTCAAATTTACTCAAAGAAGTCGATGTTGTCGCCCCATTGAATACTAATGAAACTCACGACTATGATGAAGATTTTGAAGAACAAAAATCAGATTCAGAACAAGTTCATCAAGAAGTCATGGAAGTTTCTGCTGAAGCTGAAAAAGAGGAAGAAGAAGAACTAGAAGTCTCACCAAATAAGACAATGTACCACATGGTAGACGGAAAGAAACGCAGACAAAGAGATGGTATTTGCGATGTATGCGGAATATATTCGAAAAATCTAGGTTCTCACCTCATAACTCACTCTACTGCCAAAAAGTACATTTGCTCTCATTGCGGAAAAAAATTCTTACGTCGGGAGGCTTGCCGAATTCATATCAAAGTAAAGTATAATAGAGAAAAAAGATTGAAAGATTGATTTTTGAATTAATCAGGGTTTCTTGTATCTAACATTTATTTTGTAATTTCAATTTAAATCAACTAAATCTATTTTTTCAGACTCATTTGCAAATTCGAGACTTTCATTGTCAATCGTGTTCAAAAACCTTCACAAGTATTCAATGTTTGAAAAAGCACCAAGCCGTTCATAATAAAGGTAAAATTACATTTATTGTGAGATTAATTCAACTCTTTTGCTCAGACATAAGATCTATTGAATCCTTCTCATAATTATCTCAAACTTTTTAGGAGTCGTCAGACATACATGTGATGTTTGCGGATTTGGCTGCTACCTTTACTCAAAGTACGTTGTTCATAGAGGCTTAAAACATGGCATTGGTAAGCAACACTTAAAAAAATTTGAATGTTTTAAAAATTTATAATAATAATTAACTATTCAGGTCTCAATCATGTTTGTGAAATTTGTCAAAAAGGATTTTTATACCCGAAAGGTCTGAAATACCACATGAACATCCACAACCAAACAAAAGATCACAAATGTGAATTTTGCTCGAAAACGTTTACACTACGTGCGTCCATGCGAAATCATACAAGACTAGTTCATATTAAAGGCCAAAAATGCCCTCACTGTGAAAAGTCTTTCGCTTACCCAAAGATGTTGAAAGATCACATTGAGAAGGATCACTAAGAAAAGTATGTTTATTTTCTCTATGTAATTACAAAACATGTAAAAATAAAAATAATTAAAAAACAAATAACAAAATATTTTATTACCAAAATAATTCTCAGCCTTGCTACAATGTATAATCAAAAGCCAATTCATTTCTAATTTCTTTCCAATAAATACTTCCAATCTCAAGAATCTTAAAGACGCCCAACTCATTCACAAAATTGGCCAATAAAAAGTTTACTGCTGAATATAATTTTACAGAAACCACACACATGACATTGAAAGCTCACAGCCCGAAGAAAACATTTTCCAGCAGCTCGGGGAAATGTAAGATTTAGAATGAAAATGAAGCTCGGTTGAGAGAAGAGCATAGAACACTAAAAGAGTATAGACTTTCCACAGAGAGGCAGTGCTAGAATATCCACAAATAATTTTCAAACATCAGTAACGTTTCATCCTTGATAAGGATGAGGATATTTTTTTTGTCTGCAATATTTAGTAAAATAAATCGAATTTTTCACAATATTTTCTCGTCGATTGACTCAATTCCGCTCTAAAAAATATTGCAAAACACATTAACGACAGTTTTAATTTGATGTTGAATCTCGATAAGGGAAATTAAATTTATTGTTGATTTTTCTGTTGATACGGGAATTTATTTCACAAATTATGAGCTGTTCCAATCTATATTGAAAATTGTTTACATCTGGGAATTGTACCTTTTTTAATCACCTGTAAAATTACAAACCCGGATGAGTTTTATTATGAGAAATGAATGTTTGAACTTAGCGAGTTTTCAACTTTCACAAATTTCTATTGAAATAAGGTGTCTAGTATGATTAGTACTTTTATCCATCAGAACCGTAATATAAATAGCAGTAATGATACAATCTCAGTGTGAGTTTCTAATATTTGAGAATTATTTTTTAGTTAGTACTTTTATAAAGACAGCAGAACAAATTGACAGATGACTTGAAGATTCTTTCTGAAATGTATTAACACATTCAACACCAGTTAACAAAAAAATCGTATCAAATCAACAATTGCTAGCTAAATAGAAGAAATGTTTAATAAAAAAAGATCAGGAGTAAATGAAGAAGGAAGCGCTAAATATATAAGGAAATAGAATTTTAGAATAAATTTTAAATTTCCATAAATTTTGTTTTCCTCGAATTTTGTTTTGCCCTAGTAGATAAACACAGTATAATTGGGTGGGTACCATAATAATTAACAGATAATAAGTAATAACTCACTACATCTTATGTTTCATGTTGTGCTCTTAGGTCGACTCATGGTTCAAGAATGTTCACTGCTAACTGCAAAGCACATTTCTCACAATTTTGAAACGTGACTTTAAAAGCTTCTTTCCCGTATAGCTACACCAAAAAATGAAGAATATTTCCATGCACATTTTTTGCTTGTAAGATTGCTGAAAGTATTTAATCTTCAACACTTGAGAATGTTTTCCTCGGAAAAATATGAAAAAGTTAAACGTATATCTGATTTAAGGAGTAAAAACTTTCAGAAAGCAAGATTACAGGGAAACAAATGGAATTTGTACGTGGCGAAATATATCACAAGTTGCTTAAAGAATGGCAGCGCGAAATATAAATTTTATTTACAATTAAGTGGCACAGCCATGCAAGTGCAAAGTTAGAGCAGTATTTTAATTTCAGAGCCATTTTTCTAGTGGAAATTACGAAGAGGTTGAAACTATAGAGTCAAATTTAAATCGCATAAATCAGTTTGTGGGTAAGCTTCCGAAAACTTACATTTCAGTTGGATCTTTAGTTGGATGGTGAGTTGAAATAGAACTTTGATTATTGTCATGAATTTTAAGTTCAATATGATAATTCTAATTTACCATTTCTATTATTTACATAAAAAGCATTTTCTACTTGTAATTTTAATCGGAAAATTATTTATTGTATTTTGTTCAAAACCAATTAATAAGGTAAAACAACAACAAACTTTCAAAATATATTTGAATTTGCTCATTTTCTGATTCAAATCCATTTTCCATACCATCCTTATTTGAATGCAAAATTAGATTTTCTGCGATAAAATTAATTAAAATATATTTTTGATGCCGAAAAGTTTGGAATATATATTTTATTCTGAAAAAGTGCACACAAAGGTAAGCAAATCCAATAAATATTCATGAGTTCGATAAGAACAATGAAAAAGCAGCAATAAAGTTTCTTTGATGTTTTCTTTTTTTAATTTTTATTGTGCATGAAATTAATTCTCATTGTGATAAACCAAATTAAATTGTGCCGACAAAAAGGAAAAGCAGCGCAAAAATAAATGGGAAATCAAAAATTGATATTGAATTGATTGTGCAAAGGCATGGAAATCCCATAAGAAAAGCAGTCGGAATTGTTTATGTTCATCCTCACAAATATTGACTTTAATAGAGACTTTTATGGCTGGTTTTTATATCCTTTCATACCAAATCAATTCCACCTTCGACTGTATAAATCTCGAGCAATCATTATGCTTTGCTCTACACTCTACACTGTAGTGTGGTCCATAATGCAAATTTGTTGAAATAGCCTGCTCCACCAGCCTAAAATAATTTTTGGGGCTAAAACAAAATACCCGTATTTTTTTATTATTTTTTTTGACCATTTGAAAGGGGTGCGCAAATTCGTTGAAGTTTTGAAATTGAGTTTTAAGACGACTACATCAAAACTTGGAAATATTTTAAACTTTTGCTAATATTTTTCAAAAACCTTAGTTAATACCAACAAACTGTAAAAAAATTATTCAAAAAAAATATCAGACAAAAAAGATATGGAGAAATTTGTGAAATTTTTCTCCCATACAAAAATATCAAAATCTTACTTTTAAAGATAACTTTCAGATTAAGAAGTGAAATGTCGATAAAATACCTTTTAAAAAATAGTTAACTCATTTATAAACCAAATGCAAAAGAGTTTGCCGATTTTCAAGTTCCCGAAAAAAAGTTATAGTATCCGAAAGAGGACTATGTTTTCATAGATCACTTGTTGTTGCTGTAATTTAAAAAAAATGATTTTGACCGATCAGGAAAATAAATGTTTACGGGAGTTGCTACTAAAAATTATGTATTAAGATTACTAACATTTTTGACCAGGAAAAAACAAAATGGTGGATGTCAAAAAGGCGCGAATATTCAAATTAAATAGTAAAAATGTTATGTAAGACGAATGCTTAATATATTACAAAGAGAAAAAAAATTTTCCACTGAAACCACAAAAAGTGAGTTTTTTTGTTGAACTTAATTTTGAGATTAACGATAATATTATTAAAGAACTATGAAGAAAACATTTTTGACCATATAATTTGAATATTCGCGCCTTTTTGACATCCACCATTTTGTTTTTTCCTGGTCAAAAATGTTAGTATTCTTAATACATAATTTTTGGTAGCAACTCCCGTAAACATTTATTTTCCTGATCGGTCAAAATCATTTTTTTTTAAATTACAGCAACAACAAGTGATCTATGAAAACATAGTCCTCTTTCGGATACTATAACTTTTTTTCGGGAACTTGAAAATCGGCAAACTCTTTTGCATTTGGTTTATAAATGAGTTAACTATTTTTTAAAAGGTATTTTATCGACATTTCACTTCTCAATCTGAAAGTTATCTTTAAAAGTAAGATTTTGATGTTTTTGTATGGGAGAAAAATTTCACAAATTTCTCCATATCTTTTTTGTCTGATATTTTTTTTGAATAATTTTTTTACAGTTTTTTGGTATTAACTAAGGTTTTTGAAAAATATTAGCAAAAGTCTAAAATATTTCCAAGTTTAGATGTAGTCGTCTTAAAACTCAATTTCAAAACTTCAAAGAATTTGCGCACCCCTTCCAAATGGTCAAAAAAAATAATAAAAAAATACGGGTATTTTGTTTTAGCCCCAAAAATTATTTTAGGCTGGTGGAGCAGGATATTTCAACATTTTAGCTTTTACATACGTTTTGTGAACCACGCTACTCTACAGCAACTTATTGCATTCAAATCACGTGTCGTTTTATTGTACTGCTTTGCTATATTTGGTGAAGAAATCTTACAAATTGAATTTTTGAACTTTGGTTACACAAAATCATGCCTTTTTTTAGGATCAAGAGATTTCAGCAACAGTTGAATAGACTGCATGGATGGGTTTATATTTAGACATAAGTCTTATGTGTGATGCTTTAATATTGGTATTTGTGATATACATTTTGGTCCTTGTTGTATCTCAAGTATTGTTGTAATCATGTCCAAATATATTCAGAGATGGAAAATATCAATAAAAATCGATCCATAAAGATCTAGAATACAAAAATGCATGAAAATAACCAAAAGTAGGTGAAAAATATTTTTCTAATATCTTTTTGTTATCACTTAAGTATTTGTGTATGCTACACTTGAACAATAAATTATGCATTTTGTACTACGTACTACTTACATAAATGTAGCTTCTACCTACATAAGTAGATTATAGAGCATTCAACGTAAATATTTCTCAAGTGTTCTGTGAAAATGTGTTCACATTTGCTTCAAGTTTCCATTGAACCATTTTTTTCATGAATTTTCTTCAAGTTTTTATGCTGCTATCATCGTAAATATGTTATGACATTTATTATATAAAATTTGCAATAAATTATCAAAATTAAATTTAATGAAATATTTTATTATACCTTTTGTGTTATATGTTCTTATACATTTAGCAGATAATATTCTGCTTTTTTGTAATACGAACCCACATAATTTTAATTCCTTGTTCTATTCTAATTAAAATTATTTTTCACATAAATTTTGTTGCGCAAAAATATGTAATTACATTGGGGGCTTAGCATTTAATTGGTGGCATTACACATAGTATGAATATATTTATGCTGAATTTTATGGGCCGTTTATTATTTCTAAGAATATGATAGGACTACTTTTTCATAATTTACTGAAACATGATTTATTCACTCTATAATAATTGGCTCAGTCGTCAAGATTTGTATTAAATCTCATAACGAGCAATTGAATTCACAACAATTAAGTTCAATAAAATATCTCATACGATTAACTTTAATCCTTTTTAAATGTTTTCATCGCTTTCAATATATTAACCGATAAATTTCCTTTTTCAGCAATTTTTCACCTGTATGCTTTTTATGATTAATTTAAAATAAGTATGCTCTTTTAAATCTCTATTAAAAAGATACGTATTGTTTTCTACTAGATATTAAACAACAAAAATAAATTAAGCAAGACTTCAATAGGCCTCAATAAATAAATCGAATGAATGTGAGTATTTATCTTTTATCTAATCATTAACGAGAACAACTCTAATGATAAGTGGCATTATCTAATATGAAATGATAAAAACTCTGATATTTTTTGCATTTTTTGGTCAGTATTTTTAAAATTTTCTAGCTTGCGCGTTTGCTTTTTATTTATTTTAATAACACTATAATGGAGTTATTCTATTTTTACGTATTTTTGGCAGCATTCATGATAAGTGGTGGCTTACGACTAATAATAATGTTGAAAGTAAGAGATTCAAAATAAAATCACGTGAAAATGAATCATTTTGATCAATAATATATTTTTGAATGCGTACTTTAGGCTCGCAAAAAAAAAGCCTTAGAAGGTAGTGTTAACCAAGAATCTGCCCAGCAACATGAAAATTCAACCCAACTAGATGGCATGAATCAAAGTCAAATCAACACTAGCTACATGTATCGTGAGTTTTTTCAACAATTTTTTTTTAATAATTGCTTAATAAGAACAAAATGCAGAGCCTCAACAAGCAGTAACACCAGTCGAAAAACAATCTTATGGTCCGGTTATAAAGGATACAGATTTGAAACATTCCTATGATCCGAAGCCAACAAAAATGAAACAACCAAAACAAGATAACATTTTCACCATATCTGCCCAAAAAACAAATTTAAAGAAGAAAAATGATTACAATGAGCCACCACCATTGACTTTGAAACGGTTCTAAATGCAATTTACACAATTTGATTAAAATTCTCTCAAAACTTATTTTTTTACAACATTTAAAATATGAAACAACACAACCTTCAACCAGTTTGAAATATAAATAAATTTGCAATGAGTTTATAAAATTTTTTGTAATTCCAATGTATGAAATTCTTTTAATAATCTTTCTTTAATATTTAAGTATTGACTTAAAGTTTTAACTGTTAGATTTTTTTGTTTACCTTTCTATTAAAACTGCTCAGGACATGAAATAAGAGTGATTGTATGTAAGAATAGAGACTGCAATTGTTAGATCTGTTTATAGTTTGAATAAAATGTACCTTGATGTGATTCGATTTTATAGGAATATTATTCAAACAGCTTCGATTTTAATCTTGGACTTGAAAAAAAAATATAGCAGTATTTGAACTAATGCACAATGCATATGTATAGATGATAATAAACTTACGACATATCGTTTTTTTGAAAATGTGTTTCAAATTTCAATTTGGGATCAACTGCTGTAGATTATACGAGTTTTTACCTGTTTAAACACTAAAATTGAGAAATCCTGCAGTGTTTCAATTTTAAAATAACGATGAGTTACTCTTTTGTGTCTTCCTTTTTTCAATCTTCGTTCTAAAATGCATTTAAGACGTTTAAAGAAGAAAAGGCCAAACGATAAGATTAATGTCCCCAAAACACACGAAAACACAAACAAAGAATTTTGAAAATTTTCCACTCCTTTTTGAATACGAATAAAAAACAAAGAAACAGGTTTTGTCGTAAAGTAAGACGCTATAAAAAGGCCGATATCATTTTCAAACCAATCAGTTCTAAGACGTCCTCTCAACTTCTTGAATCATAACTAAAATTATAAATCCGCAAAATGAAATTGTTCATTGTGATTTTATCCGTCTTGGCTGTGGCCAGCAGTGAGTTTGTAGTCAACACTGGCAAGGAATTGGGAAAATACCGTGATGAATGTGCTACTGAGTTGGGCATCCCAGCTGAGACTGTTGAACTTTATAAGAAGTGGAATTACCCCAATGAGGCAACAACTCACTGCTACCTTAAGTGTGCCCTAACCAAGATGGCTTTGTTCGCCGACGAAGGTCCTATTATTGACAATTTGGTTCTTCAGCTGGGCCGTGGTGAAGTTATTGAAGGATTGCGTGAGAAGGTCATTAAATGTATGGACAACTCAGGAGATAACAAATGTTTGTGGGCTTATCGAGGATTTGGTTGCTTAATCAAAACTGAAGGAGCACTGGTTCGTGCTAGTTTGGCCTAAACACATAATTTTTTGGTGAAATGTATCAATCCACCTATTATAAATATAATTCGTTCATTTCAATAAAAGAATTTTTGATAATATAAATTGTTTTGATTTTTTAAAAGAAGATGAATATTAATTAAATAACATTGAATAATTTTACGAACAATTTTATGAGTAACAAAACTCGCTTCGAAACAAAAATCCAAATTCATACTTCCACCAGTAGGTACTTTCATTAAAGTTTATTCCGAAATTCTACACAATTATATTTCTGAAAATGCATGTGTGCCATTATTATCTCTTTATTTTAAAAAAATTATTAATTTATATATTCCTGACATGAAAATGTAATTTCGAACAAAAGTGAGTTTGCAATATAAAACATATTTTAAATATAACTTTTTTCGTTCTCTAATTTTGGTAGTACGTACTGTTTTCTGAACAAAAATAATCCGAACATTTTAGACTATTTAATGGATTTTATGTTTCAGGAATACATTTTTATTCGATTTACATGTAGAATTGTGGAATATTTAAGTTGTGACACATATTAAAAAGACATGTATGCTCAAATTCCAAAATATCAACACATATAGCATATTAAACTGGAAAATGAAATGAATGTAATAGGACCAAAGATGTCCTTGTGGAGTAGTTTTGTCATAATCAAAATTTATCTAAAGATGTGAATGTTCCAGACCATTGTTTTATGATAATGTAAAATCTGTGTTAATCCAAAAACATTCAGTGACAAAAAGAAACACAACGCCACAGCGGTAATAATTCTTGATATTCATTAAAAGCCCAAAAGCCAGACAACTCAAAGAAAATGAGTTTGTATGAAGGTTGAATATAAGGCTTAATGTTATTGTTTAAAACAGGTTTCTCTTGAAAAATTACTGAAGAATATTTCAGGTAATTTTTTTTTTCGACAACAACGTAACATATATGTTAGTGCAGTATTCCAAAAATTTCAATAAGACGGAATTTTCACTCAAATTTACTAAATTAAAGCCAAACTAAGCAACAAATTAATTTAATCATTCCTGGTTACTGTCGCGATGTGTTAACAGTCCTATAGCTATCACACCTTCCCAAAATTGTCAACCTGCCGTAGTGTTGAAAGCATCAGTTTTACAATCGACCAAGTGTAGTATCATAAATGATTTCCAACTCGACAATTTTGCAACTCATTCTTAATTATTAATGATGTATGCAATTCCCAGTTCGATTTATTGATAATATTGATTCTGATTAATTTATATTATCGTCAAATTAAATGATAAACAGTGCATCTTTATTCATCAAATATTTCTCAATACAAGAAAGCCTCGAAGAAAGCAGACATACATACATACATCTTGAATTCTCTTAAATTATGGCCATAACTTTGGGGCACACATTATAAATACAAGAACATGTAAAACCTAATATTATATATAAAATAAAAAACTTATGGAAAAAAAAAATCATAAGGAAAGTATTAAAAGAAGAATCAGAGAGAAAGAACTTCAGTCATGTTCAATATGAACTCTTTGATTTTAGATATTTTAGATTTGAAAATTCCTTATTCTAAATTTAAAATTAAATATTTTACATAATAGGTACAAAAGTGACATTTTATTGTAAATTTTCCATCCAGAGTCATTATTCTAATTTTGTTCGTAGATTTTGAATACCGTATCGTCAGCGAGCCTTCATTATTTTGGTAAGTATCTTAATTAATCTCCGTAAAATTGCCGGCAAAAACTTTTAAATCTAGGCCTATGAGAATCACCAGATGTGCTAATGATATTTTAATTTCCTAAAGTATAAAAGGTAAATTTGCCAGAAATTACGAAAAGCGTTTAATACCAGCATAGTATTAAGAAATAAATACCCAAAGCTGAAGAAGTACAGGCGCTCTTTGTATTTAAAACATAACACATTGTGGTTGATTTTGGTTGAAAACCAGAGTATAAGTATGGGCAACAAAAGGATTTGTTTTCTCGATTCAAATTTTGCTCAAACATAATGAATAAATAAAGACACTTTGTAATTTCAAATTTGTAATTTGGATACAATGAGTGTTTTCGCATTAGATACAATCCAAAAGAAATCATTAAAATTGATTTGACTCTTGATCTTTTCACTTCAAACTTTGGTATTTGTTCTTTAGCCTCACAAAAAATACTTGTTGGGGTTTTATTTTAAATTACTCTTTTGAAAATAACAATAAAAGCAACCATGAATGTTTCAAGCAAACTCAAGAAGCAGATGAAAATTAAGATGGAATCCCTTTTATATGGTTTTGCATGTCTTGCCGAAAATAATAAGCCATTAAATAAAATAACATCTCAAACTTTGATGCTATTTTCTGTTGTTCCTTATTTGCTTTTATTTAATTTAATTTTGTTTATTCAAATATGAACTCAAAAAGTGGATGGTGTAATTTCAAAAGTAATTCCTGGATTTCTTTCGCAATGAGGTTTTATAATTGAAATTTATACCAGTTTTCTTATTTTAACATGATGGTGTCACAACTTTACTTGTTTCTTACACGTCTTCTATATATAGTTCTGCAAGAAGTTTTATAAGTAAGAATGTCCGCCAAAACATTATTGTTAAATATATTAAATCTATTATATTATTATTATTATTATTATATATATTAAGAAAACTAATAAGATATTTATCTTAAATCTTATCTACATTTTGCATTCAGTTACTTAATAGCAGAGGAAAGTATCACAATGTCAGTTTTGAAACATAATTGTCTTGCTACACAGTAAAAATATTAGTTGAGTTAAATACTTTCTATTTTTCCACTGAATTTTGGAACTTACAAAATATTGTACATTAATGAAGGGAATAAAAAAAACAAATTTCAAGTGATATTAATTTCTTCATATTTATCGAATAAACAAAAACTTTTTCAGTGTAAACATCTTATATTTAAACATAGTTATTATGACAAGGATCCCAATGAGTGCAAAATCTACACTTATGCTGGTTAAAGTTCTGAGAAGACAAGAGAGTCAAAATGTTTCTATATTTTTATACACATTGAGTATACAAGATTACTCAATAAAATTAAGTTTATAATTCTAGTTTACTTGAGAAAAAGTCTACTTAGAGTTCCAGAATAAAAAAAATTTTAATTCCAGCATAAGTTTAGGGTTACGTTACAGATTTTTCAGTATAACAAAAGATTTTCCACCTAATAGGCTATCTGTAAAAAAGGGCTCATTGAAATAAATTGAACGAATATGAAATCCTATATAATAATTATAATAGTACCGTAATCACATAATGTGACATATCTTAGGGTTTTAAGCTATTTCGATTAACCACCGATAATCATACTGAAATATTATCGATAGAGAAAAACTGAATGAAATTTCTGTAACTTTGTAAGCAATAATAAAATATTTACTTTTAACTACATTGCTTTTAACAAAATATAACGTTCCCTACTTGTTTCACTTTTTTGTTATTTCTTTAGGGAAATTAAATCGTTAAATTGTTTCCAAATTGAATCACAAATCAAACTAGAAATATCAATCCAAAATATATCCAAATACCTGAGCGCATACCTTCGAAAATAAATACTATGAAACGAGAGTAGTCTTTGAAGGTAATGTGATATTTTAGGATACTCTAGCTTTAATAAAAGGATGAAAACTGAAAAATGGTAAACTTTTTCCAGGAGAAACCAAAACTGAAATAAGGAACATAACACAAACATATTTATAATACTTTTATCTGATTAAAAGAATATTTTTCAACCTTCATGAAACACTTTTTCTTTATAAAGACCATCATAATTTTTATGTATTATGTCTTTTAGACGACTGAGAACAAAATTAATAAGATTTTTCCTTTTCTCGTCTTTTTTAGAGCAAGAATGTTTGGGAATGATAAGAAAAATCCTGTTCTTATATGCCCCAGTCCGAAGTTTTTCATAGAACATAAACTCTTAGTGATTTATGCAATTCACTGCTCCTCTGACATAAGACGCTCATAATTGTCAGGCAAACACTTAACCAAAACTTATGAGAATTTATGATTATGTTTTTTGGAAGGCAAAAATATACATAAATGATTTTAATAAATTATTGACAGTAAATTATACCAAAAATATTCCGCTTGAGATCAGCTATAAACTCGAACAACGCAATGGAGCATTAGTTTTATCAAGTGCAATATTTTTTGCTCAACATGTCATATCTAATTTGAAAATAATCAGAGATCCTTACTTCCTTGCAATATTGAATATTTTCCCGAAACATTGAGCACTTTAAAGCGATTAAGCACAATTTGAAATCCGCAAACTACCAATTCACACACGAGTTATTAAAAATAAACAGAATTTCTGATTTTGTAGCACTACACATTTTCAAATCGTAATTAATGGAATGAATCGATGCAAAAATGTGATAAAATAACATCATAGACAGTTTATGTGAATTAAACTAAATGAACTCAAACTGCACATATTTGCCGGAATAGGTGGAAATTTAGATTTAGGTGCGTTTATGCTTCCTGTGCAAATACAATTTGAAATTTTAAGCAAATAGCTTGTACAAAATGACGATAGCAATTGAATAATTTTCATGCATAATTTGACTTGATTATATCGGTTATTGAATTTGAAAATAAATTACCGCAAAAGGGAATTTATGAACATTTTAGTACCAGTAAGACGCTTTTAGCATAAAATAACAATCTAAAAATTAATTTGTATTTCTTAGTTAGAGTAACTATTCATGCAGTCATTACAGTTTTATTGTGGAAATCATAATTTCATCCACTAAAATGTCATTTAAAAGGAGCTTGTATAGAGTTTTGAAATTAGGATTTTCTAAATATTTCTACACCACATTTTAAATGAAATGTTTTTGAATTATTTATGGTGGCCCATGTGCAACTGATTTCTATTTTAATGCAAATTTTAACAGTTTAGATTTTTGGTATTATATTATTACACATAAAACGGATTTTAACTGTATTTATAACTCATCTCCCTGAAAATAATGCTATACATTTAATACATTTATTATTAAAACTTTGTAGATTTACAAAATATGTTTTCCAATATTGTTGGCATAGATCGCGGTTTTAGGGTCTGTGGTTGAAAACCGCACAAAATCATTTAATTGGATGCCATTTTAGATAAAAAAGATACTCTATAAATTTTTTAAAGGCCTCTAATTTAGTTTCATGTTTATAATGTTGCACAATCCCAAATGATTTCATCCAACATCTTACCAGGTGAACGTGGATTCGTGTGCTGGTGAAACAGATTTTAATTGCTCAACGCTCGTTTCAATAAAGAATATTTTTATTGTAATATTCCAGCTTCTAATTGAAAAACCAAACAAACGAAAAAGCAGAGATTAAACACATGGTTTTATTTTAATGAAAAAGAAAATACCTACAGTTGAAAAAATAATGAACATCATGTGTATTTGAAAAGCGACTTGTTAAGCAAAGTAGTTTTTTGCTAAATGAGCAAAGCACAAAAAATACAACAATAAAACATTTTAATTAAAGCATAAACATGCTAGCTGAATTGCAGGTGCGAGCTTTCTTTTAATCTTTAGGAAATTGGTGGAATGTTTTGTGGAGGATTCTTTCATGTTTTCTTCCTTGTCTCAATGTGCTTTGTGGCATCATTTTTTGATCTCCATTGTTGAGATTGTAATATTTGCACTGATTGATGCATTTTCAAGTGTGATCAAATTTTTTTTATATATTTGCCATATCTATAGAGTATAATATGCAGCACGTATTTGCTTTCAATCTGACATATGTATATTTTTGAGCTTGCATTAGTAAAAATATTATTGAATCTTCTGTACACAAATGCTTATGCATTGACATAATATTCAATTGATTTATTTTATTATTTTTACAAATTAAAACATGCACGGTAATTATTTGAATGATATCGTTTTAATAATATTGGTTGAGCATCAACAAAGCATTAATTTATCAATTTTGCAGGTGGAGGTATACATTTTAAATCAAATTTTAATCTTAATTATGCAAATTTAATTGACTATGTTTTCATTCATAAAATGTAAACATAAGAAGTGATTTGATAAACAAAAGTCGTGTTTAGTTCACATTCCAAAAAGACAACAAAAACAGCCTTGAAGTTCCTTATTAAAAAGAAAATAAATGGAATTTGTACGTGTTGGAGCGTCTAAATGACGTCTTGAAACAAATAAGTATGAAATGTATAAAGAAAAATGTTGGGAAACCAACATCTCAATGTTATTCAAAAAAACACTGAGATGAAAATAATGTTCTGAATATCCGTATACATATTTTTCTTATATGTATTTTATTTATGAATCATATAGTACATATTTATATAAAGGACTGCTATTTTATATTTATATGTTATCTTAAAAGGATGTAATTTATCTTTAAAGTTTACCTGAAAGTTACCAGCTATATACTACTTGTAGAAAGAACAAGGATAAGACATTACTTTTTATATTATGTTGTTTACTCGAAAATTCAAGTCGAAAAAATGTGTCGAAAATCTATTTCAGAAGTGAATAATCTTGAACCAAAAAATGCCTTTAGTTTTGAATATGTGAAACTGTTTTTGTATCATTCTCTAAAATTTTTAGAATTTTATTCAGAATTACACATTTAGATCTACACCAAATGTTTTCATTTACACATTTTCAAGTTGATTGAAAGTTGAAAGAAACCAATTTTGTAAACTTTATCAGATTATTGGAGTGCTAAGAAAACAAGGCTTTGTGGTGAGGTTTTCTTCTAACCCTTTAGGGTTGATTACACTATGAATTGAAAATTTTTCTGTCCTGTTTCTGTTGTTGTGTTATATTTTGCTTTCCCCAATAAAATTAACTCGTTACAATCAGAAAATATAATGTTTTAAAAAATTTCGATACACCGTACAATATTTTTAAAGCTTTGTTGTAATATCAACTCAATTCATATTTAGACAACAATTTTTCAAAGCATTAATTTATTACTAATGGAATAAGTATCTAATCATAACTATATATTTTCAATACAAAGCGTACTACTGAAACTGCAATATCTCGACAAGAATGGTTTCATTGAAATTGATTCCAATAAAATTTTCCAAAGTTATAGTTTTAGATGAAAATTTATTATTTTATCAGTTATATGCATTCAAAATTGAAATAAATTTTTCTTAAAAATTCACAAAAATCAAATTATTAAAATAACTATAAAGAGTAATGAAAAATTGATTTTTTTTAATACTATTGTATAAATTTATAGATATATGTAGTGATCTTATGTACATCAATACAAGATAGTTACGTATTATTTGTTGAATAATTGAATTTAAATTTCGATTCAAAAATGTAAAGTTTAAATTTTTTGATACTTCTTATGCATTTACTCACAATGTGAACTCTGACCACTCTTATAATTTCTTCATAATACAGACGTGAATCTCAAACTTGTTTCTCAAATTTATATTTATTTTTTGAGCATTGTTGAAGACATCCCTCATTTACGAAATCATCCAATGAAATAAATATAAAATTTGAATTTCCACGTGCTTTCACTGTTGAGAGAGAAAATTCCTGGAAAATACGAGCATTTCTAAAAATTTCCCAGAGCGTATTGAAGCAGTCTCTCTCAACAAGCCGTTGAATTTCTCCCTTCGAAGAATTTCTGAAAACATGTGCAAATATTTGGATGCATATTTCAAAACAATTCAGTGTTCATTCTGATAACCATGAACAACGTTGGATTATTCGGTGAATAAAATCTGTTAGAATCAAATATCATATGAAGAAGACTATCAGTTGTAAAATAAACGTACGATAGTATGGTTTGACAAAATAAGCTCCGCGAAAAAGTGAATCGGTAAAATAAAATTATAAAGATGTCAAACGAGCATTAATATAAAAAAGACAACGTTCAATACTAAATACATAAATTTGTATAATTTAAGTTTCCATTACATTTAGCAACCAAATTTATTGCATATGCAGTAACAACAACAGTTTGTTGAAGGAACACTATAAATTTAAACCTAAGCCAAAAAAACGTGAAATAGCTTTCAATTAAAGTGAAAACAAAGAAAAACTGCTGCTGAATATCGACCATAAATGCAAGCAAACCAATGAAGCAATTCAATATCATACGAATTCATGATCAACACATTTTTGCTGAATAAACAAAATTAGTTATTTATTTGATGTGAATTTTCAAAATCCAGAATTTAGAATATCCATTTATTTGACCGTTTTTTCAAATAATAGACAACAATGTTCTGTTGCTTGGGGAAATATAAAATAAACTTGGGAATAATTGATTACAATCAATTTGTTGAAACACGATAAATATAGCGAAATTGCTCCATTGTTTATTATAACTAATTATATTTGTCTGTTTACGCTCACAACCCTTACTTTCAATATTAAATTATCTGCAGCTTGTAAACAGTGTTTTGTGAATAGATAATATCATAGAATAACATTTCAGTTTTTTTAACACATTCGATTCTAAAATATGATATGAAGCATTTACGTTCCTTTTATCAAAATATTTTGACGGGCTCAGTATGGAATAGCTTGCACTCCGAAAAAAGTATTTCAAAAAAATATGCTATATTAATTCAATTTATGATCACAAAAATGTATTAAGAAATTGAAATTTAATATAGAAAGGATTTGTGTTTTTTTAACTAAAAGCCACCCAAAATATGCTTAGCAAACATGGCTCGTTATTTGCTGGTTTGTGTTGTGTTCAATCAAATATGTTTTTCCCACAGTAAATAAAATATTTATAAAGTTTTTTGTTTCGTTTATTTTTACATGTTCATAGAGTAAACATTTTTACTGTGATAATTGATTATTTTACCATGATTTTGATTGCATTTAACCTCACATAAGTGTTTCGTGGAGTTGACTGTAGTTTCGATACAACAACGGTAAAACAGCAGACTAATCAAAAGTCAGAAATCAGTGAACATGAATCAAAAAAGGGGATAATTCAAGGGACAACATTAATTAATGTGATTTGTTATCTAAACTAAATGCAATTAGTTGTCGACCAAAACACTTCAAAAACTGTACAGCTAATTATATGCATAATTAATGCAAACACGCTCAACATACGTGTATTTGTGGTTATTTGGTTGATGGCATTATTTTAAAGTGGTTTCATTTGCCATCGATATTCACGATTTATTGAGTGGATCTCGCCGCACTTTTTATTCTCATTTTTAATCGTTAATCACAAAAAAGAATTCAAAAGTTGATTTTTCATCAGAATAATGTATGTAAATTTTTTGTTCATATCAAAAATTCATTATAAAAGAAAAATCCGAATGAATCGATATGTATTACATCAAACAAAAATTGCAAATTCATTTGGAAGTTATCATGAAAATATAATTAAAATATTTAAACATCAACAAAATTCAATTTAACTGTAGCATTTTTTATTTTAATTTAAATACAAACAATATCGCATTCTACGAATTCAATGATTATATCTCTTGGAGCTTTAAAATCACACATACATGTTTTAAAAAATTCAAGTACTCAATATCGATGATATCGAAAAACACGTAAACTGTTGTTGTTCTTGCATATAGATTTGTTTTTAATTGAAAGCGAAAAAAGCCCACAAAAAATAAATTTATCGTAAATTGAATGAAATTAAAAGTTTTCAGTTTGTTTGCCAATTTGAATGGGAAAATCAACATTTATCCATTTAAAATTTTTCTGTTTTGTTTGAAATTTCAATTGATCACAATTTGCAAATTCAAAAATCACAAATGAATGATTCGGTTGAACACTCATTTTATTTCCAATTCGAACTTAAAATATTTTCTTTATTGGCATTATTTTTTTTATTTTTTTCCAAAAATCATATTTTATTTATACTAAACATTATGTTTGTCTCAGATTTTTTGTTGAGTGCGGGGAAATTGTTTTCCTATTTTTGAATAATGTTTAAACCAATTACGGCAGATTTGCAGGATTTATAGCATAATTCTTTAATGTACCCAATTATCATATTTCAGAAATATGTTTGATGAAGACATTATGGAAAAATGCTGATTAATTATGAATGTGTTAATTAAAAATTTATATTCCAAATATGTTTTCCGAAGAGCCCACAAGCAGCACAGAGAATAATAAATTAGCTGGTGGAACGTACTTTAACGTTCTCACTTTTGATGTGATTTGGCAAAAATAATTTATTTAATGGAAACAAATGAAATAAACAATAATAGAAAAGTTATTCGACCAGCTTCTATACTACTCAAAGACAAGGATATTTATGTTTATCCTGGCACAAAGGGAATATTAAATTGGCAATTCACAACGCTAGGAGCAGATAATACAGTTACGGCCCATCCAACACTGACTAAAGCTTCAATATTGCCTCAACAGCAGCAAACATATTTAAACTTTGATGACTTCAGTAATGAAAACTATCACAATGCGGTACGTATTCTAAAATTCCAAATTGGGTTGTCTCTAGTGAAATTTTACAATTTTTGATTATTGCCAAACTTGCATTGTTCCATCGTTGCAGTGATTTTAACTAAATGTCAGCTTATGCTTGAAAACAAAAAAAAACAAACTTCAATAAATCTGAACTTTGAATACTTGCAACATATAAACGCTTTCATTCTGTTGAGCACCAAAAAGCCACAATACAAATTGTTGTGTTGGGAAAACTTCTTAGAAAGTATTAAGAAACAATCAAAAGATTTAACTTTTAAAGAACTCAATTTAAAAAAAAAGAATTTCTCAATTTCAATTACTCAACACAAAATCAGCTCTGCATTAAGAGCTTGCTGAAGCTTTGAGAAAATTTATAGCAGTGTGTAAATTACATTGTTGGAGTAAGAAATAAACCATTTTCACGAAAGAGTTTCAGTGAAAGTGTGTTTTTATAATTATGAAGTAGAAAAATTTAACATGCAAACTAATGCAAGTTTAACTTGAACTTTAAGTTTTTGACTAGGATCAAATTGCTGAAATACACATATTGGTTTCATAGTTTACAATATAGACCAGTTTTTATAAGAAGCAATTTAAAGTAATAAAAGCAGCTTTAAACATATTAGCAAGGTGAGCATTAAATTAGTTACAAAAGTGCAATTTCAGGCTTTTATATATAACCGAGAAGTCTACTAACAATCTAACATTGAAATTTAAAAATCTGAAACTATGGCAAAGTTTATAGTATTTTTAATTATAATGCAGTTTTCTGTTTCAACATTTTTCAATTAAAACAAATTAAAAATTAATATTTCAGCAAATTGTTTGCTATGATGAAAACTTTTCTTGGAAATAGTTGAAAATCAATTACTTGAAAATCTAGAGCATTCACTAAATCTATTCTAAGAAGGAACATGTTCTGGAATACTTATTGCCTCAAATTTTGAATCAACTGTCTACCAAATAAATTCAAGAAAATTGTAATCTCCGAGTGGAACGGAAAAACACATAAAGTCTCATTAAAGATTCCTAAAATGGCACACGCAAATACACGAAACATTGAACGAAAGATTAAGTGAATATAATTATGCAGAATATAAGAATTACAGGAGATTAAAAATTAATTTCGAGTTTACCAATTGTTTTGACTGTATTATATTCAGTAATGAAATTAAATTTATTGAATTAATTTGTTAATGAGGGATATTAAAGTGGGATTTAATTTTGAAAATAAGCTTCGTTTAAAAACTCCTAGTGAATTTGCAGACGAGTAGAAAAGTTAATGTTGCAGAAAGTAAAATTAAACCGTTCAATGTTTTATCGACCAATAAGATCCCTAACATTACAGTTCTGGTTTTATTCAATATTTCTGCATTATAAAGGAAATAATAGCTTCTGATTGGGAGGCCCAGGTGGAAGCTATGAATGAACTTTTGTCAAATATTTATTATTATTTGACATTTTTAGCTATCAAGCTTCAGTACATTTTAAATTGCTTATTTAACCAATATTTAACCGATCAATTAACCATGATTTTTATTAGATCTTCTTAACTGATTTTTGTATTGTAGTCACAAGTAAATGACATTTAAGACAAATCTTTGAATTGTATCAAATTTTATAAAAAACGTTTAGTTAAAAAAAAATTAACAATTGAAAAATTGGCCCCAAATATAATTTTGTTTAAAAGTTCAGTAATTTTAGAGGTGAATGCAATCGCTAAAACACAGCAAATAACATGACAAACCGTAAATGCCCTCAAACCACATTTTCTATACAAATTTGCATCGATTTTCGCAGAAAGCAACTATAAAAGTGAATGAACATTAAAAAATGTTTGCCATGAAATGTACAGAAAGATAATCAAAGCCCATGACATTTCATAAAATATTTAAAGTGTTTGCTTCAGATGTTTCGGTGAAAAGTCTTTTGAAACGTTTGAATATCGGGCTTAATAAGACGTGTCCTTTTATCAGCTTGCTTTCACTGCCCTTGCTCGTTTGCAGCTAATTAATTTTTTATCGGTGTCTATACATCAAGCTTTCAATAAACAGAGGCATAAAAATGTCGTCTTTGTGAAGCCTTTGGCCAGATTTGCATCAGTGATACGAGTTGTGGTCTACCTTAAATACAACTGTGATAAGAGTGAATGTCCTGAATATATATCTACCAGACTTTTAAACAAAACAAATTTTATATCAGAATGAGAATACTTGCATCCTGCAGTGTATCCAAAGCACTAATCAATTAAGCCCAATTTAAGTACAAATTTCCCAATTTTCACTGAAATAGAAATACTTTAATCTTCCAAAATAAACACCAGACAAAACAAATTGTAACTCATCGTTATCTCATTTAATCCCTCCACTTTCCACCATAATTTGTGTTATGCTTGGAAATGAAAATTAAACACCGTCAAAAAGGGAAATCTTTAGAGAAAAGCGAAGGCAGAATTGAAAAGTAAAATATGCTGAATACCTGCAAAAAGCAATTCCTGTCGTAGATTAAACGATAAATTCTAGCATATAGAAATACTTCATAGCCTCGTTAATACTTTTATCTGTCAGCAATTCTAGAAATAATTCAAGAGATAAGTAATCAATATGAAATTTGGAAAAATTCATAAATTGTGGAAAAGTTGTAATAAGTTCTTGTATTTAACAGTTTAAATAACGTATAATTCATTTTATTGGTACAGACTTTAAGTTGCACAAAACTTCATATTCAATAAAGTCTTAAACCTTAACAAACCTAAACATGTACTGGAACATAACAAGCCACAACAAAAACAGAAAATTTTCAATTAAAATTTTTGTTTTCTCAATATTTTGGTTGTCGGAATGAAAAACTTCATGAGGAGCAAACAAAACTTTGCAGCAGAACACATCTTGTGGTTGAAATGATAATTAAAAGTACTTTTTGTGAAATGTACAATCCTTTGAATATTTTGAGCATAGAGTCGATTTTGCAATCGGAAAGTTTTCAGAATATTGCCAAATGTACTGAAAAATAATTCAGAGTTGAAAGAACGGTGCACAATTCAATTGCAATTTGTTGTGATCGTGAATAAACCATTACATGTGCCTAATCGAAAAAAGATTACCTTTGTTTTCGTCTTCACAAAAAAATCAGTAAACAATAATAGATATATTTTAAAGCTGAGATTTAGTGCTACATTTAAAATTTAAATTTAAGTAAAGAGGTTTGGCTAAAATGTCAATATAGTATTGTTGTGGCCTGCTCATTATTTATAATTTTTAATGCTTAAATAAAAAGCAGCAAATAGACAGAGCAACAATTTTAAATCTGAAATTGGATAACATGTCAAATTCTAAAGTTCTTAGAATTCCTGATGTAGAAAAAATCATTTTTTTCAGACTACAGCTCTGCTTTCAGGGTTTCAAATATTCTAAGCATTAGAAATATAATTATGAATACGTAACATCATGTTTTTCAGACCAATAACTAATTTTCATTTCTATCTTATATTCGTTAATTAAAAGTATTGTATTTCATTTAAAAATATTTAATGGTACAGAATATTGTTTTAATGGTTTTTGTATATTAATATTTTGTACTAGCACAAACTTTTGAGTTCACCTAAAGATAACAGTGCAGATACTAAATAAGTTTTTTTGGTATTTTTAGTTATTTTTTAATGCTGAATCATTTGAGTAAATAAAAATTCAAATTTAAAATACAAATATGTGTCTAATAATTAATAAACATATACAAAATACCCCTGCTAAAATTAAACTTTCAATCAAGTGATTTGAAATAAAATTGCCTAACTAAGTTCATAATACATTCAAGTTTATTTTCTCTATATTGACGTTATGCTGCCCATAACGATTCTTCATAAAGGATAAAAAATAAACATTTTATTGCTCACTGATACTTCCTGCGAAAAATCAAACAATAGAAAAATTCTTAATAAACGACTTCCAATCATAATTTTACACTTCAATAGTTTCGTTCACTCACAAATCATATAAAATAAACAAATATTTCCCGATGGACCACATTTTCACAACAACAAAGACTGTTTTTTTTTTAATTTTCTCTATATTGAGGAAAGTATATTTCAAATTTAATTACGAAATAATTTCCACTTGATGATGTAAAAATAGAAGTGAATAAAAATTTCCGTATTCACCGAGCATTCGTTCGTAGATTTCAGTATGACGTCATCTCAATATTAAAGTGAAAAAGAAATTGTGAGGAAACTTCAAATAAAAGCGTGTGGAGAGCATCAGTTTGGTTGAGACTGTTTATGTTTACACAAGACTTTTTAGTGATACCTCAAAATTCATCAATTTCCACTTTTTAATATAAACAATTAATAAAACTTCAAGTAACTGATTTACAAATTGTGCATCATATTATTAAATTGTAAGTCAAACGTGATTTTCGATGTGTTTCAGTGTTGCTGGAATATATTTGAGTGTAAAATGTTGAAAAATGCTGAATAACAGAAATGCACTTGGAAATCTAGTCTAGTGAATTCAATGTTAATTTATTTATTTACATCAAACGTTCAATAATATCTATACATAATTACTTTTCTGGAGAAAAATGGAATACTCAAAAATTTCAAAGATGTTTTTGAATTTTGGACCAAGTTTTCTTTGAGTGTTCACCTGTTTTTCGGTACTTTAAATTTTTAACTTGTGTATATGTATCGTTATATTTTTCTGAGTATGCTTCACGAGAGCAAGAATATTAATTTTAGAATTGGACTTTTAAAATTCAGTGTGTTTAAACTCCGAAGTATTTTATGCTGAACTCAATTTTAAATTGCGAGGAGATTTTTATTGAAACATTTTTGAGTAGTCACTTTGATTTTGATCTAAGATGTAGTCAATCACTCAACTTTCCCTGCTGATGAATTAAAACTGAAACAAAATTTCGGTAGGAATAATGAGATTCTGAAAATATTTTTATATCTATTTTTAGGACAGTTTTGACGGCGACGCAATGTCAAAGTTTTTGAGGTGAGTTTGAATTATTTATTGTTCATTTCATGAATCCGCGAAAAAAGTTTGTAAATTTCTGAACTGAGAAGTGGAACCCAAATAGTGCTTTGCAGATATACCTTTAAAACTCATCAAATCCTTCAACAACTGCTTTGCATTAATTTTTATTAATGGGAAATCTTCATTTATTCATTGGGGTTGTTCAAAAGTTTTATGCTGTAAAAATTGTGGCTTTCAACAGAATGATATGAAATTTTACATTGTAAAAATCAAAAGGTGACAGAAAACCGGCACTATAAATATATGTCACATTATTGTAGATAAATTTATGAATATGTATTCATAAATATATCACGAAATCTGTAGAGAGCGAACTTTGAATTAATCTAATACACTGAAAGTTGCTTCTAGTATTGGTCATAATAATGTATAGTTAACTTTATAAAATAGTTAATTAAAAATGAATGAATGAACATGTCTATGATCCAATTAGAATAAGCAAAAAACAAAAATGATTAAATCATAAAGAGAACTGATGAGATTTAAAGCTCTAATGTGATTTTCCCCAGAAATGATTAAAATAAAATATTAAACAAATAAGATTAAACATTTTATGGGCTGGAAAAGGTTGCTGCTGCTTATTCAAATTTAATTTAAATTGGATCATGTGAAGATATGAAGCCGACCTCAAATAAATTTAACTCCATAGACTGCGTTGAAGCTGATCCAATTTGTTGTTGGACATTGTTTGGTTATGCTTCATATTAGAGAAAACCACTCTTCAATTTATTTATGGATGCCCTCTCATGCTGTTGGGAGCATCATTTTTTAGAACAGCAAAAAATGTTTCAACACCGAACAAACAAGCAACTGAACAAACTGTTGGTGTTTGCCAAAACAAATGACAAATCATAGTCTAAGTTTGTTGCTCCGCTGTGCAATTTTGAAGCGCTAGGGAGTTGTAAGCATTTTGGTATTACAAAAACATGTATTAACAACTAAATGTGGGAAACGATTATTATTTCCTCTAAACGTTAAATTACTCACTTTGATTGGGATTTTTTTCAATTTTTTAGTTATAATTTTTCTTTGTAAAATATTTTAGCGACAATCCATCGTCAACGTCTTCTCAAGAAATTGCTCAACCATATAAAAAGGAAACGATGGGTCGCCAGACGACAGCAGGAGAGCCAAACAACAATAATAACAGTAACCCAACTTATAGTACCACCACTTATAGTCAAAACCAAAACGCAGGAAATCCTGAAGGCTTGAATCTCTCATTGTACGGTTGGCGCAAAAAATGCCTCTACACAATCATTTTGCTGCTGATGATCCTAATTACAGTTAATCTATCCCTAACGCTGTGGATATTAAAAGTGATGGAATTTTCATCGGTAAGTCGTTAATTCACAAATCAGGTGGTTCAATATGGTAGCACAAAGCTTCTTCGTTCGCATGAACTCTCTGAACAAATTAAAGAGTCAATGAAACGTGATAATCTTTTTATTTCATTTGGCAAACACAAAACTTTCTACTCAAAATCAAAATGTAATTCCAAAAGGTTGGTTAATTCTTTCCCACACAAAAAACAAATATATCTATTCTATATAATTTATATCAACTAGGGTGGAAAGTTAGGGAAAACTTTTTTTGGTTGCAGACTTTTCAAAGTTTTTCCTGGTTTCTCCAAAATTTCTACAAATTTCACACTTAATTTATTTTCTAACAATAAGTAGGTTTAAAATTCCTTCCAAACTACTCAACAACTCAATAACGTGATATTTATATAGAATATTATGTTTTGTTCGACAAAGTGGAAGGAAGCAACATTTCTTTAAGCTTCTTTCAATTCTCCAAATATTTATGCAGAAAACCCAAAGAACTTGTGAATTATTAAAAAAAGGAATCCTTTATCATTTTTCTTGTAACAAAATCTTCCATTCAGTCTATGACTTTTGCATTATGCATGCATATTTGTACGTGAAAGCAAATGTGCAAGAGTTGAAAAGCTTTTAAAGTTTAATACGTACATACCTTTATACTTATGCTATTTGTCTGCAGGTAAAGTTTTTAATATTCTCCTGACTCAAGACTGTGCTTTTTCAATATTATGCTTTCACTGACTACTTTTTGCTAGGAAATGGAAATGTTTGAATTCATGGGAATTATTTTTTATGGCTCCAATGAGTTGTTGAAGCCGCCTCAGGTCTTAATTAACGTGTTTAAATTTTAAATGAGAGTAATTCAATAGGAAATCCTGTTCTAGAAAGTTGAAATTGTTGAATGGGAGTTGATGCTCATTGTTTTCTGGATTTATAATAAGTTAACGGAAAGGGGGTCCAAAAAATGTCGTGCAAAAAACATTTGTGTCAGTTTAAAATTTTTTATCATTATTATTATTAAAGAATTCGTCAATTTTTTAATTGTTGAGAGAGTTTATAAAAAAATGTTTAAAAAAAAAGATCATTGAATTCTTGTCTCTTTTTTATACATTTACATATATATAAAAGCGTTCGTTCATTTACGGATATATTTATGATTCAGCATTAACACTAACGACAATGATATTATTTTATACAATCTGAATTGCAAAATAGGATGGAATGGGTCAATTAAAAGTTATCAACGGTGGAATACAATTAGACGGTCAAGCGCTCATACTGGATGAACTACGGACTTCAATTCTACGCTCCCGGCACGGGCAGCCAATAACGTTCGGTAATTTTTATGCAGATTATTCATTCAAGTTGAACAATTTTTCAATTCAATTCCTATATTTTCACATTGAAAACAGAGTCGTCTAGGAACATTACATTCAACACAAGAGATGCGGATGGATTTTTAGAAAATCAATTGTTCTTGGGCCATGACAAGTTGGATATTGTGGCGAAAAAATTTAAAGTTTCCGATCTACATGGAAGCGTCTTATTTTCGGTGGATAAAGATGCGGTTGTCGTAGGAGCTAATTCGTTACGTATTGAAGGAGAAGGTGGTGCAGTTTTTCGAGAGGCAATTCAGACACCACTTCTCAGAGCAGAAGCTGGAAAAGATTTAAAGTATGTTTTTTCTAAAAATGTCAATCTATGTTACATAAGCAACTTTATCAAACAAACAAAAAAACTCAAATTATTTGTTGGTAGATTGGAGTCGCCAACTAGGTCTCTGGAGGTTCGAGCATCTCAGGAAGTATTTATACAATCAAGAGCAGGAAGCATTGAAGCTACATCATTAAACGACATCAAATTACACTCCATCGCAGGCAGTGTAAGTAAAACAATATTTTAGTAAAAGTCAAAAGCTTACTCTTCTGTGACTTTCTTTGCATATAGATACGATTTGACTCATCCAACTTAATCTTGCCAAACCTCAAAACTGCACAACCACCACCCCTTGGCACCAGTTCATATGATAAAAGCAAAACTGACCACACAAGTACCCACAAAGTATATCAACTATGCGTTTGTGCTAATGGTAAGCTTTTTCTGGCATCCAGTCATGGAATTTGCGCGGGTGATGATACAAATGTGTGTAGATAATGTTGTAGTGAACTTGCAATATTTTTTTCTTGACCTCTCACATCTACGATCGCAATAAAATTGTAAATACAGTTGAGAAAAACCTATGGCCTATGTTGTTACATAAATAAATAAATAAATAAAGTGTTAGAAACTATAGACTATTATGGTAGAGTAATAATAACATATTCCATGCGGTCATCCCATGGATCATTTGCTATTAAGTTTATGAGTATGAACCATTTAAGTTATTGAAGGATACAAATGGGTGGAAAATTCTTAAAATAATCACCCTTTCAAATGTAACATTCATTTTAACTTGAGCTTACATGTCACTTGAAACATCTTTTTATTTCTTTTGTTGAATGTCAAGCAGCAATTCGTCCTTATGCAATTATTTCAAGTAAATGAAACTTATAACTCATACATATCTTTAGCTTTACAACTATAAGAACAATCAAAATAATCGAATGCGAAAGAATCGTATGCTAATTGATTGATTGATCAATTGATTTATTGGTTTTAATTATAATTTTAAATATCTGTAGGAATAAATATTTTATACGCAATAACAGATAACAGAAAATTCTTTATGAAAAATTGTAAAATAAACGAGAAATAAAATTATTGTGAAAACCTATTTACATTTCCATTTTCCGTTTACATCAGTCGCATGACGTAATTTTAATTATCAAAGTTTTTCGGCAAAACGGGAATAACTTTTCATTCAAAAATTCCTCGCTTGACTAGAACATGTCAGATGTGATATCATTAATTTGTATTTATCGTGAAAGATATAAAATTAATTAAAAGAATCATACTTCGAGGAGAAAAGGAGAGAACAGATGCAGGAATTGAAAAAAATCAGTTAAGCTCAGGGTTCTAGAGGTTGAGATCACAATGAGTCTCATAGAAAATTTTAACCATTAATTTTTTATTCCCTACAGATATGCTTAAAAAGAGTTTAGTTATATTCTGCAAGACTTCTCACATTATCTCTAGCCCTGCATGGTGTAATTAGACAAGGTAAGATAAGAAAACGTGGCACAAAAATACTCAATGAACCAAGAATCCAACGGCGTGAAAGAATGTGATACCGTAATAATATTTTGTCTCGGATGTCATATCATCCTCGAAAGAACTTTTAAAGTGTAATTTATTTTATGACAGTGAATCCTTATGCTTTATTTGCATATTTAACACGTTCTTAATTAAATTCATTTTATTTCACAACGAACATTTTTCATCTTAAGATTTTGAATTGCTTGCAAATATGTGCATGAACTCACGAACTGCAAATATGTCAATTCTAGGGAAAATTCTTCAACTTGTCAGAATTTCAAAGAAATGCTTAATCGATGTATATTATTACCTTTATTCATGTCCTCCTTGATCTTTTATGTAACATGTCTCAGCAAATAATTTTAAAATTTTAAAATTTGTTCAAAGCATAAGATTTATCCAGAGTATTAATGTCGTTTACATTAAAATCTTGTTATACTTTAATGGCTTTCAAACTTTCACTTATGCTTCTGTTTAAAATATATTTATCCCGCATGAATTTCTCATTAAACACATTTGTCAACGATCGTTATACGTAATTTGGATGATTTAATATGCCAGGGCTAATACTTAGAGATGCTTAGAGTCTAACATTAATAATAAATTTCATTATGGCATGATGAGACGATTATTTTATGTTAAATGTCTCTTATAAATTTGTTATTATTAGTAATTCAAATGCTTGGAGATTATGGTTAAAATAAATTACAAAAAATCTAAAAAAGTACAATGTGGTTTATTTTAAGTTTTATTTTATATTAACATATAAGCTTTAATGTTTGTAGTTTTACTTACAATATCTAATCGATTAAATTATTTTAGAAAATTTTCATTTTTGTTTTTGATTTGAATTTTAACGAATACATAAAAAAAAACTTTTAAAATGTAATTAAGATTAAATACGCTTTTCTGTTATCATTAAAATCTTCTTTTTGATAAAAAGGTGGATACCAAACTTTCCATTGGACATGCGTGTACAATAAAATTTATATGTATTATTTAAACGAACGAAAAGTTTATGAAGAGAGCCAAGTCAAGCTCTCTGAAAAGCAGACTTGGATGAGTTATTATTTCGTAGCTTTCAAGTAAAACATTAATTCAAGAAATATACAATATCTTATAACGAAAAAAAATTTAAAATTTCTAAAAGTTTGAAAGAGAGTCAACAATGTAAACCTCACTTAGCACATTAATACCATTTGTTTACTTATAATAAATATTTGACCCAATTCAACAATTACGCCGGATTCTTATCAATTATGCAAATACTTTCCTTTTTATTGAGACATCTGAGTTCATCTAATATTAAAACCTTGTTATCTGAGTAAACAAACATCAAATGTCTTGTCATCTTGAAAATTATGCAAAATTAAATTTATTTTTGGGACTGTAGCATTCTAGTATAATTATTTCATCAAAATTGTAATTGTATGAACCTTTTAAAAATCATTTAGCAAACATTTAACAAACATTCTGCTCTGGCTCGACCAAACCAACACAATTTACCACTTTAATTCCAACAGGGTTGTAAAATTTTCAAATGAACTTTAAAAAAAAGTTTTTCGTACAAAAAATAGAATGTTTTAGATTACACTTTCAAATTCATGATGTTGTTTAAAGAATAAATTTAAGCAACACCATTTTTTTTAATTTTTAAATTTAATTTTTTTTTAACTTTTTAATTTTTTTACAAGAAATTGTACGACCAGGTAAATTTGATTTAGGTACGAAAGTTCCACGTATTTTATTTTGAGGAAGGATTCCAAAAAAAAATATATTAATAAAAAAGATAATTTTGATTTATTTAGTAACTGACTTGTTTAATTTTACTTCGACAGCCCTGATTTCAACTAAAATTTTAAATTAAAGTTTCAAATGAAATTTGTATATTTTCAAAACAAAACGGGTTTAAAAATAATGACTCTGAACTAAATGCAAATTGTATGCTTGAAATTATTGTCGAATGACATTTCAAATTAAATGATTTTATGTGGTTGGAAAGCCACAGAACCAATAAACAATGAATAAAACTTAAATATTTTGATAACATAATGTATGGTTGAAATTAGTTATGTGAACGAACTTACTGTTAAAATACGATTGGACTGCAATTGAAATTTTTACTTTTGAGGTAACAATAGTATATTTACTCAAATATTCGCATATACCAGTAACTAGTAGAACCTCATATCGTATAAAATAACTGTTACTATTTGAAAAACAATATTCATTCTATTTGTGCATATTAAAAACATATTTTTTGAAGAAATCTATTCATTTTCGGGTCTCGAACTTTTTTTCTAGTAAATTATCATGAACAAGCTCTGTGTAAGTGGACAAAAGCTTACGTCTGGGATTTAATATTTTAAATTTCACTCTGACAAACTTTAATAAACTTTGTAATTCGAAATTCTACTGTATTTTGAATTCAAAACATAGTAAAAATAGTAAATTTTGTTACAGTGTTACCATACAATAAAGGTTATGCCATAAAAGTATTAAAAATGTGGTATGATTCATAAATATAATGTTGCTCGAAACGTTGCTCTTCGTTTCGCTTTGAATAAGGAATATTTACAAGTCTCTCGTGGTGACATGGTACACAGCGTCAACATAAAAGCCCCATTCAGTACATGCTTTCCATGTGATTTTGAGCAAAAACAGTACTCAGTATTTAAACAACATTTTTCTGTGTTGTGCAACATGATACATCGGGATAAAAATAAAGCATGTGTTAAAATAAACACTTGTCAAGCTGATATTTTGATATGCTGATTTGCTGATATGGTGCTCCCCATAGCCAAGCCAAAAAATAAAAATTTTATTATGGGACGAGTCATTGCCTCATAGGGCATGTATACCTAGGCCACAAATTGTGTGATTTTGTAATTTTAAATCAAATAAATATTATAGCGGTTTTCGAATGAATTATTAATATTTCAATTATTAAAATCCAATAATGATAAAATACCTAGATACACGATCATTTCAAGAAATTTTGAACATTTCAAAAGTGTTGCTTCGAGTGTCAGAAAGTTCAACCTCAATCAGTTTTAAATTTATGGCAAATGATTTACATCCATTGCTCCATAAGCAAAAAGTGTGATTTGCTGGTCCCAGTGGTTGTTACGTTTTGTAATTTACCGTATTTGAGGAAAAGTTTCCAGCAAAAAGGTTTGCGTATCCTTGTTAACATCATCACTTTTTATTAGTTAAATTAAATTATGTAAAATGAGCCCCTAATTATAAAGTTGAGGCAAATAAATGTGAATTTTTTGTAATTGCGGAAAAGTTGAAAATTTATGTGTGAAGTGGTATGTTATCCCCTTTATTTCAGAAATGTTCGACGATAGCTGCTTTTTAGCTTCAAACTGAGACAAACTAATTAAGTTTGCTTGTTTCCCACTGAGACAAAAATAGGTTTTATGAATATAATTCAGTTGGCTCATCTACTTTAATTGTCTTTTCAAAGCTTAAAGTTTCCACAAAACTTTCTAAATTCATAGTTTCCAAAAATGTTATAGACTGAGGAGTAGAGAGTGCAGTTACAATAAACGACAACACCATTAAATATGGAACATCTGTTCAAGACGCTCTCCAACTTGTTAAATTATTCACAAAGAAAACACCAACTACCAGTCAGTTGTAAATTATTTGGGTGGAAAAAATTTCAAAAAATTATGCAAATATATATTTCAAACACATTACAAATTAAATTGATTTAATTTATTAAAATGTTATTTGTTATTTTTTGGTATTTTAAAAATTTTTTTCTCTAAATGATAATACTTTTCCAACCATTCAGATACGCTACAATCGCTTTGTACATGCATTCTAAGTTGTTATTGCAGCACTAGTTCCTTAAAGCTTCTCTTTTTGCTGCTGAAGTCTTTCAATATTCACTAATTTTATTTTTTACAAGAAAACTTTGGCTTGGCATCCAACCATGGTATTTATGAACATTTCGTTTTTGAGTAAACTTAAGTTGTTCTTTGAGCACAATTAATTGAAAAATATTTACTAGTTTTTGATTGATATTTTATTTATTAATGCATTTTAAACTACTTTTTTGCATCTTCTTTCAAAATTGTTGTACTTGTTGTACTTGGTTGATTTTGATTTGGAAGATTCAATGGCAATAATACAGCCAAACCTTTGATAACGTTTTTATTTATATATTGAAAATGATTATGTGGAAATTTCCTAATTTGCTCCATTCAATCAAACTTGGTTAATTTCAAAATCTTAAAAGGATTGACTAAATGACAAAAATTGACAAAAATGTGGGTAACTGTTATGAATAATCCGTCTTGCTTTAAGCGGAAAAGATTACCAAATTAACTGTATTGAGAGTCAGAGCCAAGTCAATTGTAACCTACTTCAAGTGTTGGCTGTATTTTAAAACTCAGATCAGATCTGTCATCGGAAACTGTTACAGTTTGCTTCGCTTAATATCTTTCCTTATAGTTTTTCTAGACTTGTTCGATTGTGTTTGTGGATTTTTTCGATTTTGCAGCTGCTCCAAACTATAAATTTATTTTTAAACAACCAAAACAGGGAAAGTGAAAGTGAAATTTTCAACAATTTTCAATTGACTTGGAAAGGAAATGCAAAGATAACTTTAATTCTTGTAAGAACCCTCCTGTAACTGAATAAAAACACTTGAGCAAATATATTCTCGTTTTGCCAAGCAAAAGAGCAAATTAAACGAAATTTATGCTTGAAAATATATTCTTTAATTTCCTTTTCATTTCCTTGGAACTATTCCCTTTGCAACTTCATAAATACCAAAATGTATGTGTGTAACACTGTATTTAACTTCTCGTTAGATTCATGGATTGTAAACTTTTAGACTTTATGGAGGGTAAAATGATTGCAAAACAGAATAGAATTAAATAGAAGATTTTAGTTCCAAAATAGCATCTAATTCTTTTTATTCGTGATAAAGAAATTAACTAAATTCAAATCACCAAAGAAGTTTAACCCAAAACTACCAACATAGCCTGTATACTTTAGTCGTATGCTTTTCTTACCAAGAAATCAATTACTTAATTGTCAATTTACCGCACGATAAATATCGGTTGTATTTCATTATTTTGTGTAACTTACTCATTTATCCGACATTACAAATGTATTAATACAAAAATAAGCCACAAAAGAAATGAACCAACAATAATAATAATCATCAATAAATTCTACATAATCTCTTTGTGATAAATATAATCTTATTTGCGGCAAGAAAAGATTATCGTTTTCTTTTTGGCATTTTATTCTGTCTTTGCAGTAAAGATGATAACATTTTCATTTGAGGAAAACCATTGTTGCGATATTCCATTAAACTAATGAAATCGATACTGACACACCAGACCAACAAAATTTAAGAACCATGCAGCAGCAAAAATGAAAGTGAAGGCTTTGTTGGAAATTTCAAATTTGTGCTATTAAAGGTTTATATATAATTTGAAATAATTACCGTAATATTTGATAAAATATGTGTAATAAGTTGTGAATTGTTAAATTTAAATTGCAATAAACTTTTATATGTAAAATTTTAACTCACACTGCAACAAAACACTGTAAGCTTTTATGCGCACAAAATTCGCAATTGCGATATTTTTCATTGTTTGATTTTTCAAATGAATTATAATGCAAATACCGAGCAAATACAATAAAATTTCATCAAATGTTTTTGAATAGATTTTTCCCACAAATAATGCAACATTTTTCGTTTTGTTTGAGCAAACAATATTTGTGTGAAAAATAACAGCATTAAAAACAAATAAAAATTCACTTTTTTCACATTTTTTGGATTTGATAAATCTTGATTAAAAACAAACAAACACCCACAATATCTCTGCAAAATCCTCGAATTTGCTTTTGCAACAGGAATTATTGAGCAGCGCTAAAAATTAATCCCCTTGCAAAATTTATCAAAAATTGAATAAACAAAATCAACAAATGAACAAACATTCAATTTTATGCCAATTTTTTGCGAGACTTTATATCCTACTGATATCTGAAAGTACACGAGCAGATTTTCAAAACTAAAATATAAATCATCGTGCAGCTTTAAAGTCAAAAATTAAGATTTTTTTTAGCCTCAAAAAACTCCAAAAAATCTAAGAAACAACAATTAAAGCGATTTAAATCAGTTGCTGCAATAAAACTCACATCAAATAAATTATATCAAAATGTAATGTTGCATTACAAATTATAAAGCACAAAAATAAATATCAAATTACCGCGAAAAGGCAAAAACGATTATGCAAAATACCAACTGAGAAGACAGAAGAGAATCAATATTTAAATATATTTAAATATGCTAATGGTGTTTCGTTTGAGGATTTTTTATTGCGCTCTTTGTAATAAAGCATGAAGAATGCTTATAGCAAATCGCGCAGTGTGGAAAAGGACATGAGTAAGCTTAGCTGAAGGAAAAGTCCCTGCGATAAAAAGCGAACAATGAAAAGGAAAGGCAAATTGTGGATTCGCTTTTACGTACAATGCCCAAGTTTGTTTATGTTTTTGATGCGGTTTTTGAGCAGAAAAAGCTTTTAATGGCATTTTTAACTATTTGCAAACAAATGGGGAGGTACCGAGGAAATAATTATGTGCTGCAAATTATAAATACGGATAACCACATCATTTGTGCCCCTTTTGTGCATCTGAAATGCTTCTGGGTTTTGTTTCTAGTTTCTACTCATGTAGAAAAATATTTAAATTTTATATGAAAATACACTTCTTATTATTGAAATACATGGTTTTGTTCGCTATCACATAAAGTCACAACTACTCCAAAATCCAAATTATATGGGTAATTTGGGTTTTCGAATCTCATTTTTTATTAAAAAAGCCGAAAAAAGATTCTTCAAAAGGTGAAGGCATTAATCCGGAAAAATTAAAAGCTTTCCACTTTTAGAACTGCTAATGTTTTTACACTCTGCTGAACTTTTCCACATTTAGAAACATCTGTTTTTTCTTAAATGTTCCTTGCAAAAATGATGACAAGAAATTACTTGTTTTTATTAAATGAATAATTTTGTTTATAATCTAGCCTTTTGCGCTCATTTATGTTCATTTATGTTTGCGTACTTTCAGTATGTCTTTGTATCATAGAGAAACAAGTATTTAAATATATATTCCGACTTTTTCATATATTTGATCAAGATAAAGGGCTGATTTGAAATGCTGTCTTTAGAATTTTATGTAGATACATATCTACATTTTAGTAAATTCACTGTAGAAACAATACTGATACATCACTTATAGTCATCCTCTTAATAGAATAAGGATTCTTATTATTCCAACAAATTTCATCTAATTTAATATAATTTTCTTTATTTAAGTTTTCAACGGTTCCATGCGAATTTTTCTCCCCCACATTTTTAACTTGCGGGATTAAATGAAATAATACGCAAAATATGAATGAAAAAATCGTAAAAAGCAGTTGACAAATGAGATTTTTATTGTTATAGCATTTATTAAATAAATTGTAGAAATATAAATAAAAGCGCAATATGTATGCGTGAGTGTGCTGTTATTTAACAGTAAATTTCTGTTGATGATTTCACGCAAGATAAAATAATAAGAAATAAGGAAATTGGGCATAAAGTAACAAATTTTGGAATCTTTTAAATTCTCGAGTGTGAAAATTTTAAATAACTTTTTAACATTTGAACATTTGAACTGCTCGCAAAATTATTATTGAATGAAATATGAATGAAACATATATTATATTATTCTGGTGTTATCTGCTACGTAAAGTTTACGTGAAGTGTTGATCATGATTTGATTATACTATGCCGTACAACATTACCTGAAGAAAGTTCGATATCAACTGAAGAATGAAATACACAATTTCCTTAAATTTCTGGAAAAGAGAGTGAATTTTGGATTCAAAGAGAGTTTATGTTAAAGAGACTTCTTAAAAATATTGAATTAAAGCGGTATCAGAGCTTTAATTTTATTTTAAATAGTCCTTCGTTATTCACTTGCAAATTGGTTAATTGAAATAAATTTCAGTGATTCTATAATCTCCATAAAATAACATTCAACACGGTTGATTGTGAGTAATTTATGTTGGATCACGTTTTCATAAAATTGCACTATTTAAAATGGAATTTTTCTATTCAAATCATTTGAATTACAATTTAAATATTTCTTTCTACATTATTAAATGCCAATTGAAAGCATAAAAAAATAAATAAAAATCTAAATGTTGGAAGCATAATATATTGAATTTACTGCTTTCTAGCAGAAAATCGTGAATGAAAACTGTAAATTTTCATATTTTATATTCGTTTGTTTTACTCAAAATTTTCAACCAAATATTTACCAAATGGAATAATCTTTTGTTTCTGAGTTCAAACACGTTTTGACACAATTTGTATTTATCCCTAATTCGCCATTAATTGAGTTTTCATCTTTACATTCTGTTCAACATTTGAAAAGAAAATCTAGCAAATAGTAAATAACCCGGCGATATATCTAATGCATCAGATATATTTTCTGCAATCTTTTCAGACTGATTCAATTTTTCTTTAAAAAATTAAAAATTCTTCAAATAAAAAATGTTCAAAAATTTGGAAGATTTATTAAATTCAATTCTGCACATGCAGCTTTGAGATATTCTTTTTCCAAAAGCCTGGAAAACTTGAACAAAAGAAGTAAAAAGCATATCATATGTCACGTACACGATAGATTGAAACATTTCGAAAACTCAATTTTCCAAATACTCAGTCATAAAATCTTACATCTCTGAAATGAAGAAACAAAACATATAGTTTTTTAAATATAATATAGGAAGATACTCGATTTAAATATGACGGTTTAGAATTTATACGATTCAAAGCAAAATTTGAATTTAAATTAAAATGTTTGTCTTCAAAGAGATCAATTCAATATCAAACAATTCAATTTTAGGTTTAGATTTCATTAGGTTTAGAATTTGCGAACTCAAAAATCATAAAAAGTATTAAGTTAAATAGCCAAAGTTTGAACTATTAAACTATGGAACTTTTTTATCCTATAGGTATAGTGACAAGATAAACTTCACAATATTTAAATCATGAAAGTCCAGTTTATGCCATCATATCCGGCAGCTAATGTTTTTCCTATGGGGTTATGCTGTATGATTTATGTCTGATTGAAACCAAATTTGTTGTTTGTGCAATTTGAGACCAACAGAGGTTGAAAATTAATGTACATATTTTTGTTAAATAGAAAAGAATTCAAAAATGTTTATTAAATCAAAATTAAAAAATTTTTAATAATAAGTTGGATACCGAATATTGTCAATTTACGTTCCAATCCCTGAAGACCATATAAGTGGAGAAATATCTCGAAAATTTATGAAGTTATAGCACGCAAACCGCATGCAGCATTTTCCTGTAATATTCAACATATTGCAATGGAGAGATAAGAAAAACGTTTGCAATAATACAATTTCCAACAATTTCCACAAAATAAAGAATAAATTTCCACGTAAACTCACTGCTATGTATGAAATTCTATGATGAATGGTTCTCGGAAATTCTCTATGATAAATTGTTTCAACACTTTACCTTTATAGTCAATTAAATTTGTTGAAATATGTGCATTATTAGACCAACCGCTAACCAGAAAGCCCCATTTGTTTTATTTTATTGTGTTCTAATTATTGCTAATTCATACACCAGGTTGATAAATTGCTCGATAAAAACTGTGGTAATATTGTGCAATTTCCTTTAATTTGTTGTTCGATCAACTATTTTTTTTTACTAGCGAGACAATCCGCCATTTGTTTGAAAATCACTTGTGTCTCTTTAATCTGCTTTAAGATAATATATAAAACTCCCAATTGTCAATTGAAAAATATAACATCATATATATTGTTCAATAATAATGATAATAATAGATACAAACTTGAGAACTGATAAATTTTGTATACAAAATGTTGGTTAATAAAAAGTTTTCTTTGGTGTATCGAGTGAATTTTGCTAAGCATAATTTATGTTTATGCATATTGCAATAATAAATCACAATATTGTAGACTGAAAAACAGTTTTGAATGGGTTAAGTTTGGAAATCTGTGCTAGACCAAAATAAATTTTAATTTAAATCGAAGATGAAGTTTAATTTAAGTTTCTTCTTCAGCAATTATCTTCTTTTCTTATAAACTTCCAACGACAAAGTTTACATACAAAATTTACAATAGCTTCCAAATTGCTAGTAGCAAGTAGTGGTCCTTACAGCTTTAAATGGCATGTAACTTATGGAACACACGCTTCAAATATAATAATAACAATAAATATGAAAGAAACAAACTTACACTGCTCTGCCCGATCATGTAGTTTGGAATGAAACAAAAATTGCATTAAAGTTAACTAAATATAATTGTGAAAACTAGAAAAAGCAATAAACGTAAAACATATTTCAAAATTTAAATATTTTGTTTAGCATTTTGTTTTGCATATTAGCTGCAATGAAATCATGAAATCAAAGACATATTTATTCAGGAAATTATCACTTTAAGGGTTAAAGATACAAATTTAGCCTGACATTAATATTTATTCCAGTGAAAATCGGAAATTTGTTCATTTCCGTCCTGATCAATGAATGATGTTGCAAAGCGGGTTCGGTTTTACGAGCTATTGACTATTTGAGTTAATTTTTTGTTGAATCGAAACATTTCCACAGTAAATGTACAACCCATATTTCATGATCAATTTGCTTACCCAATTTTGAACGGCGAGTAATTTTTTATATATTTAAATCCACTTTTTGATTTAGGTGTTTCATCAAAGATTTTCTTTGTACTTGAATACGGCATAAATATGAAACATCTAGGCAATATATGATTTATAGATATTTTTTCACAATTTATCAACAGAATATTTGCTTTTTAAAATGAACGCTCAAGTCATTAGATTCATCAAATAATTCATAACACATATCATGCTTGTCATCTTAAAGTAAACTACTGATAAAGCCGATTAAACTCAAAGCAACTCAAAGTATCCACTTCACCTAATTGTGCTCTCACCGTCAAGCCCCATCTACTGAACCGACACGAGAAGGAAAATAGAGAGTACTTCATTATAACAACAAGTGTAATTTTAATTCCATTTCATTTGACTTTTCGTATTTACGCAACAACAATTTATTCGATAATTCCTTTCCCCAGAAAAAGGCAGCAAGACTCGTAATTACTTATGGCTTGATTATTTAGGGTTTTGTCTGTCCATTACGAGCTTTAATTAAATAACCATTTGTCCGAATAAGTAAATCAAATGTAATTATACTAAAAGCACATCCAAACAAATAAACATGTTTGCGGAATAGAATTTTAATTTGCACTGGTTGGGCTTAAAGTAACTTTTCTAAACAACTGAGTATTGTATGGAATTAGAAAGAAAATTTGAATTTAATGGTGCGACTGGAAATATTGAGAGGACCTCGATGGTTGGAAAATATCCTTCTACCTGTGAAGAAACACAATATATCAATATTTGTGTAAACATTTTTGAAGAATTATTCGCTTCCAAAAGTTTCATCGATAAAAATGCCAAATTCATTTAGACAACCTATAAGCATCTATAAGCCTGCAAACCTTGTTGTAATAGGGTTTTTAATTAATTTACTAACATAACGGTGAACACTGAACACGTACCGTTTTCCTTAACAATTTAAGAACATCTTAAATTGAAACGGATATATTCAATATTCATGAAATAAATTGATTAAAGTTTCAAATTTAAATTTATTCAACTTTTGACACAACTTACTTACAATATTATCATCTGATTTCAGGATCAAATGCTTGGATAGAGATGTTTCTGAATTTACAAAGGTTAACATGTAAGCTTATTTTAATTTGGAAAATATTATCTGAAAGATTCATTTATCTTGTTGTTCAAGCGAAGCTACCTAAAATTGCTTTTTCAACTTTTGAAGGCAAACAAATCTAGAGAGGAAAATTTGTATCAAAATGAAAATACTTCACATACCTACACGGATGGCTTTATTGAAAATTTATAAAAATTGATATCACTTAAGAACTTTATCGTTTTAATTTTTTTTGCTCCTTTTGTTCCCCTTTCGAGAATTTTTGTTTTCTAGAAGAATTTCCAATATTGAACTTTTTTGTTGTCAAAGAAAACAATCTTGTAAAAGAAAATTTTATTTTAAGGGACTTGCACTTGAAAATCAATAAGAAAATGTGGGTTCACTTTGGATAAGCATATGGATGCATGCAACTATTTTTATTCCAATATTTGAGTGTAGAAAATTTTTATTATAACTTGAATTTCAGTGTGGTTTTATAATAAAGAAATGAGCAGTATTTGATATTGCCAACATTAATTTGATTAAACCTTTCAAATTTGTAAATCAATTTTATCAAATCAAATTTGTGTTATGAGAAGCTTAAAAAGTTCTTGGAAATTATGTTAGAGTCGAAATGTTACATACTGCATAATATTATTGAAAATTCTCCCAAGCTCCGATCTCTTAAACGTATTTACACCATATAACATTTTTTCAACCCGGACACACGTTCGTCTAACCCCATAAATTTGTGACGTGAAAAATATATGAACCCACCAATGCTTGCAAGATATTATGTGACTTGAAAAACGGATATTTATTCATTTCCGATTTTATACGATCAATTTATTTTTAAATTCAAATGCGAAATGCCAAATAAAATGTGCTTGTATTTATTATCTCAAATGATTTATTCTTTTTATTTTCCGTTCGCTGTAGAATTTTGCTTGCATATTCGAATCGAGAATAGCTGGATCAAATTAGAGGTGAAAGATTTTTGAATGCATGAATATGATTTATACGGGAACTGGTTCATATCGACAATTGTAGACTAATGCCATAGATTCTTTGTTCGCTTCTCATACAAATTTTATATCTAATATAAAAAAAATTATGAGCCAGATATTGGGATTTCTTACTTTAGATTAATTCAACCGACCAAAACAAGAGCATTTCCACATAAACAACTCGATAAAACTGCAATTCTAAACAAAAGCAGTAGAGCATTCATAAGCTCAATCATGTATCCTTTTATCGTTCAATTATATAAAAAAGTTAGCAACATTTTGAAAACAGAAACAAATTTATCTTATAACAAAATATTGCAAGTAAGTACAAATTTTCAATGCTGCGTGTCCACCAAGAAAAATAAACAGAAACATAAATACTGTTCCGAACAATGTTCTCGAGAATGTTTATGTTCAAAAGAAACAAATGTTTTTTTTTTCTTCAAAAATATTATTTTTTCCAATCAATAAATTAGTTTTGTCAATTTAAATTGTACTATAATTTGTTTTTGTGTGTACCTAAAATATGAAAAATATTGTGGAAAACTGTTACTGTTTTTTTTTTTGGTGAACAGACAGCATCAGTGCTATGCAAAATTTTACTTGGAAGAAATCTGATCTGCTGACCAGTCAGCTTTTAAAAATGAAACATAATTTCATATCACACAACACACTCTATAACTCGCAAATTGAGTCAGTCAAGTCGACAAATCTGAAATATAAAGTCATATTTGTACACAGAATGAAGGGTTAAAATTGATAATTTTTTTTAATACGCATATGTTTTTAAACTGCCTGACTGTCTGTCTGTCTGTCCAAGCATGCACAACATAACTATGAAATGGATTTTTTCAGCTTACATTTAACCAGAAACATTACTACGAAATTTTCAGCATTATAATTTGGATTGCGAGTGTCTTTCATGCATTAGAATTTTTCTAGGACCTTCTAAAGTTTTTGTATATTTACCTACAATCTTTTAAAATAAAGCATGTTACTTGATTACTGGCAAATCTTTTCCAACTCTTTTAATTTCCTTTTAATTTGCGTCCAAATAGACTGGGATGTTTACAAAAAATTGTGTCCTTCCTGGTTCAACTGTGTTTGAAAATATATGAATGTTGAAATTCTTTAATTCAGTATGAATCCATATCGTAAACCGGCAGCTTAGGAAATCTTTTCGTATAACTTAAACTGAAATGATCCCAGCAAAGCTGTAATAAATTCAAATCTCTCAATTACAAATTTATTCAGCATCATCAATTCTTTCCATTTTCCTGCTATATTCAATTGTTCCTATCATATCAAACCAAATTGAAGCCGAGCTACTGGAAAAACATACATTATAACTGTAGAACAGCTGTTCCATGTAATCAAGTTTCAAATGTTGAAATAAAACAGCAAAATCCAGTTCAAATGGCTCGTTTTGCTTAATATGACTTTTTCGGAAATTTATTCATTCCCGGCATTTCCTCCTTTTTTCTGATGAAAATCGATAGCTTTTATATCTTTATTTTGTGTAATCGCTTTCAATTTAAAGGAACGTTGAGTTGAATAAAATTATGATGAATCGGAGATTTAGCATCATATTTATATCATTCGCCAAATCAATAAATCAAGTATCTATTGATAAATTCAATATCAAATTTGCAATGCCTTCAATATGTCATAGCAAGGATGTGATTCAAACTACTCGTTTTCTGCCAAATTGTAAAATATATATCAATCTTATTACATACAAAAACTTTAAAAGCCTTATGTAAGAGCTTTAGTAATAACAGTCCTTTTTGCCAGAGAAAATTACAAATTTATGAGCGGTGCTGAAACTTTGTCTCCATTCCTCATCAAAACTTTAAAAGAAATCAGATTACATTTCGTAATCATCTTAAAAACAAAAGTTGTACGATTTCAAATTGTATAATTTTGTGTTCATAAAGTGCTAATAACGTACTTTATGTGTCATATACATTTTCAAAGTGCAATAATTTACATATTTTTGTGGGTTGCCGTAATAACTCTCTGCTAGTAATTGTAGTGCTTTAATTACGGCAACCCAAAACACGTGACATATATATACGGCATGAAAATATTATTTTAGCAACAGCAAGAATGCTTTTCTCATTAAAACCGTCTTTGGAGCCATCGTGTTCATTTATAAATTTTGAAATTTTACTCTCTGGCAAAAACTGACAAATACTTTACAAAAGTTTCCAGTTTCATGCAAAAAGAATTCATACGTCTCATTTCAGGCTTCCACAAATTTATGTGTACATATAGAGAGTATTTATACACTTGGCACTGAAAAAAAAAAGCTTACACCTAAGATCAAAACTTAAACGAAAGTTAGTGGATTCAATTATCATTAAAATCTTTTTAAATGTTGGTTGACGAAACATAACAACTACCCAAGTGCATTCAAAAAATCTTTCAGTGTTCATAGACACATAACTTACGGTAAAAGAAAGTCTCATTTTACAGTTGAAACAGCAACAACTGCGGTTGAGAACATTTTTGGAATTTTCTCGTAAGCTTCATATAAATTTTTATACAATTGTTCTAGTAGATATTCAACATTTTATGAAAATAAAAAACGTACACCTTTGGCAAAATATCCTTAAACGTTATTGAATATTGATTTTTCTCAATATTTTCTATTGTTTCCCAATACTTTTCTATTTTTATTTCACTCATTATTACGAAAAAGACACAATTAATTAAAATAATTGGTTGCTATCAATTCCTTCCTCACTTTATATGATCGATTACGAGAAAAACTATGGGAAATAGGAAAATCAGTAGTTTAAAAGGAAAACGAATTGCATTCTTGGCTAGGTTTCCAAGTGGCGTGGCTAAGTAAAATAAATCAACCAGCCTTATTGTTGTAAGTTAGATAATAAATAATACGATAATACCGAAAGGTGCCTACCTAATTGTCTGTAAATGAACAAAATTCTCAACGAATTAGTTTTTTATAATGTGATTTATTATCTTGATTGTTTTGTGAACAAAAACTTTTAATTGGTAATTATTCGGCATATAAATTTCACAATAAACTGCAGTTAATTCGAGTTCAAAGGTTTCAACATACTATAACGATTCATTTGTAAGGTTTTCGTGTTTTGAAAAGATCATTGATGGCTCAAATTTGCATCAAATATTTCATAAAGCATCAACAATATGTACATAAAATTGTCTGTTGATTCGCTAAACGTCTATATAACTTGTCATAATAAATCGGGTAATATGCCATAAAACATGTGAACAAGCATGAAGTATTTTTGCCACAATGTATGTAAATATGAGGGGTGAGTCAATCAGTCTATAAAATCATATCAATCTGAATTATTTGTTTGCTGTTAATTAACATTTAAGGAATATTTTCACAATTCTAAATTTGTAAGTTTTATATCAAACAGAAAATCGAATGTAAAACACGTCTGCATGCCCCTCTCAGAATACGTACACAACGTATAAAATAGACTCGACATAAAAAACTCGATAACTGATAATAAAAAACATAAAATAAATTTGTTTACTGATCTACAAACGGCAAATAAAAAGTGTATAACAGCAAACATTACCGAAATCAATTCTAAACCTCACGTAATAAATACATAACAAATGTGGATACAAAATATGTTTTATTTGTCAAAAGATGTTTCACAGCATTTCACAGAATTATAGAAAACCAACAGAGAGCACTATTACATCAACATCAAGAAAAACATATTTTCCGTACCATTGTTGTTATTTAAGTTTTTGCCAGTCGCTTGACTACAATATTTTGACAGCTTTTCCATGTCACGTTTCTGCAAAACTTATTTCTTGATTGCCTTTTATATCATTTCATATATTTCAATTGGATTGCCACATCTGCGACTAATCTATAGTTCCGGACAATCAAATAAAGGACTTTCTGGAGCCTTAAAAATGTTGTGGCACAAGTTTATCGTCTAGATTTAAGTACTCAAGATATTTTTGGAAAATTCTACAACTAAATATTTTATGTCATCAGCGAAACCCAAAAAGCAGAAGAAATTATTTCCCAAACTTGATGTTCATATAATTATTTAAATCCTTTTAATCACACTTAATACTTTATTTATTCATTTAAAAGCAGAATACCAAAAATTCCATTTGAATACAAATTATTATTTCAATGTTGGGGAAATGTGTTGGAGGCTCAGGAAATAGAAAAGCGACCAAAACAGCAACACATTTACGACCAACAACCCATCTCGACTAAATATATTTGAAAATACACAATGCTATTTTAGATTCTCCATAATATGAATTTTAAACATTGGCATAATTCAAACATTATTAAGTACACAGAAATTAAATTAAAATGGCTCAAAATTTACGAGCAATCCTAGCTTCTGCGGTCAGCTCTAAAAATAATAAATACATATTTTTGGTTCTCAGGCAAAACTGTTTCAGTTTTCAAATTGGTTTTATTTTTTGAGAATAAAATATGTTTTGAATATGAAATTAATTCAATTTGTATTCAAACACTGAGATTTCAAATGAATATAATTAAACTTTTATCCTTTAATACATTTCATTTGCGTAGTTTTGAGACAGATTATGTTTCATATGTTTTTAATCCATACTTCAAATTTCAGCTACACTTTATTTAGAATTTTAAAATATACTTTTATAATATATTCTTTGAATTTAAATTCTGCAAAATAGCAGATAGCTTCAATAATTTAGACGAATATTTTTAGAAGTCAAAAAACGAATTGTTATAAACTGGATGCTTAATCCTGATTGCACTTATTTGTAGTTTACAAAACTCATTGAAAATATTGTATCGAGTCAGGAGGATTATAATCATTCATAAAATCTTGATAGAAGAAAATTAAAGTAGAATCAAATAAAAAGTTTTGTTGAAATCCTCAACATCAACCCTCTAGGGTTTCTTCAAAAGATTTTAAGTTGTAATGTGATGTTCGAAATACAAATATTAATAAAAAGCAAAAGCTTCATAAAAGTGCACTTTTATACCACACGAGAATAAAGTTCATAAAATTATTAACGATTTCAGTCGTAAAACATCGTAAATTTTATCACAATCATAGAAAAAGTTTTTATAGTTGGAAATCATTATTTACCATCATTTTTTATTTACTTGTCGTAATTCGTGTCTGATGACATAATAACGATTGCAACATTCAATTAAACCGTTTCAATATTAATTAAGGGTTTGTATAAAAATGTAATTATGTGTATGATTTATGAGCATCGAAATGAAATAGAGAAGCTTCATGTTTTTTAGTTTGGCACGTGAATATCAATATAATATGTTACATGGTTCAAGTTTCTATACGGTTTTATTGTAATTGGATACAATTTGGAGTTATTAGGAATTTTTTTTAATTGAAGTGAATTCTTGACAGTCAAAACATTGTCTCATCAATTCAACATATTTTGTTAAAACATACTGCAAAAGTTATCAAAGGAACAATAAATGTCAGTTCTGAGTGAACCGACTCAAATGGTTATCGTTGTTTTTATGAACAAACCTAATGGTAAATATATAAATCCAAACAAAATCCATTTAAAGTATATCCCAGAGTGGAACTATTTTGTGCGAATTTCGATTAATGACAAGTATTATTATGCTGTGGCAAAGCATTGTTAAGCATAAATTAAAAGGATGATTAGTACATTTTTGCGGAGAAGCATTTATCCATCGAGTGTTGTTTGCATCATTTGCATCAAATTGTTAGCTCACTTGATTATAAATAGAGTAATAAACTCTGTCCAATCATCAACACATTTTCCCTTTTGAATTTGAAATGATCCACTCATATCACCATAAAACACAATTAACCAGGAAATGGCATTCATTAATATTCATAAATCCCTTCAAATATAATACTGTGTGGTTACTCAATCCTGGCTCATATTTTCAGTTCTAAAAAAAGTTGTTTCGCACTTTTTTGTAAAGGTCCTGAAAGGTGAAAGCACAATGCAAATTTTTCAGAATCATGTAATTTTTCACATTCAGAAATGTTAAATAAAATGGTTTCATCTACCCAATCATACACCTTTCAGTTAGTGAGGCCAAATACAACTCTATAACATAGCAATAATTTTTGGTTTATTTTTGCATAAAAAATTCGAAGCCTATAAATTCCTATTTCGTAGTTTATTTTCCAGTTTCTGCACTTTTCATCCATTTGGTTGAAGGAGTAAACCGATAAAACTTATAAACTATAAATTTGAGTACAGTTATTCACGAAAATAAATGGATAAATGCATATCCATGTCGTTAAATTCTTGAAACTGAAGAAAATCTGTATCGAAATTGGATATTAAAATAATTTTATTGCATTCATAAATTTCATGAAAAATTGATGTTGTTCATTTATATCTCGTTATTCACATCAATTTCAACCATCTTAGTCACCATAATTGTAATGAAAATACTCAACCAGTATTAAAACAGGAACAGGTACAACATTTATATGTAAGAACATATCTTTTTTCACCGTTTCGGAACTCTGTTGGTTTAACATTTCTGTTGATGCATTGTGAATTTTACAACAAACTACAAATTTTGGGTCATAAAATTACAATTACACATTTGACTGAAGCACCTGATTTAACTGTTTATCCGTCCTTCTTGTACAAAAAAAGAAACAGAGACAAAACTTATGTTAATAGGTTGTTGGAAATTCTACCTGATAACAAATATTTTGCTTAATATTTCTGAAATTTAATAATTGAAAGATGAAGTACTTTGTCACGATAATAGCTTTTGAATATTCAGTTCGGAAATAACGTTGGATTTTTCATTAAAAAATTGTGTTGGTTGTAAACCCATCATTCTTTTAAGAGGACTTGAAATAATGTTTCAAATGATTTCATATTATATTTGACGAGTCAGATACAAACTTCTTCACAAATTCTTACTTAACAGTTTGAAGTTGTTAAAACTTGAGAGTTCCAGATAATTTTGTGAACATTTGAGTAACCAAAATGTATTTGAAGTTTTACCTACGGACGCTTTATGCGTTGGGTCTGAATTTTGGAAATTCTATAACTTTATGTTGATACAAAGATAAGAGAGTATTGAAGGAATTTTTTGCATGAAAATTGAATTTTAATGGATTTCTGGAAAAAACAAATTTCTCTAAAATTCTAAATTTGTAACGGAAGAAGGGATGAAAAATGCAGAAATGTCTATAAATAACATATCGATGGGCAAAAATATAGTATTTGGTAAAAGAACTTCAACAAAGCATATCGTGCACAGATTGTGGATTATTGTTAGTTTTGCAAGGTAAAAATATTTTCTCAAGTGCTCAAGAGTTCAAGTGATATTGAAAAAGAAAAGATTCTACCTCATTTATATTGAAAAGAAATTTAAAGGCAAATTTTATTATTATATTTGCAGTTACATTTAATAAAAATGAATAAATTTGTGGCTTTGGTGGCTTGCCTGTTTGTTGTGTCCCATACTGGTGCAGACACTCTTCCACAAACTGCTGTAGAGACGCAACAGACCGGATATGTACCTGCCGCACCATATAATAGTGATACTACAGGAGTGAGTAAATATTGAAAATGTAATCTTTCAACATTAATTAGTGAGGCGTTTGAATCGATTATAATTTTTTTAAATTCGAAATTTAATTTGAAGTTAAATTGATCAATTGAAGCTGAACAAATTCATTGAATTCGTGAGAAGTTGTGACTTATGAACGTGCAGAAGTTTGACTATGAAATCTTCTTACGAGCTTTAATTTGAAAATGTATTTAATCAAACATCAGAATAGTTGTTCAGAGAGTTTGTTTTATTTTTCACCGACAGATATTGATACTTAAAGTATTGATACTTACAATTTGCGATCATGCATGAAATTAATTTGTATTGCGTTCTGTGATTCAAAAATATTTATTCGTGGATCCTTCTGCCTCATTGTTTATACGTTGTCGGTTTAAGTTACATTAATTAATTACTATATTAATGCTTAAGGGTAGAATAAAAACAAAAATGCAAAATTAGTTATTTTCAATATTTTTTATTTTTAGGTCCTGGATAATCAAGCGTATGACCCAAATGTGTACCAAAGTTTTGTGCCCCAAGATGCTGTGCAAAAGTACGTGAACTCATATGGAATGGGAAACGGATACGCTGGGCTCACTCCAACAACCCTTGAAGGTTTTTTGATTCCAGCGATGAAACAAACAGCCATTGCACCATTGGCAACACCATCCATTGTCACATTTTTGAAATCTTTCTTGCCTGGTCCAAAAATATTATTTGCTGTTTTGGCAAAATGTGTGGCTTTAGTTGGCTCTGCTATTGGAGTGGTGTTGTTTGGTGGAGCAATAACAACATTTGTATGCTCCTTTACCCCTTTATGCTCCATAACTTTCCTTGGAAAACCTTTAGCACTTTTGAGAAGCCAAACTAGTGAGCTTGTTGAAAAGATTGGAGAGGAAGTTACTGCAGAACGTGTCAAACGAGCAGCTGATTTATTCAGGATGGCTATCGATAAATACCAGAACATGCAGAATTAAATTTAAAATAAGATAGTCTTTGAATTTATGTAAGATAAATTTTGATTTATAGTCATAAAAAAATATTTTTTGACTTGGAATCGAATGTGAATAAAACTTTGAATTAAAATATTTTGAATTGATAAAAAAATCTGTTTTATTTCTTGCATTATGTTATATTTTATAAACTTGAATCTTGATGCACTAAATTTTATATCTGTTTCAGTATTCAAACTTAAGCAGAAAATTAAATACGCAAAAATTTTATTAAACTACATGACTTTTGCATGTTCATTTTAAAATTGAAAATAAATGTTTTTGTACATAAATTCTAGCAGATTTTTCAAACAGAGTTCAAGCAGTTTGATCAAATTCCTTAAATTTTTGTAGTTATATTTTCATTCATTTCTATTTATGAAGAGGGCGTACTTGTGGATTAAGATTTTCATCACAGTTTAACTGTCATCACCATCAATAAAATTCATTTACATTTTATGATTTATTCATACTCGATGAAAAGCTTCTTTAAGAAAATTTAATTATCATTTCAAATTTAAAAAACAATGTTTCTTTAAAAAAAATTTCTATTAAAAATCTCATAATTTATTACAATTTAAAAAACTTAAGTCTAATGATCTGGTTTGTTTTTGTAAGCTGATTTCCATATATCAAAGAGGCAAATTGTTGAATGGAACCTGTAGAAAATAGCTAAAGGAAAACATCAAAAAAAATTAATTAGTCAGATTAATCAGTGAGATTTAATGAACATGAAAAATAATAAAGTAATATTATAAGTACCAAGTGGCATGCTTATATGCGTTATGACCACCCACGCCCACATTCCAAAGAAGTCGACATGGTTAGGTCTAAAAGAAGCTTGACCTTTGATTAATGTGTTGATGAACCTATAGAAAAAAAGTTACAAACATAAATTCTATCTTCTTTTAATAAGTGCATTAATTAGTACACTCACCAAATACTCATGTTGGCTACTAGGAGAAAAGTAACTACCTGCCTTCCCGGTTTAATTCCTATAAAATATAAGAAAAATTCTATTACATCATTTCACCTTCGAACCAATTGAGTTCTCTAATTTTACCATTCTGCAGATGCGACATATATTTATTGAAGTGCACTTGTTTCTGTTTATAATTTAATGTATAATTAAATTTACTACTTACGATTTTGTGTTGTTCCTTTCGTCTTTCTCCAGCAGGCATTAAGAATAAACAACGTTTGTACTGATACTTGCAGTAAGCTCAATGCTTCTGCAATTAGAGCATCCCTACCACCAGGCAGATCATCCTGCATCGCAAAGAAACTGCCCATGATACTAAACATTCCGTAAACATACACACCAATACCTGCTAATACAAGTAGCGTACAATCAAGTTTCACAGAACTCGCATGGTGATCTATAAATTTGGTAATCAAAATTATTCTGTGAAATAGAGAATTCTACTAATAATATCTCACCGTTTCCATTATTTCCACTTTTTCTTTGAAATTTCATGTCTCTCATTTGGAACATTGCATAGAGCACAGCAAATGTACATACAGTATATAAAACGATCTCATAATAAGTAACTTCAGCAATAGCCAGATTTACATAATTTGGCTCTTCATGCAAAACAAAGTACATGATCAACGAAATAATTGTTAATACAATAACAATGATACCAGAAAACATGCCTCGGTGAGCTCTGAAATAAAAATATGTTTATTTATTTGATATCAGATGATATTCTCAGAATAAATATCACCTCGAACAATCAATGGAAAAATGGTGTGCATCTTTGACTTGATGGGCTGGAGGAGACTTCAAAGAATTTTTGCGAGAACGTTGAATTTCTGGAATGGATCGAACTTTTTTCCACATCTCAAAAAGAATTACAGCACAAATCAAGGAATATTCTGAATTGTTATTTTGAATTAGAGGTGGGCTAAAGTATCAATTATTGTATCTTTACCGATAGTACACGGGAAGAGAAAAGGACTCGCATTTTGTACGAGAGTACCCATGATGTTAGTTCGCTGGCAATCTGCATATGCTGAGGTTAAATGCCCGACTGGGATTGAGCGTTTGATGATTTCATGTGATTCTTCAGTGATTGTGCTGTTATTCATAAGGGCTTCTGTGATGTTATCTGATGTAGTGTGATGAGTGCCTGAAATAAGATTATTTATTATATTTTTTTTAAGAAACTGAATATAAATTTAAAGTCACCTTCATGATGAATATGACCATGCGATAGATGAAATATTTCATGCTTTGTCTCTTCAACGAGAACATAGAGCCACTCGCAGAGATTTGTAGCCACCATATGCATGAGACCAAATCTAGCAATCACTTTATGTCTTCCCAAATCTAATTCTGTAGTGTTCAAGAATATAAATTGCATCTGAACGATTGAAAGAGTCATTCGAGCTAACGGCGTCAGGGCTATAAAAATATTGTTGCATCCAGGTTTGGCTGTTTCAAAAATCGTTTTTATTATGACTTTGGAACCTAAAATCTTTCCAAATTTTTACTTACGATTTAGCTCAAAATATTGTCCAAATTCTAAGCCACTGTAAACCATCGTCCCAATACCAAAGCATATTGCTCCTACTCTTAAATAAAAAGATCCGAAATGTGGAGCTCTTTTCTTGATTTCAAAATCGTTATTTTTCTCATCTGAAAATAAATACTTTTAAAACAACTCTAACTGGTGGACAGAATTTCATGATAAATTCAAAATTTTGTTTAACAGCAAATTCTCAAACTTTGCTTCAAAAATTATTTCAAGCTAGGGAAGCGATAAGATTAGTATATTTTTGTAAATTAAAGATTGATCAAATAATTCCAAAATTTAAACAATTTGAAAAGCAGACATAAATTAACGTCTTTTGGCAAACACTAGATATATTACTTATGGTAGTTTACATAATTACGCTAATAAAATTTATAGTTATTTAGTGCATAAAATAACAAGAATACCAAACTTGCTATATTAATTTTTGATTTGAGTTATCTTTTAATATATAATGACAAAAAACCATTTTAATTTTTTGTTTGTTGAATGTATACGAAACTCACGATAGTTTTTGATGATACTGAACACAGCTCTGGACCGCATTTGAGTTATTAATATAAAAGCTACAAAGGCGATTGAAACCACGTAAAGGTACACATAAAATCCTTGGTATAAATTAGCCGGGATTCTTGAGGACAATATTTCAGTGACTGGTAGTGCGATTCCTATAATTACTATAAACTGCGCGTATAAAGCTGATAAAGCTGTTGATAGAGCATCGCTGAAATTTTTAAAAATGAATTTTTGTCTCGGTAAGTAATTGCTTTATATTAAGGTAAAAATCTTTTTGGTTTTATAAAACTTACTTGCCAACCCTTCTATTTTTCCTCCTGAACTCTATGGCCATCTCACTTTTCGGACCTGTCTGAAAATTTATCGATCGTGTGCTACCACCATTATGGTTGTCTTCTTGAAAAACTCCTAATCTTGAACGATTTAAAAATGAATTTGATGGTCTTCTTATGGCCGCCATAATGGCAGAAGGTCTTCTCGTTGACAGTATTTCTTGCAATAAGATTGAAGGTCTACGAGCTACCAGTTGTGATTGTTCGGGAATATCGTTCAATCGCCCTGATGAATGAGCAAATGGAGTGATTGCTAGGTGTCTCAGACCATTTTGAAGATTTTCTAGCGAAGATCCGTTAGATGATGAGTTTTTCAGGTTTGGAAATGAACTTTTTGATTGGATGTCTGAGTTAGATCCTGAATCTCTTCGTTCTTCCAACACAGATAAAGTAATTTTGGTGTTAGATGGGTCGAGTGAATCGCTAAAAGTATGAAAATCTTATAAAACATATATTTGACGCCTTCATAAAGAATTGTTAATTATTTTAGTACGGTATTTGAATTACAGAAAACTATCTGTAGTTTAAGGAGTTATAATCGTTACACTTATTATTAACATCATAGTTGAGCAATTATTGAGAACTGTCTGTAAAACTTGTTTCTCAAAAAAGATTTTATCAAATCAATGAATTATAGTCTACAATATTTTAAAATCAGATCAATCCTGAATAAGATTCGAAAATTTATTTTCAATGAAAAAAAAATAAGGTTGAAAATAAAAAACAAAAAACATAATAATAAAAGTTCTATATGTATAAATGAAAATTCACTACAGATTGGAAATATATTTCACACAAGTGATGAATTTCCTTTCCATATATTTGAAGATTAGAATGATCGGTCAGTCGTTTATTGATCTTTGAACACGTTTTATTATGTCTTTCATTCATATCAAAATGTAGAGTATCAATTGATATCAGATACGTTAATAGGTTTATAATTGATGTGTTTTAAAAACAAAGTGGGTGATGTGAGTGATTTGATAAGCGGAACATTGTAAACATCTGCATCTGATAAGATAATGCGTTTTTTGGGATACCAATAAAATTTATATTTTGGATATTTTTTCAGGACATTTTGCAAAACAGATTTAAACTCTATTATGTTATTCATTCAAAAGATTGTTTGTTTGAATTCTTCCAGTGCAGCCACTTTAGAAAGACTCATTAAAAGATATTGTTTCAACAATCGGAGATAAGGTGTGAATTGCTTTAATTACTTTATAATGTTTGTTTTTTATCTGCTGAATCCAAAATTGCTTGTTAATAAATTTTTTAATTTCAATAATACATAGGTGTTTGTATTGAATTGATAACACGAAGCTTTTCCTTTCGTTTGCATATGTATAGCAAAACTGGCAAATAAAAGTTAAGTCACGTCGGCCATCACTCGGTGCACTAAATTTAGCCCTCTAAACACCTCTATTTTTTCGCAAAATTCAACTTATGTCCAGTGATATCACACAGTCTGATATACAAAATGATCATTTTTGCAATTGGTATGTAGCCAAAAAGCCTGAGGAGTAGCTTTAATCGCACAATTCACGCCACAACAGCCAAAATCTTTTTGGACTAATCTCATTCTAAAGTTAGAAAATTCACGTGGCGCCAATTTTGAGAATATCAATAGATTAAGGTTTAAACTGGTTTTTCCAAAAATAAATGTTTGAAAACTTATCACTCGATTATCAGACGATTATTCGTTGTTTGTTAAAAATAGTTGAACGAACTAACTGTAAACAATGCCTGCAGATTATATTTTTCATGAACAAGTGCTTTACTCTAAAGTAAACACCCTAGTTGATCTAGATACGATGTTTCACTGTGCCATCAAAGTATAATTCAACACTATTATCGCCAATTTCAAGTGCGCTAATTGATTTAATTCATCATACGTCTCTAAATTGGACATGAAAACGTGATTGATACGAATTTTTACAGAATTTTCAAATGAAAACACTCAAGCACATCAATTTTATTTTATTTTGCGTTTGTTAACTTGGTTAAACTTGTTAGTTACAGTGTCATTTACCCATAAAAACTTCTTATATTTCTATTAAAGTCCACACTCTTTTCAACTTTGTTCAAACTGGACTCCGATAAAGTCATTTTGAATCTTTAAACTTGTAATCAGTCTAGGATGTATCAATAAACTATCGCTGAAACTACAAACGTTAAAAAATCTCTCGCGAAACCGCGAAGGTCATTTTCTACTTATTTAATGTACTGGACTAAAAGAAATATAAAACGATGTCTACCTTTTATATGAAATTTTAAGTAACTGAATGGCACTAATAAAAATATATTTGATAATTGGAAAATAAAGTTCGTTATTTTCTTATATTTTGATAAAGCAGCTAATTGGTGTATGCGGCCAAGAATGTATTTTTATCGTCTTTTTAAATAGAGGTGATAATGAATATTAATACCACAAAACACCCAATATTCACATAATTGTTTAAACTGTTGTAATTATACAGTATTGAGTCGTATTGGTAAATCGTAAGCAAATGAAAATTCTGTTTGCAATATGATAAAGTTTATTATATATAGTCTCAATCGACATGATTATAAACTTCTGAACCAATATCTACTGCACATTTTTATGACGGAAGCAATAAAAGATTTACTACCATGATTTGTTTTATTTTTAATTACTACTCCGCATACCTTATTATAAGGAACACAGATTGAAGTATTAGGTTTATATTATTTATTTAGCCATGGTATTATTCAAAACCGTCAATAATTAAAATCATTATGGCATATGTAGCATACAATTAAAACAACACATCATTTTCAAAATGTATCTGAAAGAATTTTACCTCAAATGAAAATTATAAATAAAATATATACCGTATTTGCTTTTACAATCATTTAAATATCACTCTTTGAAGTTATCATCGAAATAAATTGCCAAATTTTACTGAATAAAAAAATAATAATATTTTGTAAATAAGATAGAAAAACTCATAAATATATTAATATATTAATATTAATATAGTAAATCTTTATCCAACATAGGAAATAATCGGAAATATTATTAGGTAAAAAGGCAGAAGTGTTGTAATGTAATGTTGATTTGGAAACAAAAATTTAGACTCAACAGTTCATAGAAAACATGATATTTATTTTGAAACTATAAATCAAACACTTATTTGTTTCACCAAATATTTTATTTATTCAAAATTTATAATAAGTCTAATCAAAATTGAATTAATATAAATTTGTTAGCAAATATATGAACAACAAAATATCATTGGTTGTGATCAACTTATTGTAAAAAGTCAAATACTTTTTATTTTATATATTAGACACATCTTTGAATTGTTACTGAAATATTATTGTTGTATTAGTTTTTTTGCTTCATCAATCACGTGCTTCGAACTTCAACCAAAAAGTAGTTTTCTTGTACGCGATTACCAACTAAAAACAGCAAATTGCAGACACAATAATGCTTTTACTATTTACAACCAACTGATACAACGTTTCTGATAACTCATCATAGAACTGAACTTACCTGAATGATACGGATGGTTTTTTGGAATGGTTGCCATGCACTCTGCTGCAGCTTTGCCCGATGTGGTTGCTCATCGTCTAGAAGCCTAGCAGTATCAATTTTTTACTGGAAAACGGATTGATATATTTTGTGTAGAGAAGCGGCCAAAATCAGTGCACATTGTCATATATGAAATGAAACTATGAAAAATTGGTCTCAGTTTTCTTAGTTTTTGCCGAGTACCTACTCACAGTAATGCTTATTAATGTATTATATTTCAGAGAGACGTATGTGTTACATGGTGCTGAATAAATAAATTAAAAGTCAAATATTCTCCTGTCGCATAGAGTAATTCCACAAAACGAGACAAAACCGCATAAACTTTCAATTTTGTATGGGCAATTATAAAACATTTAAATTTAAATCAAACGCACGATTATGAGTGACTAAGAGAGATAATGTGAGATAATTGAACAAAATTTGAGAAAATAAATAGTATAGCAAGGTGACAACAATTTTTACTTCAACAAAAAAAGTTGTTGAAGTCCTGGATTCATCAAAAAAAAAAAAAAAAAAAAAACTCGGGAAATTCGCTTAAAATGACAAAAAATTGGTTTTTGACTCAAAAATCTAAAAAAAAATGATTTTTGAAAAAAATTCAAAAAGTGTCCGACTCGGTAAATTTGCCGTATTCTGTCGATTCCACCTTCCAGGGCCTAAACCACTTGACCGATCTTTATGAAACTGCGGCCTTGAGAGTTAAAATACCTTCTAACTATGCACTTTTTTTTTTGTTGTGTTTCATCAGCGCCATCTAGTAGCTCTAGTACAAAAGATCAGTTTTTCATACAAAATTTTTTGATGAACCGAGAAATTTTTAGAACATCTGTTAATGCAAAAACATTGTATTTGTTTTAAGACAATCAATTCCAAAAAATTTTCCGAAAATATTCAACCATGACCAAGTGGTCAAGCTTCAAAAAGTACAAAATGTCAAATTTGTGTGTTCGCTCCAGGCAACTGTGTAATTCCGATTTAGCTCAAATTTTCAGAATAAGGTTTTTTTGATCATACGCAGAGCGGAAAGGCTGGTTTTTACGATCGGGCTGGTCCTTCGAGGACCTGTCATACAAAAGTTTTGATATTTTGTACTTTTTAGCAATAACATTTGTTTCATTAAGGCAAAGATCATAAAAATATGTAGTTAGGCTGTAGTTGATGCTAAAAATTGTGATCCAGTAGTGATAAAACCTGATTGTCAGTCAGAGTGCTTCAATTCAACACAATTATCAGAAATGTTGCACATTATTCCCGCGCGGCGCTGTGATCGGATATTTTGGTTACATATTTCCTAGAGAATTTCCTAGAGTTTTATTGCTCAATACAAATTCTAATGGACTTAAGTTATGATTTTGTTGAAGTGCCTGCTAAAGCCCCAAGCTTTTCCGATTTTTTTTTTTTTGAAGGTAGTAAGAATTTAGTTAAAGTTAATCAACTCTTGATTCTGGACGATTATCCTTAATATTTAAATCTACTCCTCGTTTTCAAATTGTGTTCTAGAAGGGATGATTCTGATATCTTCCAAAACATATGAAATTTTGAGTTTTCTTACGAATTACATGGTTCTTAATTTTTTTCCAAAAATTATAGTTATAAAATTTTCTTTTGTATGGCAAAACTACCCAATGTCAGAAAAGTGGCTACATCTCTAGATTTTATATTAACGACAGACGAACTGGGCAGACGAACTGACGGACAATTGGACAAGAAGCGTATGTTTTCCTTCAAAAAAAAAGTTTAAACTGAGAATAAACTGTAATATTTTTTGACTTTTAATAAATACATTTTTCATAAAATACTCAGTATATTTATTGTATCTGATTTGAATAAATTTAACCATCACTTCAATATAATTATAATTGTTATGTTATATATGCATTCAAGTGAATTAAGGCCCTGATTATTTTTTGCTATTTTTGTTTTAATATATGTTTGTATATTTAATGAATAATTATTTTATAAGTGCTGCACTTGCAATCCCCATACTAGATATTGAAACAACAGTCACATTTGAATGACATGAATAAAAAAGCATATTATTATAACAATTACGAACATGCTTTATTTAAAATAACGCTTTTGAAATAATCAGGAGTCAATATCAAAAACTTGAAACCTCATTACACATTACCTAATTAATTAATTTTAAATGCGATAATTTATACTTCTAGTGGCAATAAAGTTAATCAAATTGAGTAATTATGGTATTGGACTAGCCTATTGATAAAATTTTAATACCTTAATTCAAATTCTCAAGAATCATTTTACCAAGGGTTTTAGTGATTTTAGTTTACACCTACATATAAAAGTTATTGACATTTAGATTATGTATCTATCTGAAATATTCAAATATGGAAAATATTAGGCTGTCTCAAGATTGCATCATGAAAAATTTGGGGCACGGTTTACGTTCCAAAATTTTTAAATAAATTTATACAAAGGTCAATATCAATATTTCTCAAAGTTGTTATCAATTTTTTATCGGAATCTGGTAAATTTGTGCTCATACGTTTTTTAAGTACTTTTGATATAAGAAAATAATTGATTGGAAGGTATTTTAATCACTTACTCAAAAATCCACGAAAATTAATGTTAATTGATTTTTAATTTTTTCAAGTGAATTAATTATTTTATGATGGTGTCGTTCAAGTTTTTGTAAATATTTTAAATTTATATATCAAACGTTCAATTGTTTAATAACATGAAATTGATAACATGTTTTGACTTACGCAGATTTATAGCACTTTGCTACTATAAATGAATCAATTACAATGAAAATAATCCTTGGGAACGCGATCGATTTGTTATTTATTTTTGATAGCTTTCCGATATTTTTTGAAATTTTATTGGTTTTTACTTAAAAAAATAAATTTGATAAATCTTAATTAACAAAATTGAAGTAATTTACGGAAACTAATTTGTTAATTATACCTCAGAATGATCACTAGAGCCGTTGCCAATAAATTTCAACAACTTATCGTTGAAATTATTTTACACAAACTGAAGAATCAGAAAACGATTCAACAATTTGGAATTTTTCAACGACAAAAGCAAAAAAACATTCCCGATATTTCTGATATGATTAGATTCGTTATTTGCACATATATTGTGGTTTTAATTTGATATGGCTAATAGTGTTCTTGTGTACCTTTCAATTTATCAAAAATTGATGGCATGGTGACGCTTCTTTGCTTCTTGCGCAATAAATAATTCCTGTTCATGACAAGTATCAAATCAATTCATCAATAAATTCAGGGCTATGGAAATATCAGACCTCGTACCTGGTTTTAATTCAAACCAGTGAACCACATGTTGATTGCTTCACAAAACACTAACTACATCTCTCAAAAACTTCTTTGTAAAAATTTTACTTTTTATTGCAATGTCAAAGAAAAAATTATTACATTTCAAAAATTGTGTTGCAACATGCGACATGATTAGATAGTATATATTTTTCAAAATAAATAATATGTTTTCTTTATAATATGTATATTTGTTACAGTTATATTTAATAATAATTTCATTAAAAATTTAATAATTATAATTTTATCACTTGTTTATAGGTATTAATCTTTATCAATCTTCATTTTGTAGGCCGTCTTCCAAATTTCAAACAAGCATATTGTGCTATGGAACCTATAAAAAATAGCTAAAGAATTATCTAGTTATATCCGTCTGTAAATAAATTAAAAGGAGGAATGGTCATCGACTGTATCATGACTAGTCCCCCTTCTTAGTACCACCTAATGGCATGCTGATGTGCGTTATAATGGTGAATCCCCATACTCCGAAGAAGTCTGAAATAAAAAAACAAATATCAAAATTCAAATTCGAAGATCATGTATATTTATTAAAATCGCGATCTTTAACATGAGCCGGTTGCAATTTTAGATACCATTATGTGAAACTAACTAATTTCTGAAATTATACACTTAACGGAAACAAATTTTACTTACGCAAGTGAGTCCTTCTAAAGCTTGCTCTGTTCTTAATCAAGGTGTTTATAAACCAAGCTGCCATGTTACAAACGAGTAGAAAAGTTATGAGCTCTCGTCCTGGTTTTTTACGGTTCTGTTGAGAACCTTTTGAACGACGCCACCATGCATTTAGCTAAAAAAAAAATTTTGGTACATTGAGTTTTTAAAAGTTTCTTGTTTGTTAATTTGTATGTATAAAAAATTCTTACAATGAATAATGTCTGAAGCGAGGTTTGGATTAAAGAGAGTAATTCAGCAGTGAAGCCATATCCTGAATTTTCATCCTTAAAGTTTTCATCTCTAAGCGCAAAGAAACATCCCATGATGCTGAACAAACAGTAAATGTAGACACCTACTTGAGCTAATAGTAATAATGTGCAATCTAAGCCAATCCCAGATTCTAAAAAAAAATATATTTTAATGCATCTGTATATGAGTTAATGTAATAAATAAAAATATAAATACAGTAGTAATCTATCGTTTTATTACAGTCACTTACTATGTTGTTTTGAATATTTCAAATCCTGCATTTTAACAAGTGCTGCAATAACTGCAGCTATTGTTACAACGTACAGTAAGATCTCACTTATTGTTACTTCCAAAACAGCTTTTGTTTTCAATGATGGCTCATCATTCAACACGAAAAACATAATCAAGCATATTATGGTCAGCTAAAAATTTGTGAAAATAACTATAAATGCTCAAGAGCCATATCCAATAACGTTACTATACTCACCACAATCACTAGAATTCCAGCAAACATACCACGATGAGCAGACTGTTAAAAAAAACAAATATTACTAGCATTCTTATATGATATTTCCAAAACGAATTAAAATTTCAATCGTCCACTTACTGAACAGTCTAAGGACAATTGATCTGCATTTTTCTTTATAAGCGGTGGCTTCATAGAGTTTCTTCTAGAGAGATTTTGTTGAGCTGGCTTAATCTTTTTCCACATTTCAAATAAAATAACTGCGCAAATTAACGAATACTCAATCGTGCAAGGAAACAGGAATGGAGATGCTATAGATAACAAAATTGAAAGAAATATAATTGAGAGGAAAAGTTTCATAAAAAAAATGATGGAGTTCTTAAAAAAAATAATTTTTTATATTTTTGGAAAGAATCAAACACTTCAAAATTCCACCATTTATGATTTTTGTCTCCATCATTTTCTAACTTCATCATTTGAAACGTTACCATTTTGGACAAGAGATCCCATTATGTTTGTCCTTCGGCATTCAACGACGATTTCTTGAGCAGTAGCTCGTTTATGAATTTCATGAGACTCTCCGGTGGTATTCAGATTTGGAAAGTTACCTTTATATCGAGTAAAATGTCATTTTAGAAATTTACAAAATGTTTACAACGCTTACCCTCTGAATGATGAGCGAGATGAACAATTTCATGCTTGGTTTCCTCTACAAGCACATACAACCACTCGCATAAATTAGTGGCCACCATGTGCATGAGTCCAAATCTTGCTACGACCCTATGCCTGAACATTTCAAACTGCTTCGAATTCAAGAAAATGAATTGCATAGTCAAAATTGTTAAGATCATTCGAACTGCTGGATTAACAGCAATCAAGTAATTGTGACATCGTTCATCTTCTTTCAGTTCAAAATATTGTCCAAACTCTAGCCCTGAATAGACCATAGATCCAATACCTATAAAAATCTAGTTGATTATAATTAGTTTATTATAAAAGATATTTAATAAAAAAATCCGATATTATTTTTTGATATTTTCTAAATATACCAAAACTGATGGCCCCAACTCTCAAGTAAAAGCTACCATATCTAGCTGCTGGTGGCCTTATACCTAACGACTGCTTACGGTCACCACTTTTTTCTAAAACAGCAATGAGATACATCAAAATCAGATTTTGCATATTAAACAAAATATTTATTGAGAAATACATACGAAAATCATTGATTATGGAAAATACAGCACGTGTTCGTAAATGAGCGATGAACATGAAGCTAACAAAAGCAATACTGCCTAAAAATATATATAAAATTAGATTTTTACTTTTATTCTCGCTTGGTTAATTTTCAATCACCTAAATAAAGGTACAGATAAAATCCTTGATAAAAACTTGAGGGGACAGAACGAGCAGATTCAGTCAATATATCTGACACAGGAAAAGCGACACCTAGTATTTTATAAAAAACGTAATAATATTTTTCAGTTTAAAATTAGCGTCTTCGACTCAATTATAGCCAGGAGCTTAAATATCTACACCAACATGAGTGGAATTAAAATGTCTGTGTTATTTACCCAAAATAACGATTAACTTGGCATAAAGTGCAGAAAGTGCAATCGATAAAGCATCACTAAAATATAAACTGTTGTTAATTCCAATTTTCATCAAAATGAAATTATTATTCTTACTTTCCCAGTTTTCTGTTTCTCATCCGCTGTTGGTTGGCCAAATGGTTTTCTTTGATTGCAGTCACTTGTGTGTTCAAAGATCTAACACTTCCAGTTGTTCCTTGCAATAATCTAAGTATTGATTATTAGAAATAATCATTTTTATGGTTAGTAAATTGTAACTGATTTAGGTCTAATATAACCTTTAGTGTTGAACGGACCATAATAAACCCAAATTAACTAACTAACTATTACTTTGTGATATATTTTCGGATATAGCATGAGCAAACCATAAAACTATTTTACAAACAACTTTTACTTGTCAAAGTAAAATATGTAAAATATGCTCTTAAGATATGTTTCTGAAGTTTACTACGGATCCGTCAAACATTGTAAAATAAGGAAATTAAGAAGAAATATTGGTGTTATGTATCACGTCTAGAACTACTATACGTCAATTGGGTGTCAGTAAAATTGGGAAGGTCACTTTGGAAATTTGACCCGAAACTATATTTTTATTTTTAACCCAAATATAACCAATACGACCGTTTTGGTCCAAATTTCCAACCCACATCACCCGAGGTGGGGTCGCTATAGACATATTTCCCCCCATCTTCACAAAAAGTTGGGGAGATTTTTTATTCTGCTAATATTTTTATATTTAGTCCACCAGGAATTTTTGAGGCAGAACCATCTATTGGGACCTTTTTCACTCAGTAGGAAAATAGTTTGATTATTTTGACAATTCTTTTGATTGTTGATCGTTTTCCTTCAAATTTTCCGGAAAACTAAGCATTGGTCATAAATCGGTTACAGCTCAAGAATTATATTTAAATAACTTTTCATCAAAATTTATCGATATCAAAAAATTCTTCTCAACTTCACAAAAATATATTATTTTATATATTATTGAAAATAAAAATATATTATTTATTTCGACAATTAAATTTCTTATAAATATCACGTTTTTCATAAAGTTTTCCGGAAAACTAATTATGGGTTAGAAATGAGTCGTAAATGAGGGTGATTTTTTACTATTTACATTCAAAAAAATATTAGCAGAAAAAAAAATCTCCCCAACTTTTTGTGAAGATGGGGGGAAATATGTTTATAGTGACCCCAAGTGGGGTGATGTGGGTTGGAAATTTGGACCAAGACGGTCGTATTGGTTATATTTGGGTTAAAAATAAAAATATAGTTTCGGGTCAAATTTCCAAAGTGACCTTCCCAATTTTACTGACACGTCAATTGGAATCCAAATTATGTAAAAAATCTACAAAAATATGATTTTTAGAGAAAATCTAGGCTGTTCAGTTTACTCTAAGTTATTAAGATTATTATTTTAGACCAATATTTTCAATAAATTAAGATTAACATATTTAATATATATTATATCAAATATTCCAGAGATGTGACGTCATATCTACAAAATTTTCAAATGAGTAATAAGGGAAAAGCACAAAAAATTATTTTTCATTCGCTAATAAAGCGGTCTGGAGTAATAAAACAAAATCTCAAATTTTGCTTTCCAAAGTTTAAACCAAATAAAGGTCTAATGGTGTATAATAATAATAAGAAGGTATTTATTGTAGACTTTTTGGTTTATTCAATAAATTTTCGAAGTTCTATTATATATGTATCGTGATCAAATAATCAAATACACATCTTATCAAACACTTACTCAAGCATAAACCTTCTTTGAGCCACCAACTGATGAGAAGTTGGTGAGACTCGTCGCACTGCAAGTGATTGTCGTCTTGAACTTATCAAATATTCTGCAAACTCCTTTTTATCGCCCGTATTTCGTCTGCTGCTTGATACGGACGCATGATATCCATTTTGATCTGCTGGTGTTACCACAATTTGTACCTCTTGAGGCGTGTGCATGATTTCCTCAATATCTAATTTATTTTGATATGAGAATAGGATTCTTTTCAAAATTTGTTTTTCTTCAATTTATTTTTTATCAAACTTGCCACTAAAATTCACGTGCTGATCCAGTGTTTCCAGATTACGTGCACTATTAAAATTATTTATTTGCAAAATATTTATTAAGCAGGAAAATAAGAAATTTTAAATGTAACAACAATCTATGTAAATATTTTCACAAATTTTCACATCATCTAATTATGATAAGATTCAGTCGCAAAAATTCTTACAATACAACTGGATTTTCTTGAACTTGATTTAAACTAAAGATAAGACCGCTTGTAATTTAAGAAAAACTCACTACCTTCAAGAAATATCTCAAAATTGTTAAAAATTAAATTAAGTTAACAATTAACAGAGACAACTTTTTTAAATAAGACACTCTTTAACTTCAGAATCGAGACTAAATTGATTTCAAAATTTTTTTTGGTGAAATATTTTATTCGCTATTTAACAAGTCAAAAAGGTGTTAATTGTTCATTTTACATCACAAATAAAACGTATTAAAAATTAGCATGCACAAATTTGTTTAAAGATGTGTATTTATCAAATATGCTACACAATTCTTACTAACTTTAGTGGCTTTGAATAAAACGAACTAATTTTTAATAAACAGTCTTATAAAAAATGATATACTCATATTTTACAACTTAACAAGAATTCAAGACATTTGACTGTAGAATTCCACTGTCTTTAAAGTTTTTTTAGTTGAAATATTTGAAACCTTCTTCAAAGAAACATGTAGGAATTATAATGTTATGGATTATATGATTTGCATAATTTTAGTAATTTTTTTTATCGATATTCATTTAGATTTATGGATTGAATTGAAACAATTATTGAACTTAAAAATTGATTTAATAATGACTCTTTCACTAAAAGATTCCTACGTTGTTTATCAACAAAATACAATAAATTTTTTCTATATGAATACAATTTTATTTGCTACGACTTTAATATGGTTTATCTTTCACTGACTATTTATACATTATAAGAAATATCTATCAAAACTTCTCAAACAAATCAAGGTAAACTGAAATCACTTTTACTCGACAACATAATATTTTGTATACACAATTTGCACGAAAATCTGTAGGAACGACATGATAATTAAATTTTCTTTTCAATTTAAGCTTTCGTCGTGTACGTACCCCGTCAAATTTTCAAACATATAATATGCGCATATATATATTTATGAAATAATCAAATTTGCAACATAATTGAGTTGAGTTATTTTTTATATATAATAAATAATACTTTGCATATTTGTTCATTCATATTATAAACTGTGATAAAAGGAAGTATATTAAATTAAAATATTGTTTATGTGCCTATAATATTCTGCATTAATACTCTGCCATCGAGCATTGTTTGTCATTCAACAGCATCACTATGCAGATTTAAGTCACAAGGCACTATCAGAGTTTGCAAGTCAGAAAGACTCTCAATACACAAAGCAACTAGTATGGCTAGAATTGCAAAGCACGCAGTGCATATGTAGTACCAGATAGTACACTTTAACAGAAAATTGTGCTAATAAATCCAAAATTATCTTTTGATATTTACCAATGCGATTTTTCCTATAAATAGTTCTTATAGCAGATTGGACAATAGTTAAATATAATGTTGACGGAAAAACTCAGCTCAAAACTGCACAGATAAATCTTTTTTCTTTGAACAAATTGATTTTAGTCTGCTGAGAGCTCAATCCAACCTGGTAATATTTGGAGTTTACAATTTCAAATTCAATTTTGCTTATTTCCAAATAAAATTTAGAAATTTCATTTTGATTTACGATTTTTCATTTTTTGCCATTTTTTTGGTGTACAGCTCGTAAATCTGAAATATTTTCAAGCATAATTCCGGGTTTTAATATCACAACGAGACTCTCTATTCCACAAAAAAAAATCAATAAAAACCGAATCGAATTTGGGGAGAAGACTTTATGTGGAAACATTTTTCCCTGCGAAAAAGATGCAAAACGTTTCTATTTGCATAAACATTTTTTCCTGGAATCGCTCAGCAATCTAATGATGTATAAAAGGATTTTATTTGCCTTTTTCCTGCAACAGCAAAGAATCCCGAACTTTTATTCAAAAAATAAGTTATGCACGACTTCATTGTCTGTTTGCAATATATTTATATAATCAATTTAACTAGTAAATTTACCTGCGACGAGTAAATTGGCGGTGCCCATTTATAATTATATGTTAATTTTGGTGCTTTGATTGAAAGTTCCAATCGTTTCATTTTTATGAGAATTTTTTCATCGTTTTGTGTCATTCAATTTTGCGGCAATTTCAGTTCACGGATGCTCATATCCGGCTTACGAAATAGAATTGTAACTATGGCATAGTGAACGTTTCTCTGCAAAGGGTACAAGCATGTACGAGAGTCGAGAATGTTGTTGTTGCTGATGTTGATTATTAACGTAGAAATTTGAATGAAATGCGAAAGTGGAAAATTTCGTCTACGTTGAGATCGAAGCGGTAATTTACATTTCCGTCGTTAGATAGAGTTTTTAAAGCAGAAGACGACCTTACACAATCAGACTTTATAACGATGTACCGTTGCAAACAGACATTTTTGCTACCAGGAGTACCATTTGGGAGACATTTTTAATGATGGTAGTTTGAATGTATTATTCATTTTTGTGTTTTGCTACGGTATTTTTTGTTTCTACCTAATCTTATCATATACGTCGATGCAAAGTTTTTCCAACTATCGATAACTATTCTTGAACGAATTATCCTAAACCAAAGTCCAGTGGATTAATTGAAGGAGAAAATCGGTTTTTCCTCAACCATTCACATTGATCAATATAAATTAAAATGTGGTCATTTATCCCAATCAATGCAGAAATGCAAATAAATTTGTTATTTTAAGAGATATAATATGTTTGTAGCTAGCATTGCCTGGCACAATAATTATATTTTTTTAGTGCCAAATGAACGGTATAAATAAACTGTTGCATTAAAAATTATTGTGCACTCCAATATAAATAAATCTCGATTAATTTAATTATAATTGTAATCGATTTATTATTGCTCTGGATTAAACATTTTTATGCACCAAACATACGAGAATTAACTGAAACACCATGGGGCAGGGATGACGAATGAAACTTTAGTGAACGCTTTATTTATTTTTATATAGTAGATATTTTTCATTTCCCTAAATAATATTTAGATTAAATTGAAAGTATCGAAATAATAAAACGAAAATATGCAGCCCTGACCAAAGTAAAAATCCACACTTTCATACGTGTTTGTGCAAAAAGTCATAAAACCTATGTGTGTTCACAGATGAACGATAAAAGATCACCGATAAAATTTACAACCAGATGAAAACAATTTCGTATTGTTTTAGCGAATACATTTAAGCTCTAGGTTCGTCCACCATCCATGCTTGCTGTACTTGCTGTACGATTCAAACATACAACTTGCGGTGAATATGCTTTTATATACAAATATATGATTTTATTTCTATGCATTGATACAAAAAAGCATCTATATCAGCCCGGTAACACCTGCAGGGCTCAAAAATCGTATGACCCGATTTATTTAGAAGGTCTTTTTGGATATTAACAGCTTGATTTTATTCATCCCGCTGTTGCTACTTTTAATCTGAGCTTAATAAAAATTACTATCATTAAAAAAAAAACTTTTCTTAAAAACATTTATATGTCACTATTTTGTGTTCGTTGGCAACAAGTTTCACTGTTAAAAATAAAAATAAATAGTCAAGAACTCTTTCGAAAAACATCAATAAAATTATGAAGCAATCCTTGCAAATTAATACAGAAACCACTGTGCCCAACTTTCAACCATATATAGTTAAAATATGCACTATTGAATAAAAGCTGAAACAATTTTTATGTTTCATTGGATGTGAGCATTGCATAGTTTTGTTTTTATTTTTGCATAAATATGCTGGTGCTTCCTTTTAACGAGCTTTATATGTACACAAATGGAACATACATTTTATTTGTACATTTCTGAAATTTTAGTGTTTTTTCGTTTGTGTGAAACGATTCAGGCAATGCACATTTTCAGTTAGGATGGGACAATCAAAAGTTAATTTATTGTTTCGATTACATATATGTATGTTTTTGAATTTACCCTAAATAATGTCAAAGCAGTGTTTGAAGTGTGTTTCCTTGGTCGCCAGTTGATTTAATTAATTTTTTATCTCAAATCAATTTAAATATATAAATCGTTAAGTAATGTACAGTATATTATGTTCACATTTTGAATAAAGTTTACACTAAAAAAACAGTCAATTTGTGACAAGTCTAGGAGGTTACCTTAACTTTAGAAAAAGTCTAGTAGACTTAAAGTAAATTTATTCAGACTTGCTATAAGTTTAATTGTTGTGAGTCTACTAAACTTGCTGCAATGCTAAAAATTATAACACAACTACTGTTTTTTGGTTGTAATTTTTTGAAAATCGTGGTAAATCATGTAGAGCCTGCGCACGTTTTTTCGCGTTTCGAAGACAACGAAGGCGATAATATACCCATTCGTTAATCACGAGACGCGATTACAACGTCGCAATCAATATGTTACTATAATCTCTAGCTAAAAATCAGAAAAAAGCAATAAGAATTCATTTAAAATTTTAGTAGTCAGTGTTCAAAAAATAATAAAATGTATCTGTTAATAAACTCTCACAATCATAGCTATAAAAAAAATATTATTAATTTTCTACACAAACAAATATATAAATTTCTATTCAATTAAAATTCCGCAAGTATTTATTCAAAATTAATTACGTAGCTTAATGATTTCGAAAAAGAAAATTTCGAATACAAATTAACATAAGGCGGAAAATCTGCTTCCTTATCTCTTATTAATTAAATAGAATTTTAATTATTCAAATGAATAATTGAATTTTAAAGAAATTTACTAAGAACTGCTATTCATTTTTAAGCAATTACTCTTTTTGCAGTCGGGTTTCATTCCACTCGAGAATTTATGAATCGTAAATAAATTCTCACTCTATGTGTACACAAACTATAAAAGAAATCCTTTTGCCAGCTTCTTTTAAATATAATAGCTTTTATTTGTTTTATAATTTTATACGCTGCCAAGAAGCCACAACGCAGCATAAAAATAATAATGCAGACAAAACATCTGTGGTTGGTAGTTTAATACAAACATTATAAAAAAGCTACAATGAGAATCATGCCGAGAGTTTAAACATTTAGAATATGTCATTATAACAATATCGAAATTAACGGTGTAATCAAAAATACTATTACATTACCATAATTTGCTTCGATATATAATTAAAAATAGGTTTTAGCCGTAGTCATGGACACTATATTAGCAGTTTTTTTACTGTTTCAAAATTCAACAAATAAATTGCAAACAGAATATTTAGATTTCAAATAGGATGCAATTGGAATGGATAAAAAATCAGTGTGCCAAATCGAAAGCGAGCTTAAAAAAAGAATAAACATGAAAAGTAAAAAGAATATAAATAAATCTCAATGATCGTTTATCATGGCAAAAGTAAAACAACGATAGCAACGGGCATCAGAGAAACGGGCTGGGAAGTTGGCGAGAATGGAGGAAAATCAATGTTGAATGTTCAAGAAGCAATACTTTCAACTTGGTTTTCCTTGTTGAAAATTAAAGGCAAATACCAGAGATATGTTCGCAATATGTGTTTGACAAAACGGTGTATTTGCTTAACTGCTGAGCAAACAAACATCCATAATAATACATTTTATTGTAATCTTTCTCTTACTTTTTCCGGCAAAATGCTCTATGTGGAAAAACTTTAAATATAAATACACGGGATAAAATCTCGACACTTCAGCACAATCAAACAGAATTAGGCGATCACCAGCTTTAAGGGCAAAAAAGTTTTCAAACCCAAAAAATTGAACGAAAAATGACTGCAGGTTATTGTTGTATTTTTAACTTTATTTAGGCTCAACATTTCAACTTTAGTCTCGACTTTAATACGTTACCAAAACGTGCCTCTATTCAATCACCTTCCACGTTTCTTCCTACTTTTACGTAACTTTTTCTACAAAAAGAGCTTTGATTAGATTTTTCACATTTTGCATCACAATGTGGAAGCATAAATGATAGTATTGTCAACAAAAGCTTGTAAATGGAAACAAATGGAAATTTAAAGTCTCTTTTCTATGCCAGCAGAACAATATAATTTGTTATCTTGCCGGCGGAAGCATAAATACATGCAAAGTGTCTGCTCGAAAATAGCAAAAGCTACGTAAAATCACACATCATACAAAATATGTTTTGGTGTTTAAATAGTGAATGAAAACTCCTGATGAATGAGTGTCCTTTTTCAGTCGGGTAAATTTTACAACCACCTCGTGTAACATATAAGTTTTTCATGCGACCAAAACTCAAAGGATCACAATTCACAAGTCTATACAAAGAGAAACTGAATTGTTATTCCAAACACTTGATGTAATGACTTTGACAGGCTCTGTTTGCCATTTGAAAATTACGTATTTTAATTAATGTTATGAGTGCTTTGCTATTCATTCAGTTAGAGCTTCGTTTAATCCTTTAGCCTCTTGATTATTATCATACTATGGATATAATGGGTTTGCATCTATACAATTGCCTTTTACATCCGCATAACTCAGACAGTTCAATCTTCATGCTATAAATGAAGAATGTTTGATGTAATAAGCTTGTTAGAGGTTCCGTTAATTTTGCAATCAATTTAATTTACATTGTATTTGACTCCTAATTGAAATCATTTTATCTTAATTTACCTTACTAATCGATTTATCGAAATTTAATTTAATAGAATTTTATCAAAATTTACAGCATAATTCGTTTGTTTTCTGTTATCCTACTCTCTGGTACTGATTTTTGAATTGCAATAACCTTTTGAGTTATTCGAAAAAACGCGCAAGTTGGTTGGTTATTGCAATACAGTTGTCACTGCCAGAGAGTAGGATAGCAGAAAACAAACGAATATGTTCATCTCTAGTTTAGTTTTCATATTATTATAAAGTGTCTGTTGCAGCTAAAATATGCAATCTATAGTTAAAACCTCTATATTGCATCATATGAATGAAAATTCTGATGAAATGAACAGTAAATATATTCAGGTCAGTGAAAACCAAAAAACTCCCCTAGGACAGTTTTTGTGTTCTACGCAGTGAAATTTAATACTTTGATGTATTTCATCAAGTATTTCCGGGAAAATATTAAAACAAAGCGGTTTAAAGTATTAACAAAATGCAAATCGTTTGTAAACTAATAAAATCACAACAGTTTGAAACTAATGAGGAGTTGGTATTTTGGAAGAACTTTTATTTATTGACCAATTTATGAAGTGCGTCGTTAATTGCTTTTATAAGGGTTCGTTCACACCCGTAATAAAGTATTTTTTTAAAGAATGGTGACATTTTATTGAAACATCTCTTTGTTTGTATTTTTATGTTCATTTCAATTTCTGTTGAAAATCATTATTTCCGTATTTACTTTGAGTGTATATATTTTCTTTATTAAACATCGTAAACAAACGTTATCGCTATCATTCATTCATCATTGTTTCAAATTAAATGCGAGATTAAATTAACATTGAGTCTTATTAACAGGGTATTTTCAGCAATAACGTATATGAGAATACATTATAAATCATTAATAAACAGTTTCAATCCACCTTGAAGTACATATCCAGTTATACATAAATATATATTAAACAAACATCTTCTAGAGTAAGCGTTGTATAGGATTTGATTAAAAACGAAAATCTTTTAATTGAATTTGTTTACCTTGAAGCCATTTATAATTTGATTTTCACAAAAAAAAATTTACCAAGAAATCTATTTAGTGCAAAATGGAATTTATGTTCTCGCTATCTTCACATTTCCTAATTCCTGCATCTCACCCACTCCTTCGTTGTGCAAGGCGAGCAAATTTATTTATCACTTGGAAAGATTTGTGAGATTTAGGGGCAACAAACAAGGAATTTGATTTAATGGCTTCCAACACCATTTTAAAATACATGAAATAATAAAATTTCAAGATTTAAAAGAGACATAATTACAAATGAACCAATTTGGTTGAATATATATTTATTTGCGCACCCTTTTTAACGTGAATTATGCAAACATTTTTGTGTGCCAACACAAATTTTCCAAGAAACACACAACTCTTCTCCTTTTGCTCCTTTATAAAGGTAATTATTTTCCTTTTTTGAGCTTTCTTTTCTTGCCGAAAATTATCCAAAAAAGGAAAATAGCAAAAATGTTTTCGTGAAGGATTGGGACACAATAAAGAAGAGATATCCTTTGCCAGATTAACCTGACGAGGTTTCACCTTCCATTCATAATTTTTCTGTAGCTTGGCAGTTTCTGTTGCGAGTGCTCCACCAGGGATAATACCAGGAAAATTGTGAATTATATTATAATGCTGGTATATTAATAATAATGTTTAAGATTTAAGCCAAATAAAGCGGGAAAAAGAAATCATTTCTCTTGCCAGCTCTACAAAAGAATCCTCTTGAATGCATAATATTCTCAATTCACCCTTATTCAACATAAACTCACCCAGAAACACTTTTTAATGGATTTTTTTATTAAGTTTTTGTATCGAAAATTTAATTTAAAATTATCTTTACAAAAGCGAATTTAACTAAATTTTAATTTTAACTTTTATTTAAGAAAAAGTATAATTCATCGTTTAAACGATGTATAGATTCTTGAGGCTTTTGACCCTATTATAAAAGCACCAATCAGCTCCAGCAATTTTTCTAATCTAATATTAATATAATATAGAATTAGTACATTTTTTATATTTAAGATATTATATGATTTAAGATTTCATATACTTCTGGTTCAGAATTTTTTAATATATTGTGCAATAGTATTATGTATTAAAATTATATATTTGTCATAGTTCCATAACCCAATTTTATATTATGGCCCTATTTGAAGATAAATTATTAGATTTGTATTGAAATTAAATTTCGCATCAATTGTGCGTTATATAAATGTCGTCATCAGGAGCACGAATTGACTGGCAAAACAAGGGCTTAGAGCAACGGATAAATATTTATGATAAAAATTTGAAGATATTTATTTTAATTTTTTAGAACATTTTTTAGGATATCCGAACCCTGAGTTTATTTATGTACCACGATAATACCACGATAATATCTTACGACAATTTTTGCCTTTATATTTTGATTATTATGTATTATTTTGCAATAAAAATTATTTTATAGCTTTATTAACGATTTTGACATATTTTTTGGGTGCTTGAAAATTGTCAAGATTTCTGAATCAGATCGAAATAACGGGAATAGCTTTAGGCAGCCTTCAAGATGCAATTATTTATGGCTGAATAGGGACCTAATAGGAACACAAATGTTCCATTTGTACCCTTTCACACACTTATTTCGGGAAATATTATTTAAATATGTGTGTTAATGGTGGCCTCTTGTGCCACGTTTCACTCCTAATTGGGAATCCCATTCGCGAAAAGATTTGTACAATTCGCGACAAAAGATAAATTATGGCAAAATACTCAATTTGAACAGTATATTAGATTAAAAAGTGAATGAATTGACGAAACAAAGTTTAAATTATATTTAAATGTAATTTTTATCGTGTTTTTATTTATATTCTTTGCTTTCGGGTAAATGTGATGGAAAAGGGAAATTTGCCTAAAAGTTTTGAATTATAATTCGTTTGTGAATTTGCTAGAGCAGGCAGAAAAGAAAAGATATAATCCAATAATAAGCTGACAGTAGCTTTTATTGTTTCATCTTCTTATGGCAACAAACATTTTTTTTATGCTCCTTCAGTTTCTTAAATATGTATGAATAATTTAGGCAAGTGTAAGAGCCCACAAAATATTTCGGAAGCCAAGAAGTTTGACATACATTTTTGAATGCTATTTGGTTGAAATAAATTTATGATCAACAGTCACAAATAATTTAGAAATCATCAACTTCAACCAATTATTATAAATTACTTTACTTTTCCTCCCTTAAGGATAAACTGTCTTGTTCAATAATTTCAGGAGGTCAATAATATATTTCACCAGCAGCAACATTTGGTATGAAATTTACGATGTAGGATTAATCTTACACGAAAAAACAATAGTTCGAACTTTAGGATAGCAAAATGGATTAAAGTTTCAATTATAACAAAACTGTTGAAAATAATGGTTCAATAAGTTCATCAACAAACTAAAATATCATAAATCCTCATGTTACGCTTGTTTCGAGTATGCAGAATGCAAAACTCCATATGTGCTTATTCTATTTTAGTCAATTTTCTATACTCTAAATATCTACAAAAGGCAAGTTCTGTTTCTCAAATTTCTCTAAACTTAAGCGTGTTTTATAGTAAGTTGGGTTATAAACAAAAAAGTATTATTCGAAATATATTTTGTAAAATGTCTTATGATGAAGAGCGATATTTTGAAGAATATAAAATTTGGCAAAAAGTATTTCCCATAAAGAAAAGATAATTCACTAGGGAATTAACAAAAGAAATTTAAAGAAAAATGAATGTCAACGAACAATGGAGAAATTCTTTCTTGTTAAAATACTTTCATGAATGGGAGGATGAATTGATAAAGTAATTACAAAAGTGTATAAAGTCCTATCTTCATTTAAGTAAGTTCCTACATTTTTACATCTTATCATTAACGATTATGGTTGAGAAAGTTTTGTCTTTCAATTTCCCTTGTCCGTTTACTTCAATACTTATGTACATCTTATGGCAGATAAATACATTTCAAAGAAATTGATAATACTTTTAACATTTTTTGAACACGACAATCAATTTTTTCTCGGATCGTTTATTTGTTTCCGCATATTACTTTTACATATTAGTTTGGTATCGAAATGATTATAATACTTCGAGTTAGTAAACATGTTAATAAATTTATAAAAGTTTCATAAATTGTTTACATTCAGTTTTAGTTGACTCTTTAACACTTTTTTGTTGAAACTTTCAATTCGATTCTAGATAAATGTTCTAGTGAGCTATACGAAAAAGAGATTGCAACTTTTTTCTAAATTAACAAATTTTCTATTTCAAGTATCTAGCTATATTTTTCAATTATCCGAAAGAAATTTTTCAGATAAATTATTATCTTTTTTATCCAAACAGTGCAGACAAGAGATGATTGGATTTTTCAAGCTGGGAGTATTTATGTTCAAATTGTTGCGAGCTGCTTTCAGGTGCTGGTTTGGATAGTTTTAGTTTAAACAACGTCTTCAAGTTAAATTTACTGAAGTCATAAATTTGTATGTTTCGTATTCTTAGGCAAGAGTTTACAAAGTATAAGGGAAAAAAGTGTATGCAAAAAAGTACATTAAAACCGTAAATCTGAGCACAGTCCGTGATTTGCCTTGCAAACCTTAATGCTCTGGCGTGCACACAATGTAGATTTTAATGCAACAGCTCACCAGCCATAAAGAATGAAATATAGAGCATGTATATGTATTTATACACTTTTCTGTATAGCATACATTTATTAAACTTTTTGTGCTTAAACATTTGCATTTAGAAGTTGAGCTTTTTCATCCCATTCCGATTGTACACCAGTACAACAACACCACATAAAATCATGATATGAAAATTTTAAATTAAAAATAAAAATTATACAGCAGCAACAGGAAAAATGGAGTAGTGTCTATAATGCTCAAACCAAGCGATGGAAAATAGCGCTTTTATCGAGAAATTTTTCAACATGAATTTCAAATTAAAAATGAAAAATATAAAAAGCAGAAATGGGAAATTATTTCTTTTAACTTTCATCTCACGTGTTTCTCATTAAAAAATTATTGTGATTTTTTCTCTGTGCTGGTGCAAGTGAGCAACACTTGAGCAATTTTTTGTTGCAGCTCCTAATCCCTACAATTATGAAAAATACTTTCATTTGATAAACAGACAGCGAAATTTTAAAGAAAGAAAATGCTCAAACACGTAAACGTAATATTTTCATTTGGAGCTTTCCCCAAGTGTTGTTCAGCCTCACCACAGCAGCAAGCGCACAAAGCATAGATTAAGATATTAATTATAAAATTTAATAATTAAACAGTTTTTATGTCCCATAATTATACAAAATATAAATAAAATTTTATACGTGAATTGTTGGTACGGCAGCAGAAATCGAGCCAGAATAGCAACAAGGATTTGCAAAAGTTTCTCAAGATACTCAAACTATTAAAGTTATAAATTTTTTAATCTGCATTTAATTGGCTTATGACTGGAATAATAATAATGTGAAAAACATGAAAATTGCAGAAATTTCTATATAATGGCATTATAATGGGTAATATATTTTATACTATCTGTCAGCTTATTGTTGAACATGCAAAGTCTAGAGCAAATATTTTTCGAGTGTGTGAACGAAGCTTTTCTTTCACAATTTCCTCTTAGAGTATAGATCGCTTTCAATATAGCCAACCGGCAAAAACGAGCAACGATATGTGCAATATGATAGGAAAATAGCGTAACTTACCCAATTAACATGAAACACAAATCTATTGAATCTGATCTAATTAACAGCAAAGTTTTGCTCGGGAAACTAAAAAACATAATTAAATTCTATTTTTTGTACTTCGTTAAACTTTTGATGATACATTTTTTTGAATGACTTTTTTTTCTAATATACAGAATCAGTTGAAAATATTCACTATTTTTCCACAGTTTTAATGTTTAAACTTTTCAACAGGTATCAGCTTCCAGCTTCCACGACCGTGTTGTACCGCGGCAACTTCCCAACTGTTTTGTCAGAATTATGGCATCTTTATTAACGTTATGTGTTTTTGGTTTTACTTTTTTGTGTTTGTCCTGTGCGATCAGGGAGAGGAGAAGACTGCCACGGGATGAAACTGAGTTTTATACGTAAACAATATGCAATTATGCTACGAAGGAGAACGTATATTTTGTACCATAGAAGATTATACATTTATGCGCATCATTTGATTTGTCCTGAGCATGCGTCCAATGACTTTTCTGTCCCTCACTCTATTTATGTGATGATGATAATAATACAGCCGATGCTATTTGTTGTTGTAATCACACCGTACTGGATGTGCATAATTCCAAGTGACAGAGAGGTTTTTCGGTACAGTATTGGCAATTTTGAATCTCTGAACCATGCATCCAAATACAAATATATTTATAGTCTAAAAAATTTCAATGGATACAGACACTATTTTTCAGTCGGTTATTTTTATTTCAAGCATTTTTTTTCCCTAGGTACTCTGTCCAGAGATTTATTCGGTATTGTTGTTGCTGTGTACTTGTTTCACTTTGTACAACTATTTTTAAATGATTCTATTGGAAATGTATACGAAAGATACAAAAGGAAATTCTAGCATTTGGGGAAACGGAGACGAGAAAACAAAGAAAATGATTTTGCTGTCAATATCTGAAAATTCTAAATTGAATTGTTTTATGAGATTCATAAAAAAAATGTATATTAAAAATGTATAGTAAGATTTATTTCAAAGGTTTACCATACATGTTTTGGGACTGCTCACAATATGGTTGAGAATTCAACAGTCGGAGGCAAACTTAAAGTTTGATATAAATACAGATGTTATATGTTATAGATCCCCTCTATATCAAAAAGAGAATTATTGATAATCACCTCAATAACTATCCAGCAATCTATTGATACAGATCACAACAATGCAGCTTTTCAATGTATATATTATATCTTAGCATGGATTTTATCTGTTTCTTGTATAAGTAATTGATTTTCTCACTAAATGATTTAATTGAGTTATTAAAATAATTCAATAAACATTCAGTTTACAATTTAGGTATAATGCATTTAATACAGTATCATAAATACTTCTTAATCGAAGATAAATAGGATTTCCAAGTATTTAAAAATATAATTTTTTCCCGGCTGAATACTTAAGCCAGTAGATACATTAACAGGTATTTGCAAAATTGTAGAATATTGAATTTGAGAGAGATATCATAATGTCACTCGTTTCCTATTTTTTAACAATGAACAACACAAATATTTCATATAATTTTGTCTTCTAACCGCACAGCATTCAGCATAAACACATCATACAACATATAATAAAAATATTTCAATATATTATATGATTTACTTTTCACCCGAGGTGTAGACCTTTAAGAAGATAACAAATCGTTAAGAAAAAAGTTTTAATTGCTATTATTTAAATTTAACAAATGAAAAAATTTTAAAGATTTAACAGTATAAAATATAAAAATAAATATTTCGTTATTTTGTTGATAAACTTCACGCTTAACTAATCATTTATTTAAGATTTTTTATTCAGCATGTCAACTCCTCAATTACAGTATATTTTAAATATCAAAGAATGAAAAGTTTACGTAGATTTGAGTACTGTATAAACGGGTGAAACATCCAAATTTAGAATATTATTTTACTTTATGTGTGTACATAATCATGCATGCCAAGAATGAAAAAGGAAATCCCTTCCTTTATTATTTCTGTGAGCTTCCCAAAATAAGAGAAATAACATAGTTTTATGTATTTTAGGTTTTAAATAAAAACTTATTATAACTATGGAAGTCGTGTATTCATACTTTATATAAATCCAATTTTAATTAAAAAACAGAACAGCAGAAGGAAAGCAGAAGGAAAAGATGGAAATTCAAACGATTTTTCTTAAATTGTGGATGGATTTATAATGTATGTAAATTATTTAATTAAACTAAATGTTGTATCCAATAGAGAAATGCGATTACGGACTACAAACATAAATGTGCCGGATATTTAAGTAATTATTTTGATGAGTCTGTGATACATCTACAAAATTTATAATCGGCTTGAAAACACGCTAGCTGTTGAAGGTTAATCAGATATCACGGTTTGCACACATATTTTCAATGCAAAACCTTAAATAAATAATTATAATCCAAAAATGAGGTGAAACGAAATATTTCGTAATATTAAAGAAAAATTATTCTCCCTTCTTTATGTAATCTGTTGTAAAAGTAAAACAAGAACAATGCAAAATTGGAGAAGCCAAATGATAAAGAGACATTTTTCTCAGCAGGTGGTCATTCATTATATCGCACTATGAAGTTTACTAGCGTGAATTTTACCTTAGATCAAACCCTGTTTTAAAATCCTGTTCCCACTTTTGCCCTAATTGATATTAAATCAACTTCGGCAAGCTTTACCTCAAGAAAAACATAAAATAGAGCTACGTAATAATAAATGGCAAGTTAGTTGATTTTCAAAAAAAAAAATTATTTTAGCTTATGAGTTAACTATATTTTAAAATATTTAGGCTGAAAAATTATTATATATGTTTATGTATAAGACACCTTAAAATCGATTTTTGGAAGCGTTTCTTGGCCTCTTTGAAAGATTTTGTCGCAAAATCTGCGAGACACTAATTGTGTTACGACTTATACAGACGGGGCAAATTGGGAAGTCGTGCGTTTCTGGATTTCTGGTATCAAAAAGTATGATTTCCATTCTTCAATACATATGTAGGGTTTTCATGACACAATATAAATTTTCCGCAAATTCTTGAAAAAATATTATTTTGGTATGTACGGTAAATATTATTTTTGAGAGCTTGGCATCAGTGACGTACATTTTTGGAACTGAATGAAAACATTCTGTGAATAAGCTTGTAAAAATTTTATGCCGCTACTGGTTGAAAAAAAAATATACATAATATCGTTACAGTATATGTATTTAATATAACCGTAATATACCCTGAAGTCAAGAAAAATCATCCCCTTCATCTAATATGGGTCGCTTCTCTATAATTCGTTGCCTTAGCTACCAAAAATTAGTAAATAACTTTGTTTTTAGCAAATATTTAACCAAATGTTTTGCTAAAAAATATCAAAGTCTTTTTTATTTCAATATAATATCTTAAATCTCCTGTTAAATGTTGCAGAATAAGAGATTCGAATTAAGTGCAATCGATGCGAATGGTCTTCCAAAGATTTTACGAGATTGTGACTAAACGTTTATGGGTATATATCACTTTATTATTTAATGCGGATACCAAGTATGCTTGGTACTACTGGATCCAATTTATATAACAACTTTATGCCTATACAAATATATTTATTCTTAGGATATTATATTCTTTTTTTTGATAAAATTTGAAGACAGAAATATATCAATGAAAAATATGTATAGGCTGAAGGTTTTCAAAAAGCTTGAGCTCTATTCGTATCAGGGATCAACAGCGAATACTCGGCTAATTGCTTACCATCGATGGAAATTTATTCAAATATTATGTATAAAACAATTATAAAATGGAAACTTAAGGATTAAAGTCTCATTTATGTAATTCTGTATGGGTCAGTTGTAATTGAGTTTATTTTGTAAGTTTTGTTTTTATGAGATTTACTTCACAAAATCTAGGAGATTTGTTGACTTTTAATTGAAACCAAATTAAATTGACCAGAAGACTTTAAATCAAACCTTTAATCTGTTTTTTGATCTGTACATAGTGATTTTAACGAATAAAACTACAAAGCTAATTAAAAATGAGTTCGTTTAATTTATGCGAGGATGGATCACAAAATTAATCAAATTGCCTTAATTATACTGTGGGATTTTTCTACAAATAGTATAACAAACCAAAAGCCAAACACTGATGGATTTTGCTGAACCAGTGCAAATTTTAATATATTTTTTATATAATGTGAGTATTTCAAAACTGCGTTATCAAACGATGTCCACCAATCGATATTTTATTTTTGATGGAATAATTAAATTACACAGAAAACCATTTTTAATTCGATGCTAAACCAAATTTTTCAGGTAATTTCTGAAAATTGATTTAATATAATTATGATCCATCAGATTTTAATTTAAACTTTTTTAAGGATTCGTGCTATGATTTGCTATCAATTTTTATGAAGCTTTCAGAATTTATTTTGATGTTTTTGAAGAAGATATTGAAATTAGCAATGAGCTGTAATAATATTAAAGCAGAATCGAGCAAATTTCAGATAATTTTCTTTATGCTACTTTAAATTTCATCTCAGAAATAAAACTGGATTAACAATTGTTCACATAGCCATTAAACAGTTTAGAGCACCTGACCAGGACATGCACTTCAACACAGATTTCAGCTAAAGAGAATTTGCTTGCAATTTATAACAATCACCATCAACCGTAATTGTTCGCAAAACTAATAATACAAGAAAACGGATATTTTTTGCTTAATAAAATAGTGATCAAAATTGAGTTTGAAGAGGCAGCAAGCAAAAAATTATCGGAAAATGAGGAAAAAGTCTGCATTATTATTGTAACAATAAAAATTATTGATGAAGAAAATTGTTTCATACACAATGCCGAGCTTGAAGACGTTGTTTCTGAATCAGGATATGAAGTGAAATTGGTTATCTCCCAATAAACGATAAAAAGGGAAAAGATATAATGTGGAAATTAACTCACGGATAAATGGAGTGCATACGTATATAGAAGACACTGAAAACGTGTTTGGAAAATACTGAAAAAGTCTCTGCAATGTGTCTGAAATGAAATTCAAAAATGTGGATGGCGTTTTTTAGATGAAAGTTGGCGAAGCATAAAAATAATTTATAGAATCCGTTCCACTTTAATTTCTATCGAGAGCTTGGTCGTTTATACTCTTGGGCTAACCAACCCGTCTGGAGACAACAGACTATGCTATATTTGTATATTACTTGATTAAAATAATATTTAAGTGACTTAAACGACTTAAAAAAAACATACTTATATATTTTCTAAACTATTCACAAATTCGAAATTAAATTTAAATATTAGTTAAACTGTTGCTTAGTATTTTGGGTACAGTATCCACTGCATTCTGGGCTAGCAGTTCTGCCAACGTACTTGCAAATAAATTTTCATTATATTGATGCAAGGGCGTATATTATACCTACATGACGTACATATATCGTAAAATTGATGACACTGATAATTTATTATATCATAGAGCATATATTTTGTAAGACGAAAGACGGTTTAATATTCGAAAAAATCATCCTTTCATATTTTTAAAATACACAAAGGTTGAAGGTAGATAAAATAAATGTGTATTGCTTGTCCTCTTTATGGTAGTTGTATCAGATTCAAAATAAGAATAAATTTTCAATATTTAAATCCGTCATAAGTCTGTTGAGCTGAATCCAATCGAACCATACTTTTCAATAAAAGATATTTTGCTCGCCCCTGCAAATTTAAGAGTTCGGTATCCAATCCGAAATTGTTCTGTACAGGCAATGTTTTTTTTTTGCTCACAAATTAAATTTTATGTTTCATTCCTTTTTATTTCACGGAAAGTATATCTCACAATTTGAAACCTCATAAAACAAAACTTTTGCAATTATAAAAGAAAAATTTCAGAAAATATTATCGGGTTTTTAAACTAAGGCACACTTTATAATTGTGGATGGGTATTTCTCTGAAAGACTCATGTTTTTAAAATTAATATTCCTCTACTAAGAATATGACATTTTTTCAATATTCAGTGTCCAAAAACAATTATAACTTGCTACTTAAAAACTGTGCTACTCAAAAAAAATCTTAATTAAGAATCTTGAACTTTCTGTGTATTTGCTATTTTCTATGTACTTTAACTGCAAAAGTTTGCGCTTCTTGAAAAGGTAAATAAAGAAATAAATATTTGCAAGACGAAAAAATGATTAAAAATACAAAATATAATTTCATCTACCACTTGTAGAATGTATTTTAGAAAGGAGACTGCAGACACTCTAGCAAGTGAACTCTGGTGGCCAGAAAGCAAATGCCATATACAAAAACGTTTTACTAAAATTGGAATGAAATTTAGCAAATTGCATTTGCCCGGAATGGAAAGCAATTTAGGGGCAAATGTTGTTTTTAACATTTTGACCCCATTAAACGGTTTTTGTGAACATCAACGATTATAACGCTGTTGCTTTAAATCCATTTACTAGAATGGAATAAAATACCTAGTAAAATATCTAGTCACATTTACCGTAAATTTTCCAGCATTTTCACTGACAATCAATTTCAATGAGAATTGATTCTAAAGCCGATAAATTCAGTTTTCTAACATGCATTCTGTTCTGTGATTCGATCGTTACATTTATTTACGAAATTGAACTAAAAACGACTGATACGTGGAAGCTTTTCGTTGCAAATTGAAGGCCTTGTTGGTGAAACTAATTTGTTGGTTTTTAGGTTCGAAATTCGATAAAAGTAAATAATTTAAAATTTAACTCACTTTGACAAAGTTATCCTCATCGTCCCTGCTCCTTCGGTTGTCGATCCGAAAATCAGTTTTACTCAATTTCACACACATTCCATTTTTTTGTACACTCTAGATTTTTTTAATCTGAGCTATTGCTCATCATCCGGCTCGTTTCAATGCAAATTATGGACTGAAGAATTTTATTTCAAAAAATAAAGTTCTAGTGTTTGTGACTTTTTCACTTTTTTACAGTTGAGTTGAACCATTTGGCTGCTCATTGTTATATTCACTTTATACTTTTATAGTTTAAACATTTAAACATACTTTACATACATTTTAGGTTTTATTGTGAATTGAGAATTTATACTTTTTGTGTTCATCAATCCACCCAACCCTTTTTCTCATTGTTTGCAATATTCTTTCAAACAATATATTAAAAACAAATTTCAATTTATATGTGCAAATGTATTTACTATTTAAATAGCATAGAATTATCAAAAGTCGATAGAATATTATTCCAATTTAGATATTATCAAATTTTTTAACTCTGGTTAAAGTTTTCAAGAGCCATACGATATAACTAACCTTAAATAATTATTTTTGCAACCAAAACATGAGGCGACTCAAAGCTGAAGTCTGGGATATGAAAGTTTCAGTTATTTATTAGTTTTTTTATCATAATTTAACGCTTACCATCAACCAATCGCAAAACACACCTCTATTAAATATTGAATTTGTTTTGGATTTTTTAACACATATACAATGACTATAAGATCTCTCACTTAGTTACGCACCCCTGATATGACACTAACTGTGCACGTATGAACTTTCTATGTATATGATGCTGCATTAGATACCACAATAATATGATTATGAAATGTGTGTATGCTAAACGGCTTTTGTAATTGTTTTAGAATTAAATTTTCCAAAGCAAATTTGCATTGTCATTATTTCTTTTCCCCTTCGATCCGCAATTTCAAAATTCAAATTAAACGGCAAAATGGCTAAATTAATTTGTAATTTCTCTGTTTTGTTGGGCGTTTGATAGGAAAATGTAATTTCCACTACAAAGTGTTTCAGGTTGTTTGAATTTTAATGGATTTTCTGTATATCTGCACTAAATTATCTTTTGAAGCCTTTGATCGAGAGTAATAATTAAATTAAAAAATTAATTGATTGTATTTATTTGCCATAAAAGTAGCCAAAGTGTAATTCCATTGATTAAGAAATTGATATTTAGCTTCTATGTTCTTGTAAAATCGTCGGTGACTCAAACTTTTATGAATTTAATTGCTACAAATCATCTAAATTCTCCAAAACGCATAACATTTGATGTTCACGAGGTCAGAAAACTCTACCAAAAATACAATTGAACACTCGCACATCAGTTCACTGAATGTACAAAATTTTGATCGCAAAGGTTTGGTTCCACAAACCGTAACTTTTTGCTGCATCACCGGAATTTGCGTTAAATTTAAGTAACTGGATCGAAAAACTCTGCATGATTATTATTTAATGAGTACAAAAACGATAAAAGTATCCAAATTCTACGCTTGATTGTAATAAAATTTTTAACTGTTTTTTGTTTTTTCAATAATTATCTGATTTACTGATAATGAAAATTATTTTTTTTTAAATTTAGTATGATAACTAGAAGCAATTTCTTTATTATTATTATGCTGCTTGCAATTGTAGATGCTATTGGCAGGATGTAAATTATTCATGTAATATGAAAAAAATTGGTTACAGTTGCTGATTTTTGTTATTCATATATTTGTTTAATTGTTGGTATTAGTTTTCTTTTCACACGTAAATATTAGCGTATACTATTTTATTTTAAGTGAACGGCAATTTCATTTTGTTTACAAATAAAGTGATCGAATTGACATGTGTGCCATATATGTTTTCAAGATGTTAGCATATTGCTTATATAGGAAGCAGCAAAAGGGTGCAGATCCTTATAAATTTGATTCAGATACATTTAACTTAATGAGGAACAAAATAACTAAATAGCTGCGTTTCATCATCATAATTTGATGAAAAATTATAATGTTGACGAGAAACGATATTTTATAGGTTAATTGAGTTGTTTTTATATTCTTTTTCATCTTTTAATTGAATTTGTGAGTCAAATTTTCGTAATGGAGGAAATTGAAGGAAAAATTAAAAAGGATGTGCTTTCATTTTTTTGCGCCAATTTTTATTCCTTGATAAAAAAAAGTTATTGAATGGTATGAAAAAGTTTCTACGAAAGGCTGCGGTATATACGTCAGCCCCTTTTAAAACTGGAGGTTAATAAACAGAGTTGAAAGGTTAGCAATTGCAGGTAAACTCGTGATTTTGGAGCAATATAATTGGAGTCTCCTACATAACACACATTGAACAGGAATTTCCAATTTAAATCAAACAATAGAGTTTTAATTGAAATTTTGCCAATTGACGTTATCATTGAGGCTCTATATAAATTTATTAAATAAAAACAAACACTATAATATTCACTTGCCCAAGAGACGACAATTCTGATTATAGGTTGACTCCAATATAATAAATTTTAAAAGATAGATACTCTAAACAAAAGACTTATTTATGAGCGAAGTGTTTTATCACATTACTTTTGGAATTATGGAACATTGAAAAATTTTCAAAGTCCTGTGAAAAATATTTAAAGACCTCTATGATGTGTCACAAAAAAATAATTCCATCGAGATTGCTTAACATATAATGGACTCTATGGCTTTGTACTGCATTCGGTATTAATTGATAGTTTAATTGAATTTGGATTTGCGCGCAAAAAATATTAATTAAAATTTCAACAATAATTTTGAAATATTTCCTTCCGTTATAACAGTGGTTGGCGGGTAGCTGGACGTAATCTCACATTGACGATAAATGCTTTCAGTTTTAAATTGAATTAGTTTTGATTTATCACTTTTTGCATTTCTGTCGAAATTTTGAAACTGGTGATTTCATCACACGAAATATGTTAATGCATATACATAGTCGTTTTCAATATCAAATGCGACTGTTTGAGCATTATAAACATGTAAAAGGTGGTACAAACACTGTGCTCTTTTTAACATACATGTAATAAATATATATCTCATTTATTCATGTATGTTGACTGTTTTTGCTTCATACGTCCGCATTTTGCTACTTTATAATATAATATACTCAAATTGAAACATTTTATGATGAAGTTGTTCTGGACAGGATTTTACTTAGTTTTCGCAGGATCAATGAGTTTTTTTTTCGACGACGTAAATTTACCCTCTTTGTGGAAATTGAGGAAATTGGAAAATAATTAAGCGTTGTAAGTGCATTGTGTTTGTACTTTCAAAGGATGTTGAACCTGCTTTTAGAAGCTGTTTGAATATACGTTCAGGGGAAAATAAGTATATCACGTCACAGTGTGGATGTGGAACTTCAGACCATTTATATTATTTTATTAAACAAAAACACATATCTTAGATCCAAATTTTTATTATTTTTTCTCAAAATATTCCTGTTGCATTATCATATAAAATAATTCAATATTTTTGTTTAAAATATAGTTTTTTCAATGATGAGCACTTTCGCCAGGTTCATAACTGTGTCTCCAAATATCCACTAAGCATACTGATGCATGGAATCTAAAAAAAGGGATGATAAGTAGCCATTAAAATAATTGAGTAATCTCCTTATGAATGAATTATAATATTAATCAGCTTATTAACAAATCAGTCAATTAATTGTATGTTAGTGTTTGAATTTTCTGATAAACAATTGATCAGATAACCTTGAGATCTGCTACGAAGATCGTTTCTATTAACTCACCTATAAAACATTATAAGTGGCAAGCTAAGATGATTAAGAATTGACCTGAGAAAGATGGAACAGTGAGTTACTATTCAGATGATTGATGATGTATCTAATAATTACCACAAAGTATATCCATAGAAAGTATATCGTTCATCTTGTAAAAATAAAAATCAATTTTATTTGAGATTGAATTTTTTTTTTCAAATTAATATCTACCTTTTGTGTCAGCATTTTTGACTGAAAATGTATAATATATCCAGAGGGAAACATTGGCAATGGTCAAAAACATCACCAATTCTCGTCCAGGCTTTTTCTTACGATTTTCGATAGAATTCGAGCAACGTCTTAGTGCATCACATATCCATGGCGTTTGAATCATAATTTGAAGCAGCTTTAAAAAGAAGAATTATAAGTTCAGCAGCCATAGAAAAATTGCAATGAATGATCATACTTGAGCTGAAATCACAAAGATGTTCAAAATTGATCCGTTGATAACAGCGGGAACCATACTGAAAATAGTTTCAGAGAAAAATGCAGGAATTGCAATGAAGAGCAAAACATCATCGAGTTTTGAGATGTGAGCAAAGTTTATGTCCAACTTAGAGGTTTGGTAATAAGAGCAGATAACTGCAATTATTAATATTCCTAACACAGTAAGCTCGAATATTGAATCCATCGTGACGCCGATATTTATATATGCTCTAAACAAGTATTTGAATTAATTGTAATTCATATTTAATCACGTAGATATATCAAACTCACTCCTCGTTAACGGCCACAAAAAATAAAATTATAAAAACAATGGTCAAGATCATCAGAATCAGACCAGCAAAAAGTCCCCGATTACTAGCGTGACAATCAGCGTAAATGAAGCTACTACTGCGATATTGATCATCATGCTCTGTTAAATTTTTGCAATGATCGGTAGAGGTACTGGAGCCCGTCAAATTATGATCGTTCTTTAATTTTCCGTTTACATGCTCCTCGTGGTGTTCATCGAGATTGTGTCCAGAAGCTGACAACTTCTTGGGACAGTGGCTGATATTTGCCCAAATCATGTAGAAAATTCCCACAATTAAAATACAGTACTCGATGATGAAAGGATAAAGGTATGGGGAAAATGTACGAAATATTACATTCATGTCTTCATTTCCTGGACATTGAATATTTAATGATTCAGCTTCTGTATAAAGACCAAACGTTTTAACTGACGCCTCAACTATATCGAAAAAACAATTAGTTTTTGGGCATTAACAGAAATATCAGAAAATACATACTTTTATCTTTGTTTTTATATTGCGCCATGTTAATAGCATCTATATTTAACAAATAAATATTACTTAATGTTTATTTTGTTCTTTATTCAAACAAATAATTTTGTAAATACCTGTAGTTTCTCGAACAATAGTAAATATCCAAAAAGCCAGAGAGGTGCCGATTGCATGCATCAAAGCAATCCTTGCCAAACCACGATTTTCGTTTATTATAATGTTCATGTACTTGAAGATGAAAAATAGAACCAGCAACGAATACAGAGGGAACATCACCTTGAAAGATTCGAAAGAATATTTGATTTTTAGAATATATTAAGGAAAAGAACTTTATAGTTGAACATTAATAACAATATTGAATAAAAATAAATAAGTTAAATTGATTTTTTCGATGCATTGAACTTAGCGTAAAAATTAACTTTTGCTGGAATGTCTATTGTATGAAGTTAAAAATCCTAGATAAGATTTATTAATTAATTACCTCAACTACGATTAAAAGGACGTTAGCGCATGCCACTAGATTAGGGTCGGTGGATGTCAAGAACAATATTTGATATGTTAAGATAAGTATAGAATGAATGAGCAATCCAAATGCAAACCATGCAGCACCCATCTTCAAGTAGAGAAATTCTCCGTGTCTTCCTGTCATAAAACAGTATTTGTGAGCGATGGGTTTGATGATCGTAAAATCTGGGCCCATGTCAGGCATTTGTCTGTTGACGAATCCGTTGGGTCCATTTGATAATTCTAATGGACCATTTTGGAATTGAAACTATGATGAGAAATTAAAATTAAAATTATATGAATATATAAGGAGCTAAATATATGTCACCGCTTCAGACTTTGCCATCCGTTCGTTATAGGCTTGAATAATTTTCTCCTTCTCTTTCACAGTTGCTTTTGCTTTTCTAACATGAAGTCTGATATCAATATACAGGAACAGAAAGTAGGCCATACCGACAGAAAGCATGAAAATACAAAAAATTTCTGGAATTGGATGCTGATTTGAGACCGCATCTCCCACAAAGACGATAGCTCCAAAAATCACCAAAAATATTGCATAGCTGATTGCAAAAATGGTGGCAAAGTACCGCCTGTAGAAAGAATTATATACACAAATTTTATTTGTCATGGGTTTTTGATTGGTTCAATGATTGATGGATAAAGCATGAATCTAATACCGGAATGGTTATAAGTTTGAGCAGTTATAAATTTATATGGTTTTAATTGTGCTAACAATACTGTAATTAATAATTAATTAAGTAATTAATTAGGAAATAATCAATTTGAAGCTTTTTTTGGTACAACTGATAAGCAGCCCGCGGGTACTAAATCAATGTAGGCAATTTTGTAGAGCTGATAAGCGACAATGAAAAGTAGTTTGAATGAATCATAAATTTTAAACGTAATTATACCTAGTCATTTTTGATTTGTCGTGCTCACTCGATGGCGGCGGGATAAGGTGCTCTTCAATGTGAGGGAATACGGAATTTACAACTGATGGCTGATAGGAAACTCCTCGGTTAAAGTTCATTCCGCGCGTATTTCGTAGGTCTACTTGGCTACCGGAAAAGCTTGGTGGTCTGGTGCGAGGCTTCCTTTGTGTAACAGCATAACCATCCTCATCCTGAGCCATCATTTGCATAGCCATTTTTTGAGTATTTCCATTCGGGATCTGAAAATGTCAAATTTTACTGAAAATATGTGATAGCGGCTGTTGTATGCTCAATGAGTTCACAAGCAAATAAAGCTCAAAAATGTACAAACGAATTTTCATTGAAAAACTAAATCTTCCGGAAAACTATGCATAGACGATTTTACATATTCATGTGATGGAAAATTTGTAATTAGAATGTTCATAGAATATCGTTTGAAAATTTTCCGCTTAATTTGGTACTATAAAATAAAATGGCAAAAACTAATGGATCCAGATTTATGAACTGTGTGATTATCAATTACATAACGAAATTATGTTTATGATCAAATCGTTCAGAAAGTGGCTCAAGCGAAATCGATACGAGCTGAAGATATTTTTGGCTTGGGCTATTTTCATAACAAGTGGGTTAAGCACGCAAATTCCTTAAACACCGCTCCAGGGAATATCATCCTACATGTATAGTCACCGTCTTATTAACGCTATCAATTAACTTTTTCTGATGAAAGTATTTCTGGAATTAGCTTTTTTGTCTTTTACGTAAATATGCGACGAATGAACGCAATCGTAAAAAAATTTAGTAGAAGCCTTCATATAAGAAGCATCAAAATTTGCTAAATGTTAGTTTTGAGATTAAAAAGAAAATAATAATATACTTCAAAAATATCGCTTATCTGAACTAGTGCTAATGGTTTTATATCAAACTCAAAAAAAATTTAATGTAATATCTCGAAAATGAAACGATCCGAAATGTAAATATGAATGAATTACTTTGTAATTAAATTTACATACATTAATATACAACAACATATCTATATATAAAGAGCGTTTAAAATTTGTAATAATATGTTAATTTAATGTCTCCCAACATGTAAGCATGAATTTCACCAATTATTACCAATTGGACGGTTCACAGCAAAAAAGTTAATAATTTTCCAATCCTTTAGATGTTGTCCATGTGAAAATAATGTTTGTTTCAAAAATTCCATGTGTTCAGAACGTATGAACGTATAAAGACACACATCAATCAGAAAAGGGTGCATTTTAAATAATTATTTGAATTTTTTAAACAGAATTTTAGCTATAAAGGGTTTGATCCTATATTATACGACCAGGCATATCCGTAATCTCGGTAAGACAATCTTGGGTTTATTTTTACCCACAACTTTGAGCTACATGAAAAAAACTGTGTTTGTCTAATTACCGTACGCACTCAATCTACTTCTGAAGATATACTTTCTATCAAACTAGATGTTAATTTCCACCCTTTTAAGCTTCTCTAATAGAAAATTACTCTTATTCCGTTTGGCTTTGTTTCACATAATTAACCATTTATTGGTTTCTAAAGTGCTCTTTATTTTCATTGAAGAAACAAACCACAGCACTTCTAAAAACAAATAGGTTACGTTTAAGTTCATTTCTCCAAGAATTTATATAAAACGAATTTGATTCTGATTCTGGCTCTAATTTGAATTTTTTTAATAATTGTATTTCAAATATCTTCGAGTTAAAATTACCCAATTTTTTGTTGTTAAATAACAGTATCTACTATCGTTATTTTTTAAAAAGAGTTCACGTTACATAAATGCATTCATATAAAAAGCTTGTAAAACCTTTATTTACAAAAAGTATTTTACTTATGCTTGTCTTGGATTTTCGATAAGATTTCATTAATTAATTAATCAGCAAAAACTAATTTCGGCGATTCACTAAACTTTTGTTAATCAAGCGATCATATGATAACTTTTAATCCACACTAATACCAGATTTTATTTGTCTTTTGAAGACCACATACGTCACACGAGCCAAAAATATTTAACTCATAATCTTTTTCCTCACTCTGATTTCGACGAACGATAACTAACTTTCCATGCAAAATATGTTCCAGCTAACTTTTTCAGACTTTATCACTTGAACCACAAATTGCTACTATACTAATTAATGCTACTGTCCTTAATTCTCAAATTAACAAAGCAAAATAAAATCACAGTCGTCAGACAAATGTCTTTTTATTGTATCGCGATAAGAACAATTTTCATCGTCAAACATGTTATTTGTTATCAATTAATCGAGCTGTAAATAATATGTTCATTAATTGTGTGAATTTTGTCGTAAATGTCTTAATTGTTAACTATTCTTTTCTACGATAAAAGGTGAATTTTGTTGACAAATCTGAGGTAACTACGTAGAGAGGTCGATTGCTTCCTAATTGTTATGCAATTTTAAATTTATATAAAAATCTGTCAGATAACATATATCAATTCAACCCACAAATATTATGAAAATTAAAAAATATTTTCGTACACATCACTTGAATTTACAGAAACATAACCTGCAGCTCTGAATCATTGTTCACTCACTCTATTCGGACCATTGAAAGACTCGTTACGGTTTAAATTTGTCACAATATCCATTTTTTCGATCTCTTCGATGTCATCATTAGCTGATCCTGGTACACCACTGACCTGAACGGTTAAAAGACACTCTTTTATTATTATTCAATGATTATTTTATGTACTTTAAAGTACCTCAAACATGTTTCTTAAATTATTTTCAACTGAACTTCCATTTCCGGATTGCTCCATTTTTATACTACTGTTCAAGGATTGGAAAAAATCTCAAGTCACACAACAATTTTCTTAAATATTATTCCCAACTCCAGAAGGTCTTTGTTGCAAGCTGACCATTCTCCAACTGTGAATTCCATTTGATTCCAACAAAATTTTGACCGTATCTTAACAGAATAGGTAATCCTTTAATTACATTTTAATTTTCTTTCCATTATTTTAAACTGATAAGAGATAACAGTAGACAACAATATGTGTGAACTTTGAAAAATATTAATAATTTGCATTATTGCGCTTTTTGAAATTTTTATTTATACATTGAAATTGCATCTAGTTGCATCTAGAATATAATATGTTGCATTCATGTTTAGCCCATAACAAAAATTTTAACTTATATAGATATTTTTAACGATTTAATATATAAGTTAATATATGAGTTAGAACTTTTCAACTATCTTAAATAAACTTAATAAACTATTTAATTTAATTATGTTACATTATTCGTTACATTTTCGTTCAATCAAATGAGTTTATGTTCTCAATTTCTCCGCAGTGTCTCTTCGTTCGTTTTTATGCTGCGCATTAAAGCCTCTACATAAAGTTTGCCAACACTGCCAGTGAAATCTCGCTATAACGCCAACTCAATGATAAGTTTTGATTGTATTCACGTTGTTAACAAATAATAAATTGATCAAAAGGATTTATTGAGTATTTAGGGATTAATTGATAACAAGCAGAAAATCTCTAATTATAATAAAGAATAAATTAAATAAAATGTGTTAGATACTATTCAGGTAATAAAGAAATTTGTGAGTGAACTTTTCTAAGATGGACTTTTAAAAATCGTACATTAAGCCTCTTTTCCAAGCTGAACACAAACTTAGGGCATTGTAGCTTCTGGAATATTATGAAAGTTAACTAATTAATCAATATGACTATGTATATCAGTCAACATTTGGTGAATCGTGTATGAATACTAAGAGTTTCTCAAATCTTTTGAAATTATAAAGCAAGCCAATGTTAAACAAAGAATTTGTCAAATGCAATTCTAATTCATTCCAGTTCGTGGTGTTTGGTACTCAATAACAGGTAGAATGGACGTGCTAGCCAATTAACAGTATCAATTAAGTCTTTCTTCCTCAAATTAGTAAACAAAAAAAAAATGTTGCTTGAAAACGTCAAAAAAAAATAATTAAAGTTGTTTCTCTACTCTATTCCTAGTGCCCAATTGAAAAATGGTCATTGAAGCCACCACCAGTCAGTTCCACAAAATGACACCGGGATCGATCGGGAATTGGTCACCGAAAGAATTGTCTGAAAATGACGATTTGGCCACTTCTCTTGTCCTGGACCCGATCTTGGGCTTCCAATCGCACAAAATGAACCCTCGCTATCGTCCCCTCAAAGCCACCAAGGAAGAACTGAAGAAAGCCACCGAAAAGTTCATTGAAGACCAAAATTACGATAAGGCGTTTAATAAAATTATGTCTTGGATCCCTCGTCAAATGTGCAACAAAAGCAAGCTTTCTCAGAAAAGACTTCAAGCTCACGTAAGTCTCGTTGATTCCTCACATCTTAATATATACTTTAATTGCCTTTCTATTCCAGATTTATCGATATTTACGTGTATTTGATCAAGAATCCGGATTTTTGATTGAAGGATGCTATCGCTACTCGTTGGAAGGTCAAAAAGGAGCTAAGATATCTTCAACTAAAAAATGGTTTAAGAACGAAAAGATTGAGTGCTTGGTAGGTTGCATAGCTGAATTGACTGAAGAGGAAGAAGCTGCACTGTTGCTGCCTGGAAAAAATGATTTCTCTGTCATGTACAGCTGCAGGAAAAACTGTGCTCAGCTCTGGTTAGGTCCAGCCGCTTACATAAACCACGATTGTAGGGCTAATTGTAAATTTGTTCCCACTGGGCGCGACACAGCTTGTGTCAAAGGTAATTAGCGTATTTTAATATAATCCAATTAAAAATGAAATGAACAGTTATTAAAGAGTAAAGCGTTGCACTATTCTAGACTGAAATTATTTTATCGGTTTGGAAAAAATGTGTCTGGCTAAAGGTCTAAAATCGAAGCACATTGATATTAATTGTTCAGAATTGTTGATAATTTTCTTGATTGACGTCATCACTCACAATTTTCAACAGATTTGTTTGGAAAATTTGGTGTAATTCCCTTTTTTTGATTTTCATTGATTTTCGTCTTCCAAACTTGTTTTAAAATCTCGAATAAAATTTTTCTTTCATCACTCTCCAAACTTTAGTGTTGCGCGATATAGAAGCTGGGGAAGAAATAACTTGTTTCTACGGCGAGGACTTTTTTGGTGATAGCAACCGTTATTGTGAATGTGAGACATGTGAAAGACGAGGTGGAGGTGCCTTTGCTAAAGAAAAAAATGCTGAAGAAAAACTGTCTGGTGGCTATCGATTGCGAGAAACTGACAACCGTATTAACCGTATGAAAATTAACGCCAACAAAAACACCAAAATAGCTGCTAATGCATCTCCATTAGTCAAGTCTAAAAATCCTCAAACGACAGCTGAAGAAGAAGCTATTGAACTAAGCATGAAAGAGTTGCGGCAACGTGGAATGACAAAATACGATGCTGAAATGATAATAGCACAACAAGTTCCCAAGTTCCAAGAAAAGTCTCCCAAAGGAAAAGTTGTTGCCACTAGAAATAGTTTGCCTCTGTCTCCCTCCAGCACTAGCAGTGTAGTAGCCAGCACAAGCAATGGTACAGTTACTAGATCCAAACTCAATGAGCTGAAGGATGCCCAACTGCTTCAAGCCCCTAACCCGAGAAATTTACGACGCAACTTAGCTCGAAATTGTAGTAGCTCATCAACTATTACCACCACATCTAACTTGCATTGTGAAGACGAAAAATATTACGGTAATAGCACTAACCTAACGTTTACTAAAAATAACCGTCGTGGGACTGAGTTCAACTCGTCCGCGTGTAGTAGTAATTGTAGCAAAACTAACCATAGCACTCATTTAACATTGTCCGATAACAAGTACGAGAAGCTTCAGAGAGCTCTATCAAAGTCGCTGGCCGAGAAAATTGGTAGCGGGCAAAAAGCCGGGTATAGTTTGCGTAACAGTTCGGCACCAGGTGGTGGTTTTGGTGTGACCAGTAGATCAATGCATGCGTTTGCACCACCCGCTTCACGGCAACCAATCACTAATCCGCCTTGTGGCTCTTTTGTTTTAGAAGTGGCAGATGAACATGAAGTGGGCAGTAGCAGTGACCAAAAGTACGAAGAACTAGATAAAAACGCGTATTTTGACAATTTGTTAAAAGCCCGTGTCGTAGAAGAGCAACAAACGAACAAGAACTTGAGGAAACGTAAATATGAGCATTTAAAGCATGTAAGTGAGAGTGAAAGTAATTCTTCTTGGGAAATAAAGAAAACGAGCAAGGATCATCTGTTAAAGACACCCGAGCGACGTTTAAAGCTCACGATTCGTGTGAAACGCAGTCCAACTAGTAACAGTAATAGTAGCTCTGGATTTGAGCAACTAACAGACTCTGGTAATTCTGGGCTATCGGATGACAATAGCAACGAGCCAGAGTATGAAATTGTGCAAAGCCATCACGGGCTAGAAGGTATCGACCTAAATTTTGATGCTATGAAAAGTCTCAGCGATAGTGAGTCAGCGTCCTCTTTTAGCCTAGAAATAGCCAAAAAAGCAAAACACAAGAAACGGCACAAGCGCGAGAAACGCAAAAAGAGCAAGTACCATCGCGAGGAAAAATACCTAGCAGAGAATAGTGAATTTAACTTTAAGCACAACATGGCGAGCCAAATACATACACACTCTCCGCGAAAACGGGTCAAGTTGATGTTCGGGAACGAGACGATTGTAGACATTCCCTCCTCTACCGATCTTTTAACGCAAAAACTGGATCTGCTTGGCAAAAAATCTCCACGCGGTCCATTATTTGAAGAGAGCCCAGAATCGCCTCTTGATCTCACTACCCAGAAACCAGAAGACTCTCAACTATTGATTGGAAAGCTGAGTGACGATAGTCCAAAAATTTTAAAGCCTTCATCGCTGGGCAAAGGAATTCTTTTAACTACGGGCAATATTTTTAACTGAAGAGAAGAATGGGAAGATGAGTTAAAAAGTCTGTTTATGGCTAGTTATGCAGTTCTTTCTGAGAAATGTGAGCTCATAAGGCAAGAGTAAATCTGAATTTAAATTAGAGATTTTCTTTGTAAATCCGGAAAAGAGGAATTGTGCTTGGAATTTTCTTTTTGAGATCTTACGCTGATTGTACATTAAAATGAATTATGTAAATATTCAGATTGACAGTTTATGTATTGCAAAAAATGTGTCTCTGATTTTCTAAGCGCCTTTAACAACTTAAAAGAATATTTCACACAAAGACTCATGTACATGAATTTCCTTATTATATTTTATGCATATTAAAAAGTGTACTTGCTGCATTTATTGTAAAGATGGTTATTACTTAGACTAGATATTTGGAGTTTCTAGAAAACTATCTAATATTGAGCGAAAAATCTCAAAATTTAAAATTATTTCGTGCAAGCTAGCTAGAGAAATGTGGTGGAATCATTGCTTTTATAGCTATAATCATCAGAGTAACAAGAATGATTGTTGGAAATTATTTTTTAACATTCATTTAAAAATTCGCCTTTGATTTGGTTTTACTAAACTAATATTCAGATTTAATAAGTTTTAGGACTACCACTTACTCCAGCTTGCTTTTATGAAAATAATCTTAAGTCTCATTTCATTGTATCGCTACGATGTTAATGTAGATATAAAAGTGAAGGAAGAGACCCAACAAAACCCTTTAAATCTGTATAAATGTTTAGATAGTCGAGCATCAGCATTAATTGCATAATACATAATTATTATCTGTAAAAACAAATATATTTAAATATGATTTTAAAATTGCAAAATTATAATTTATAGAACATTGTAAGGCTACATTTTGTTGTTATATGATAGTTTCCTCGAGTTTTTAATTTATTCACACGATTTTATAATCCTTTTTAAAACAATTTTAAGACTTTCCAATTTTTCATTTAATAAACATAAATTATTCGCAATTTGTTAGGAAATGATTGGAGCAGTGACGAAATATTCTCAATTTTCTAGAGAATATAACATACTTGTGAGCACGTCTGAAAGAAAATGCTATACTTGAATTACAATTGATTTTCTTAGGATATAAGATGCAGAAAATGTGTTCTATCTAATTTTATTTATGAGCAAAACTTTATGGAAAATAAGATTAAATAAAACAAAAACTATTAAAATTAGTAGGAGATAAGTTATGACTACTAAAAGTTAAACATGAAAACTAGAATACACTAATTGATTCATTTTGATTCGAACAATGATTGGAAACTGCCGAGAAATGTAGTGTATTAAAAATAAAGTATAATTGATTTTTGATCGCGCAATTAGTTGGTTGCGTCAAAATCTCATGTAATTTGTTTAATTGTTTAGAAAAATAACAAAATTTGTGACAAATTTACAGTGAAGGCTGACTCTTTAATTTTGAACAAAGAATTAAGAAAACTTCATTTTCAATTTTAAAATACCTAGCAGTCATACAAAAGTAAATAAATTGTTCGATAAGTAAATCTTTTTCATTATTATATTTTAATTAGCGTCCTCTTTAGTTAATTTTACGTTAGGGAAATTATATTGTTTAGATACTTTGTAGTTTAATTCGTTATTTTGCTATGATTTCAACTATAGTTACAATAAATATTCAACTGCTTTTTCATTTGATTATATTTAAGTTATAGATAAGTATAACCAATTAGAAGATGTGAAAAAAAATATTAAAAAACTTCAGAATTTTTCTGTTCTTAAGCTACTGAAATAGTTTTTTGTGATAAATTCAAAAGAACATTTAAAAGTTACAACAATAAATGAATTTTAATAAAAATTATAAATGATTTGTTACTTCTTCAATCTTAAATATCAATAACAAACAATGGCGTTCTCGATTTTGTAGCGAAATTAAATTAAATTTTATTACTTGTATGAAAGAAACGAATTATTATTACATTGAATCAGCAGTCGCACTTGTAAAGATGATTAATTTGTGAGTGCTGGTGAATCTGAGATCTCAAATTTAGTGACCATACCTGAAAGAAATCAATAAATAAGTTATACTCAAAGTAGGTATTGTTTGTAAATCTTACTTTTGGAACTCCCACTCTCTGTTATCCAAAGGACAAACTTGTCGGGTTTTCAACCAACGTGAAATACAGTGGAAATGGAATGCATGCTAAAATAAAGATGAATTTATTATTTTTAAAAATGCATCCTAAATGATTCTTACATTGCAAACACCCCAAGCGACAGTGCATTCCTCTGAAGTAGCTGATGCTTGATTGGCTTGACACTCGATGCACAAGTCCATGATATGATTACGGCAAATAGCGCAATTATCAACGACAATATCTGTAAAAGCGGAAACAAAGAAGTGATAAGTCTTCTGGATCTTTTTCAAGGTTAGAATGTTTTATCGGTAATTAGCTTACCCCAAGCCCACAAAGCTACAGCATTCCACTAGAGAGATAATGAAAAATTGAAATTGTAATACTAACACAACACGGAAATTAAGTAACAATGCAAAATTTTATAAGCAAAGTCATTCAACGGAAAATATATAATTTACCTTTTTAACTTCAAAGCGCTTCTTCTCGCCTTTACTACTACTGCTGGAGGGAACCTCAATCTCTTCATCATCAACTTCCATGGCTGTTTAATTTCTTTATAATGTAGATATTGAATTAAAATTTTTGAGTATTTCCTCCTTTTGAAAGTTGTTGTTGCTCGACTGTCAAAAAAGACAGATAATTAGTATTCATCTAAAATAATTGTGTATTCATGTAGAAAATATTGAAGAATTGTATTCAGATAAATGTGTGATTTTTTGGTTTTCGGAAATATACTGTAATTAAACTCGTACAAATGGCTATTTAGCCGGTATCGATATCTACATCTGATCGGTAATCGCGCGAGTTCAAAAAGTTGCCCAATAAGTGTGGATTTAAAGCCTAACAGGGCTCGCAAAAAAGTTAAGAAAAAAGTGATTCGAGCCAAGAGCAAAATGAAATGAATAAAATGGAAATCAAGCGAAATTATCTGCCCAAAGAATAATTAGTAGATCAATGAAAAAGAAAATTGAATTCGCTAAGTGAGTGGGTCTTATCGCCCAAAATTGGAGAAAAAACGAAAACAATAAAAAAAGAAGAAGAATATAATTCTGTGTGTTACTCAATAACGAATTGTTACATTAAAATAAGGACACACCAAAAAGGTAATTGAATGAAATAATGCGTAATTATTTTCTTGTACAAAATTACACATCACAATAAATAAGATGGCAGGGGGACAATTCTTGTTTTTACAAATTGTACCAATAGCAGAAAATTTGAAATAAATTAATCTACTTTTCCATAATTCATCTTGACTCGAGTTCTTGGTGAATAATTATTATTATAATAAATGGATGAAAATATATTTTTAAAAGTTCTAGAATCTAGAACCCAACAAAGAAGGTTCACACAATTATTATGTGGCCAGTCGTCTAGTTTTCATGTTTCGCCTTTAATCCACAATTCTTAGTGCTGCTCAATTCTCACAATCTTTGAATTATCAAGAACTTTTAATGTCCTTTTTTCTTTTCTTCGCATTTCATTATTGTGCGCTGTTTCTTCGTTTAATATTAATATATGCATATGCTCGGTTTTCTGTTATTTTCCATCCACTTTTACATTCGAAACCATATCCTAAACTTACAATTAAAAAATCATATAATATCGAGAAACATAAAATGGTTCTTATTTTATATTTATACACACATAACTTATTACTTGGTTATGCAAAGGTTTTCTTGCCTCTTCTTGTTCTTCTACATTCGTCGTTCGAAGAATGTGTTTTTGTTGTTGTTCGTTTTGATTATTTGAAATCATAGTATATATTAGGGGCTATCCAAAAAGTACATTCAATTACAGAGATTAGACCCAAATTTATCTTTATCTTGTTATCAGAATGTAATCATTAAATGTTATCGTTTGTCATAATTCATGGATGTCCCCATGCTTATAAAACAATATTCTGCAAACAAACACCTTGAGATAAAATCAAAATGGACACATTATTTTCAGTTTTCACGTACAAACGAACTGTATCTTTTGCGCTAGGTATACGATTTAAAACAAAAAAGCAAATTGTAGACATTCGCGAATTGCCATAGTACAATTTTTTTGTATTATTTTTTTTTAATTTCCATTGAGTATGCAACCGTCCTTTAACCTCATCTTTTTGAAGGCAACCCGAATGCGTTGATAAGTCTTCTTGTGCGCTGCCATGTTTTCGCTAAAAAAATAAAAATCCATTTGATTCAAGGATAAAGGATAAAGAGTTATACCGTTAACTCTCTGCGATTTTTTTTGTTTGTAATTTTACATTATTGAGTTGATCCTCACTATTGCGCTCATAATAAATAATACTTGAGATGTTTGTTATACCTGGTATAAACGCAGTTTACATAATTTTTATATGAAAGAAAAGTCGTCTAAACCAAAACGAGATTAACTATGGAGAAGAAATTAAAAAACACAAGAAAAATCCAAAGCTTCAAAAACATATATTTTATGTAGGGGGACGAATGTTGATATAAAATATCGACTTTTAAAATATCTCTTTACCTTTTAAATTGCATTTTCTGTTAAATTAATTGAAAAGAGGTCACTTGGTCATTGACCAATTTATATTAGAGTTTGTAAAATATAGATTACACTCCCCCCGTTTTGTATAGTCTTTTTTGTTTTTGTTGTTGCTGCTTCTTTCTCGTTGAAGATCATTGATTTTTTCAATAATTTTGTTGTGTTTTCCCAGAAGCAACGAATGGAGCTATTTTGGAAACGGCAAGTGGCAAAGAATGACTGATGATAGGCGTCGTTACTTAGGAGGAGGTGAGTTTAAAAACTACTGACCACTGTTGCATTTGGAGCATCCTGATAATTTTTTTATTTTGTGAAATTTTCCAGGTGCTGCGGTCAAAATGGAACATTTTCAGCCAGCGCTGGACCAGCGTAAGCAAGAGCTGCTTGAAGCGAGATTTCTGGGTGCCAGAGTAAGTAGCTAGCTACCTTTTGCAATTTCCATTTGCGGTGTAATCATCAACTGCAACTCCTCTCACCGTCGCTCTCTCAGTGTGCTAGTGTGCTAATGAAGTGTGCTCTTCGAGTGTATGTGTGCTTTATATATGCTTCCTATACAATTCTTTTCGCCATCCAAGAAATTTTATGAATTTACCACCTCGGATATCGCTGAAATATTATGGTTAAGACACAATGATAGTCAGCCATGAAATGGATGTGCTTTGGAAAAAGAAGCTGTTAAGAGTTGAGACTCGTACCAATTAGCGCTGTCCCAAAAACTTATAAAATTGTGGATCAGTTGTACAACCCGAGTGTTTATTTCATTCATGAAAATTTTTTGTTGGTCGGAAATGCTGAAATGTGAATGAATGAACTGGTAGAGCTCGTAGAGCAAGCAACTGGCAAGTCATGAATCTCGTATAGTGTGATTGTGGTCTAGCTAATTATTATCAATTAACATGATTTTTGATTAATCGTTTTGGTTGTTGTTTTATTAAGTGATTTTTTTTTACTTTGAGTCAAGATTATGTCACATTATTTTGACAAACGTAAAATATTTACACACAAGGCTACAATTTCGCGAAATGATCATGAAAGGCTTTTTTGAGAATCTGCTTTATGAGTAGGCAGACGATGGAATTTATTTTTTCGACCAGGCCGCAATGAATACTTGATAAGTTCATATTATGTGGTAAAGTGAGCGCCCTGTAATCGAAGCTAAAGATAAGCAAAATAATTTGGCAAAGACCAAAATAAGATCGGTGAATTGAAAATACTTTTTGTTCGTTATAATTGTGTTGATTTGCATCGTACATATTTAGCATAGAGTATAGTCGAAAGCGAACATTAAATTTTCATTGCCATTTTGAGTCATTTTCGTTATCCTCTGCACATATAATGTATGTACGTACGTAGCTCAGGAATAGGGTTATGGATTCAAGCACTATGGGTAGCTTTTTTTCTTTAACATTTTGTCGATTTTTTGTTGTTGTTGTGTGCTTTGCATCCGAAATATTTGTGGGTGTGGTATTATACCAAATTTTCTCATATATGCAGCATAAATTATATGTGTACATATCTACAGAAATATATTTATAAACATATAAATACGTATATATAGAGAGACGGTTTTGGAAAACTGTGTGTGCTGTATTGTCCTTTTTATTTAGCGTTGCTCTATATGTTTATATGTTGCTTTCCGACATACACCTCGCAAATTAGTTTTATGAAAATTTTCTTAAACTTGCGTACAAATGTATAACATGGAAAATCGTGCCAGCGAGCATAAAATACCCCGTTTTGCCATTTCTACTCGATATTGCTCAGTGTATCTCGGCAAATTTGCGATTTTGCGATTTGAGCCATTTCTACGGATTATTGCCCAGCGAGTTTTGCTTTTGCAACGAAAAAAAAAAAATCAAATCGCCGTTCAACTGTTGTTTTTCGCAGCAAAAAATTCAACACCAATAGATTTTTTAGAAAATTCTGAAGCGATTGTTCACTGCAAAAATATTTACACAAAAGCTTGCCGAAGAATAGTTTTGCCATGAAGCATTAATTAATGGTATTATTAATAGACAATATTAATACACTTAAACGCAAATTACACGATTATTTGTGTACAATTGTGATTTCCACTTGAATATGTGTTTAAATCCAATTCACAAAATGAAAGGTTAAACTCGGTGGAAAAAGAATGAAATATACTTAGCTGTACTTCATCTACATCATCAAAAGTGAGCGAACCAAACCAACAAAAACAAAAAAAAGCCACAGCAAAAATGATACCGATAATTGTTTCACAAAATGATCATTTCATTTATAATTGAGCAGAACAGCGAAAAAAAAAGTGTGTATATTTGTTGCCTCTTGTTATGTTCAGCGGCAGGCAGCGATGAGCAGTTGCTGGTTGTTGATATTGTTATGCCGATTGCCTTTCGGTTTTTGATTAAGGTTTTTCGCCTCGCCACAGAGCAGAGAGAGCATATAATACACTTTCACAGCCGCATACCACTTGGTTGTCTGCGTGTTCCACATAATATCTTCTGGGATCGCGCGAGTCTCGCGAGATGCTGATGCAAATTTTTGCTTTGAGTTCATTTACTGGACAGCATCATATCGTTGCTTCTTGTATGATGTTGAGCTAGGCAACGTTTGGTGGGAATATTGTTTGCAAGTGAATTGAGTATAGAAAACTAGAGTAAAAATGTATGTGCAAAATATGTTAATTGATTCGACAACTAAACAATTAAATGCGTGAATATTTGAACTTAATGCGTTCATTTTAACATCAACAAAAAATACTACCTTAGTTACTTTTAGTATTATATAGCGAAATATTTCGTAAACATCAAAAATAATTTATTAACAGCTGTTGCTGACGTCATAAAAATATTAGAAAAAAATCTAGATCAAATAATTTAATTGAATTCATTCGGCATCCCTGCTGGGAATCAAGATCAAGAGTGCTGAGTGCTGAGTGCGCCAATCCATTTCCCCGAGTGTCTGCGATGTATGTATAATACATTTCAAAGGCGAAAAATGCCAAGCAGAAACCGTGAGATATTTGTACAAAAAGGCACGATTGTAACGAATTAAAACGACGTCACCATCACATGGATATATATATGCTTGGCTAGAGAGCGCGCGGCATTGGTGCTATTACACCCAAAATCAAAGGAAAGAAGTACTAAATGTGTGTTTTTAGAATACAATGGGATTTAATAAAATAAGTATGTGCATGGTTATCTCGCGCGCTCTCCACTGGGAAACTAACTGCTTTGATGGTGCTCGAGCCAAAATGACTTGAGACTCTTTTTTTTGTTTTTTTTTTTTCTCAATCATTCTGCTTTTATTTTGTTCCTGCCTGTGCTATGGTTCCGCTAGTGTTGGTCGGCAATATGTTTTGTTGAACAACTGCCTCACTATCGGTCGCGCCGTGCACTCCCATGACTCGGCTACAAACATTCTCGGGATTCTCTGACTCTGGCTGTGACTCTATCACAACTACTCACTACTGTTTTTATAACATTTGCCAATACAACGTTTTTTTACTTTGCTCTGTTCAGTTTTATTTTGTGTGTTACGTGTTGTATATTTGATGTTGTTTTCATTTTTATATATTTTTCATACGATACGTTGTTTTTTTTCTTTCTTAACAAGTGAATTTAAATATCTCATCGTCTCCAAAATTGTCGCCATATTGATTTTTGTGTACTCTGTGTGGTTGAACAGTTTTTCCGTGCAAAAATTGCCCAAAAGTGCACCGATTTGGCGGCGCTGGTCGCTTCTAACGAGTGGTGTAGCTGGTACCCGTCTGAAGTGGAGCTGCTGGTGTGTATTTCTGTCTGGGTTTACTATTCTAGACTTGGAATTTTTTTGCAAAATTTTTTGGAATGTGGAAAAAGTGAGATTAGGAAAAGTTAAATGTTGTCTGTGAACTGAAATGGAAATTTTCATTGGAGTGATTATGTGGTGCTAATTGGGATGATCTCTCTTTTCTGGGCCAATTGAAAACTAGATTTTCAAATCTTAGTCGTTTGATTTTATTTGCACTACTGAAGGTAAAATCAGCACCAAAGACCTTGAGCCACTCAATTTAGGTGTAAACACTTGGTGGCAAAAAAAAAATGCACAGCCGAATGTGAATAAAATAATCGTACAAATGTCGGCCATATTAGTGAAATAGAATTGTTTCCGTTCATTTGCTGTATGAAACTGTGACGTCACGCGGAATAATGAACGAAAAAAATGTATAACTCTTAGAAACATTGAAAAACAAAAAAAAAAGTTGTTAAATGAACGAGCGAACAAAAAAAATAATAAAATCATATAAAATTGTGAGTGGAAATGATTGAGCGCGCATCACCACACTATACTATAGCCCATATATATAAACCAGCCAACTAAGCAGCCAACTGCACGTGGTTCGGTGGTATGTTGGTGTCTGTGTTTTGACAAGCGTTTCCCAAGTCTACATGTTTGAATATTGCGGAGAGAGCGTTAAATTCTCTTGTTGTATCCGCGAGACGGAGTTGCGAGCTCACCGACCGGCTGGGTATAAGTGTGTGGCAGGCAGCCGCGCGATCTGTATTGACAGAGTGTTCCTTGGTATTGAAACATATTTTTGTTATTAATTGTGCTGTTTTTGGGCCTCATTGCTGCATATATACACGGCGGCTATATAGCCAAAGCAGGAAGAAGTGTAGAAAGACGCAAAGAACATGAAAATGTTGAGCATGATAACTGGCTTATAAATGTGTATTTGTTGTATAACATATCCACTAGACAAAATTATATGATTGTAGTTTTTAATTTTTTTTTTTTTTTAATTTTTTTGTAAACACATTTATTTTTATGAAATTTTTATCCAATTCTCGGGCTCGATTTGCACGCACACATCGATATAAGTGGCCGTCTTACCGTACTCGCTATTCAATTAATTGAACAGCAAAATAATATTATAAATAAATTTAAATACACTGTTTTCTGCTGTTTCTTCTTGCCTGCCTGCTTATTGCTTGGATGTTTCAGTTTCACACAGAAAATCAGAAAATCATTGGCTGCTCGATTATTTATTAGTTGAGCGCTAGAGCCACTCTCACGATTGACTTAGTGTTTTTTACGAGTAAATTAGTGATTTGGCAGGCGGTCATTGAATGCAAGCAAAGCTTTAGAGGAACCAAATTTTGTGCAAGTTTTGTGTACATAATTGTACTTGAATGATTTTGCTTTAGAAATCATTTTGTAATCTTAATTGTGGATAAATGTCGCAGAAAATGTTGCGATCGAAAGTAATGGCAAGAGACGGCCAAAGAATTTGTAAAATTACGAACAGCAAACTGAACAAAAAAGAGAAATAGTAAGTTGAAGGAAAAAAATGTTTTTTGTTGCGATTTTTAAATTGTGAAATTAATCAAAAGTTAGTCGGTGTGTCCAAATCCTTAATTTGAACCCATCTGGCCCACACCTTTTCTCTGACTCACAATGAGGAAATTAGCTGGACCTTTTTAAAGTGCAATGAAACTTGTCCAGCAACTCCTCTCTTACTTGTTTTGTTATCGCTTGTTTGCTTTACATTTTTTTTTTTTCATTCAATGAATTTATATATAATTTTTGTAAAGACACATCGCTACTATTAAATTGTACAATTCGCCATTTTGAAGATATATTTATTTTTATTAAAAACGTCTACATTCAATACCAGAATTTACATACAATTTTCGTCGGAATATTTGCAGCAACAACAAACAGGCAAATATAAAAATGAGAAAAGAAAAATGGTAAAATGTTTTTTCATTAAAAAATGTATAATTCTTTTTTTTTTGGTTTATGGTTGGTATGTTGTTGTTGCCGTGCTTTCGGGTACTGCATATTATTCAATTGTGTGCTTAATTCGTCGACGTCCATATTGTTTTTACCCAGTGCCACTGCACATAGAGAAAAGTGAATATTTTTCGAGCAAAAGACGGTCGGCCCAACTGAGAATTGTGATAATGAAATGCGTGAAATGTTATCGATTTTCGATGGAAATAGACTGGGTTGGCAATGATACGATTGTGTGTGGTGCGTAAACTGGGGCTCCCCTCGTCAACTAATATGTTGAAAATGTAGTGCATTCACCAAATATGCATACAATTATTTACTATGATAAAAAAATGTTGCAATTTTTAGATTATAATAAATTTCAATATACTAATATTACTGTTTATTTTGTCATTTTAGATGTCGGCAAGCACTCAATTGCAAATGGCACCGCAATCCCTGGTAGTACCACAACAGCAGCAGCAGCCACAGCAAGTTAACCAAACTCAGCAACTGACAGTGGCCGCCCCTCTGGGCCACCATCAACACCACAATAATCAAGACTCGAACATGAGCACTGGGTCGTCGCACAGTGACAAGGAATTAGATCCATCAACTGGCGGCGGCGCCACTATCATTAGTTCCCCAGAAAAGCTGCCCCGTTTGCAAACTGAACGGAAGCGCAAGCGAAAACCCACCGATAATGATAACGGCAATGGTCCAGGTAGTCGAGGAAATAGTGTGGAGGTGGCTTCAGTTCATAGACGTGATGACGGAACGCTGCACAGCAACAAAGGTCCACGTATCTCCATTCCCGTGAGTGTAGTGGGTGACAAAAAGATCAACGAGTACTTTAGCAAGCAACATGTGCGAAATGTGGGCGCAAAGAGTCCCTCCGCTCAGCAGCAATCGCCGTCGTTACCCGCGCACGGCTCTTTTCCCATGTACCCGCCTAGTCCACAGCCCACACCCTCATTAGTCCACTCCATGAATCCGGATTACTTCAAGACGACGAGATCCGCTTCCAATATAGTTCCTGTTTCATCACAGCAGCAGCCAGCGCTCCCCGCCCTACTGCCTGCTCCCCCTGTTGCCAATCAAGCAACTAGCTTATCCACCAATAACAGTCTCGTGCCACTCAGTAATGTGGCAGTAGCTCAGCAGACACAACAAACGCAGCCAACAACTGCCAACAGTTTGCAGGTATGAACACACTTTGACGATTTAACAATACATTAATTATATTATGTTTTTAAAAATAATGACAATCCTTTTTCAGGTGGCACATTTGCAGACGACGTCCAACCACCAAAATAGTAACAATAATCACTCACTTAGTGGTGGTTCGCTAACTAATCCTCTGATGGTCTCCAAGTCGGTGCAAACAGATTTGTCACTACAGGAACGGGAAACGGAAGCCGATGCCAGCAAAATAAAGATTGATGAGTTGACGCGGCTTTCTGAAGAGCAAAAAGGACAGGTCACAACACATCTGAAAGTAATTGAACAGCACAAAAGTCATATTAACAAATGCATTGACGTGGTGAAGAAGCTGCTCAAACAGAAGAGTAATATTGAAAAAAAGGAAGCGCGACAAAAGTGCATGCAAAATAGACTGCGGCTTGGTCAGTTTGTCACGCAAAGAGTTGGTGCCACGTTCCAAGAAAACTGGACCGACGGATATGCATTTCAAGAATTGGCTAGGTAAAATAGATTTCATCATTAGATGAGTCACACTTTTTGATAATATTTAGATCAATTACACGAGTACGAGCAATTATTGCTTCAAATTATAATTGCATGTTAAAGTTATTTAATCTTTGATAAGATCAGAATAAGGTTATTATTAATGTCATTAATTGTTTGATGACATAAATATTTTTATTCACAACTCTACAATATAAACAAAACTAATCTATTCCAAAATATTTGTTACTTCTAGACGCCAAGAAGAAATCACTGCCGAGCGCGAGGAAATTGACCGGCAAAAGAAGTCGCTGATGAAAAAGCGACCGACCAATACGGAGAGCCGTAAGCGCAACAACTCTAGCACCACGGCGACTCCCTCCACTTCAGTCTCAAACTTGCACAATGGCAGCGAGGTAACCTTCTTGAAGCCCGAGCCAGTGGCCAACAGTTCGACATTTACCATCCAAGAGTATTATGAATGTGATGAGATATTAAAGTTAAGACAGAATGCATTGAAGAAGGAAGACGCAGACTTGCAGTTGGAAATGGAAAAGCTAGAACGCGAGCGCAACTTACATATTAGGGAGCTCAAGCGAATACATAATGAGGATCAAGTGAGTGTAGTGGGAGGCCAATTGATATTATTCTCTTAGCAAGTTCCAATTGCTCATCAATCTAACTTTTTTATTTCAGTCTCGATTTAGCAATCATCCGGTGCTAAATGATCGGTACTTGCTATTGCAGCTTCTTGGAAAAGGAGGCTTCTCGGAAGTACATAAGGCGTTTGACCTGAAAGAGCAACGTTACGTAGCCTGTAAAGTGCATCAACTGAATAAAGACTGGAAAGAGGATAAAAAAGCCAATTATATAAAGTAAGTGTTCCGGAAGCCGGAAATGGTTATTTAAATATTTAATCCTTCTTCTTTTCCATAGACATGCTCTTAGAGAATACAATATTCATAAGGCTCTGGATCATCCAAGAGTCGTGAAGCTGTACGATGTTTTCGAGATTGATGCCAACTCGTTTTGTACCGTTTTGGAGTATTGTGACGGCCACGATCTCGACTTTTACTTGAAGCAGCATAAGACGATTCCTGAAAAAGAGGCGCGATCCATCATCATGCAGGTTAGTTTTATCTCAAAATCGAGAATTCAAATTTCAATTTAACACTTTTTAATAATTTTGTATTTGTGTCTTGCAGGTGGTTTCCGCGCTTAAATATTTGAATGAGATTAAACCGCCTATTATCCACTACGACCTCAAACCAGGAAACATTCTGCTTACGGAAGGAAATGTATGCGGAGAAATCAAAATTACAGACTTTGGCCTATCCAAAGTGATGGATGAGGAGAATTACAATCCTGATCATGGCATGGACTTAACCTCTCAGGGAGCTGGCACATATTGGTGAGTCAACTAACGTTAATTTGAAATTATTTGGCTAAATTACAACATTATTTTGCAGGTACTTGCCGCCAGAATGTTTTGTGGTGGGTAAAAATCCGCCCAAGATCTCCAGTAAAGTAGACGTGTGGAGTGTGGGAGTGATTTTCTATCAATGCTTGTATGGCAAAAAACCTTTTGGACACAACCAGTCACAGGCCACAATCCTGGAGGAGAATACAATCCTCAAGGCCACTGAAGTGCAGTTCCCTAATAAGCCGACCGTTTCAAACGAGGCCAAGGTAAAATTCCAGGTAAATATTACAATCTTTATAATTTATTCCTGTATATACTAATGGTTTATTATTTTAAATATTTTAGAGTTTCATTCGAGGCTGCTTGGCGTATCGTAAAGAAGATCGTATGGATGTATTTGCGCTGTCCAAGCATGAATATCTCCAACCACCAATATCCAAGCATGGTCGACAATCGTCGAATCAACAACAGCAATCGATTCAGTCATCTAGCGGTCAGTCTTCAGGCAATCAAGTGGGCACTAGTGGGGGTGGAGGCAGTGGGGGTGGCTGTGGAGGAAATAATCAAGGTCAAGCAACGTCCTTCTCCACGGGAATGTTTGGTAACATGAATCAGTCGAGCTCGTCGTAGTCATTCAAGTAAAATTAACGTCAACAATGCAAGAGTTAACTTTTCTATACTTTCAAATTTCCTTCAAACAACACTGTCATCCCACCACCAACTATATATCGATTAACCCTAGCCCCTCGCTCCACTATCCCAAAGCGTCGTCAGCAAAATGCATTCAACGAAAAGCATATGGACCGAAATTCTTCGTGAGAATTTTGATCTACAATGAGATTTAGAGAAACAATTTTATAACGCAACATTCACATCAACACAACACACACGATTGATAATTAGATAATTATATTTCAGAGACTGACCCAGAAAAGTTGATTTTGTTCAACTAAAAGTCGACTTAAGAATCACAAATGAGTCGAAAACTGTTTAACTAAATGAATTACATTATACAAGGTACGCAATTTCAAGTAAAAAAACAAAAAAATCTTTTCTGGAACAGTCTCTCAAATTTACATGAACGAGCCTGCAAGCTTTTTTTTGCAAGTTTATTTGAATAACTAATTAAATTCAAAAATGGAAAAGAAAATAATAAAATAGTTTTTAGAGTTTCCAAGCAAGTGTCTCAAAAAAAAAGAAAAGGAAAATGGGGATAATTCCCCTTGAATTACATGAAAAAAGAAGTGATGTAAGTTATTTAATTTATAAAAGCAGAAGCAAAACAAAAAAAAAATGTAATTATATGTATAAATGTTCTTTTTTATTTAAGTTTCGAATTAAGCAATTTTTGTGAGGAAGTGTGTAGTCTGACCAACAGCCGGTGGATTCACATTAACTCTACTCCAAAACTCCTTCTTTTTCGCATAGAATATTACACAAAACATAAGTAAAATTTAATAAAAAAAAGATCCACGAAACTTGAAAAACTTGAAACTTGTAAAATCCAACCGTGATGTGCTAAAACTTTTTAAAATTATATAATTCATATACATAAAGCATTGCATAAGAAAGCATAATGGAATCCCTAAAATTACATGTAGAATGTCATGCATGTAAAGTGGCTTTTCTAAATAATATATTGTAATGAGTGCTGTAAATAGTTTGTGACGTGACACCTAAAGGTCAAGATGATCAAAAAAACAAAACTATTGATACCCAAAATATGGTAATCAACTTTCTACTCATCGTTTATGGATTTAGCTGTCGACGCCTTTTCAAATTATTTGCAGCATTTAATTGAGTCGATGAGCGTTGGAGAGCCACTTGTAAAAAAAAAATCTATTATAATATCAATTTAAACAATTTTTCGTGTAAAAAGAACTCTTAGAAATTTATTAGAAAAATTTCCAAAAAACCTAAAAAATTTCTTTAAACTTTTTAAGAAAAAAATCACAAATGCAAATAACTTTGTTGAACTATAATATGAAGCAATTTCGTTGAATGTATTTTCCATTATCGTTTATAGGGTTTCGTTTATTAATTAATTTAAACAAGTTGGCTAAAATACAAAAGAAGTAAAAATTAAAATTGCAGAGACTGCAAAAACACCAGTCTCTGCAAAAAGGTGATAACGTTAGAAATGAAAAAAAAAATGTAATTAAAAATTAATTAATAATAAATGTACATAGTTAAACGTGTAAGGGAATGAACTTGAGTGTGGAAAGAAGAAATTGTTTTGCCATACAGTTTTTGGGGCAATACAACTATTAGAAGCAGAGATGAGACAAGATATTTTATAAGGGGTGTCGACAAAGTAACACAAATGAAAGTATGATGATTAGGGTGGTCCATAAACTAAAAGTACGTTAGAAGTGCGCTCCCAAAGCAAAAGTTTGATTTAGATGACAAAATAAAAATTCAGTAAAATTTTCAAATTTTTTGATGCACGCTTTAGTGGTGCTCATCGAGCTTTTAGTTTTGACATTTTTACAGTTTCAAAATCATCAAATTTTTTGAGTTTCACGAAATATTTTATTGGATTTCATAAACAATTTTAATTCATTATGTTTATAAGAACTTCAAAAAAAAATTTCAGCCAAAAATATAAAGAAGCTAAAAAGTTATAGAAATAGTTTGAAAAGTCGATTTTATGCAAAAGCTGTCAGAGCCGTCAATGTAACCTCATGAGCCTCCAAATGATTTCAGCTCGTTTTTTTAACTTTTAGATGCAAGTTTATTTATTCCTTAACCAAATGCAAGTGGTCCCGTGACTTTTTGATAACGCAATCTGAAGTTATTGAATTTTTAGTAGACTAATGATTTTATAGGTCGCTTGTTGTTGTTGTAAGCCTCAAAAAATTCATTTCTGAATATTTACAAGCCCAGTTTTTATGGAAAATTCACCAAAATTTTTAATAATTTTTTTTTAATACTTTTCTATAAAAATCTTGAAAAATTTTTTTAAATTTTTCACCGAGAGATTAAATAAAAAAATTTATTGAGGATTACAACAACAACAAGCGACCTATAAAATCATTAGTCTACTAAAAATTCAATAACTTCAGATTGCGTTATCAAAAAGTCACGGGACCACTTGCATTTGGTTAAGGAATAAATAAACTTGCATCTAAAGGTTAAAAAAACGAGCTGAAATTATTTGGAGGCTCATGAGGTTACATTGACGGCTCTGACAGCTTTTGCATAAAATCGACTTTTCAAACTATTTCTATAACTTTTTAGCTTCTTTATATTTTTGGCTGAAATTTTTTTTTGAAGTTCTTATAAACATAATGAATTAAAATTGTTTATGAAATCCAATAAAATATTTCGTGGAACTCAAAAAATTTGATGATTTTGAAACTGTAAAAATGTCAAAACTAAAAGCTCGATGAGCACCACTAAAGCGTGCATCAAAAAATTTGAAAATTTTACTGAATTTTTATTTTGTCATCTAAATCAAACTTTTGCTTTGGGAGCGCACTTCTAACATGCTCTTGATTCTCCATAGAACTTTGAACCACACTAATGATGATACTAGAAGTCACAAAGTCTTTGCAACTATAAAAAACCTACTACTTATACAAGTTAATCATTTTGTCGCCACCTCTTAGATATTACTCTGAAAAACCTAAACGCAGAGCCACCTTTTTGTGCACGAATTTCCGCTTTTTTGCTGCCGTTAGATATGCAAACAGTTAAAACAATTCTGAAAACAAATTGCTCATCTAGTGAACCAATGAAGGATAAAAAATTTAAAAAACATCCAAGTCAAGGGTCTGTAAAAACGCATGATGCAAGTAAAAAAGGAAGTAAATTTAATTCTCTGAAAATACTAAAACTTTTCAAATAAAGAATTAGGTTAGTTTTCAAAGTTTGAGTTCTTTATAATTTATTGCGTATTTGATTTTTAGTTTTTAATTAGGTAGTTGTTAAAATAATTTATTTTAATGATCATGTTTTTTATAAATTTTGTATTTAAAAACCACGAACGTCTCCACTCTATAGTGCAGAGAGTTGCTACTGTTGGTTGTTTTTTCTTCTTCAATTTTTAAGGAAAATTCAAAATAAGAATCATAAATTTAAGATAACTATGAAATGTTAATTGAAACATGGACAGAATATATTAAATTAAATTAATGTAGGAAAAAAAATATTTGAAATAAAATTGAAATTGAGTTTAAAAATCATCATCTAAAAAACAACAAATTAAAAAAAAAGATATGCTACCTAAAATAGAAATTCGAAGAAAAAATATACATGATTTGAATACATAAGTTTTTGTTTTATTAGCCCTTTTATTTAATTTACATTGGACCGATCAATAATAATATTATATCGTAAATTCTTCAACTGATTTATATTTTGAAATGTTTGTATTCATAACTTGAATACAAATATATATATAACCTGCTTATATATTTTATTCTGTCGAATAATTTTGTAGAGAGAACAAGCTTAAAAATATCTAGCTCTCAAATTTCATTAAGTTTTTCAAGATTTTACCAGCATTTTAAACGCTTCATACCAAACACAACAGGTTAGTTTAGCTTACATCTTGATTCATATCGTATTTGCATGCTTATTCGATTATAAAGAATGCCATCTTGTAATTTTCAAAATGTCGCTTTTTCTTTCGAGTTTTACGCACATTTCGAATGTTCTTAAAGTGTTTTATATGGTGACTTGTTGTTAACCTCTACTCAAGGTACACTTTAGTGGTGAAATTAATGAAATCCAAGTTACTTTTGCTACTTCGTTTGTTGGTGTTTGTGGCCTTTTGTTTCCGACACAAAAGAACGCTAGCTAAAATTTGCCTGTAATTTCCTCGTTTTATACGTAATTTCGATTTTTCAGATAAAAATGGCAATCATTAAGTTGCAAAGCTCCGACGGAGAAATTTTTGATACTGATGTCAACATCGCAAAATGCTCTGGTACCATTAAAACGATGCTTGAAGATTTGGGAATGGACGACGGTGAAGATGAGGTAGTTCCTCTGCCTAACGTTAACTCTGCTATCCTGAGAAAAGTGATCCAATGGGCCACATATCATAAAGATGATCCCCAAACTCTGGATGAAGATGAGAACAAGGAGAAACGTACAGACGACATCTCCTCATGGGATGCTGATTTTTTGAAGGTTGACCAAGGAACTCTGTTCGAGCTTATTTTAGCTGCAAACTACTTGGACATAAAAGGTGAGTCGATTGACTAAACATGAAATAGAACGTAACATATAATGAATATTCATATTGTTTTAGGATTGTTGGATGTCACATGCAAGACAGTCGCTAACATGATTAAAGGCAAGACCCCCGACGAGATCCGCAAAACATTCAACATTAAGAACGATTTCACACCTGCTGAAGAAGAGCAGGTCCGAAAGGAGAACGAGTGGTGTGAGGAAAAGTAATTGTGAAGCACGATATCTCAAAATCACCGATGCAAACGAATCTTTCTTCTTGTATCAATTAAATATAACTTTAAAATATTATTATCACATCCTGTTACATGAACTAGTGATGAGATTGAAGTAGCGATAATTCCTTTTGAATATATGAGCTGGCGATATAAATTTTGGTTCATGCTAAACTTAAATTTAATTTTCTTTATCCAATTGAAGAATTGTAACCATCTGTTTATTTTTTCAAAGCTATAAAACCCAATAAATGTAAAAAAATCAAAATTTTTATTTTGTAATTGATATTATCATTAATCATTAATGGAAACGAAACTTAAATTCAATAAAGGGTTCAAAAACTTATATTGTTTTTGTTTAAGTTAATTGGTAAGTAAATGAAGCGGGCTATGATTTAAATGTCAAATATTCATTTTGTCATCTGTTGAAAGATGGAAGCAATATATAAGTCCGCTGGCGATGTTCTCAATTGTCCAGAACAGGATCAGTCCAATCACTATCACACTAAGAAGCGTGATAAATTCTGTCGTGAGCTATCTGAACAAATCAAAAGAGTGGATGACTATCAGATCAAAAAATGTGGATCTCACAAGAAATGTCTGCTAGGTCAGGAGTACCAAAAGATTATTGCTTCTAAACTATCGTATAGTGGATCTTCAAGATCGTGCAGGTATTTTTCTTTAAATATTTCGCAAAATCTATAATAATCTCGTTTTCAGCTTTGTTTTTCTAGTCAGTCTGCTCCTCTCTTTAACTCTCATGCTGGTGGCTTTGAATGTGAATCGGTGTTTCCTCGAACAATTTTTCGATCAACACAACATGGCTACTTCAAGTACTCATTGTGAGCAGTTCATCAGAATTTGGGGAAATAAAATTATCTAGTAAAAACACATAATTATAATATTTTATATCGAAATCTATGTATTTCACAATATTTGTAAATATTCTTTTATTCTGTAGATAAAACCAACCTTTTAGAAATTTATGCCACCAAAAAAAAAAAATAGTGCCACCATCCAAATAATCAATATTTTTTTCAAACAGTGATTAAACAAAAAAAAGGTTTATATTTTTATGGGTATTATAGTAAAATGCCTCATTTCACTTTAAGTGATCTTATAATTTTGGTAAAGAAATTTGATGTGATCTCAAAAATTATATTATCCTAGATAGCATTGCTAACTTAATTAATTTATAAATTGATCGAATATAATGTGAGGTATAATTCAGTTAATTACGATTTAATTTTATTCTAAATTTAAAATACATAATTTAAATTAAGATGTAACTTAAACATAATGACTGTTACTTATAGAAAGAGTTTTCAGTATATAATTTTAGAATTCACAGCAATATTGCATAAATAATAAGAAAAATGTTTTATTATCTTATTTTGAAATCCTTTAAATGGCAAATTATTTATATATATAATTTATCAAGAAGTTACAAAACAACAATCTTATGCAGGGAACTAATATTACCACCAAAATGAGAATATAATGTAGCCTAATAAGTGTTGAATGATAAAGTATTTTAAGAATCCCGTTCTGTTCCTTCTTTAATCTCGGATGCAATTTCATCGATTGCCGTGTCATTTTCAGGGCTGCACTTATCCTTTGGTCTTTCTTCATGAGAAGTAGCTCCATTTGAAAAAGATGAGAACCAATTACTTAATTTATTGACTGCCAAATTTATCTTCCTGCCACTCTCGGTGTTGTGAATGGATCTAAAATTAAATTAAAATTAATATAAAATTCACTACATGATTAAGTTATCCATACTGTGCAATTTTAAGTTTCATATCCGCCACCGTCATTGCTCCAGTAGAAAATGGATGTGCTGGCCTCATTTGATCAAAATTGAACGTTTGATTGGGAGTCTTTGCAGAGGCTGTAATTTTACGTGTTAACCATTCTTGAAAATTATTTGTTTTTTTCCACGCATCAAAAAATAGCCGATTAAAGCATTCTGCTTCTGAACATTTAGTTGTGTTGGTTTCGTAAATTGTCCTCAGCATAGCCACAAAATATCCACCAAACTGTTCTCGAATCCAATTTTCTCCTCCCTCGCCATTTTCTTTGGGATTTTGAACATTTTTCATAATGTAATCTACGAAGCGAAGATCCTCTGTCGTTAAACGAAGTTGCTGACGAAGTTCGGTGTTCTGAAAAAATAAAAACAAATTCAAAAGTCTATGCAAAAGCTGAAAAATAAAAAGAACTCACATTTGTCTCAATTGTAAGCGCTTGAACATCAATCATTACATCAGCTAATTGCATTTTTTGCTGAAACAAGATATTTGATGCTCCAATTAAGTAGCCGTTTATTGAAGGATCTAGAATTAAATCCAAGTAGTTCAGTGACACAAAAGGCAAGCAAAGAAATCCATTCTTGAATATTGGTAGCGGCGCTAGCCATTCATTTGGTTTTATCGAACAAAATGATAGAAGATTGCCTAAAATTAATCCACAATAATTATTTCAGATTTGTTGATTAATAAGTATACATACTCTCTAAGGAATCAAGACTGGATTCTCTATTAATTTGCAATTTTTCATTTGATACCATCTCATCATCTTCGTTACTTTCTTCTCTGTTTTTAATTTCAGCGTCTTCTTCGGTCTTTGGGGAATCTTCAATAATTTCTTCATTACTATTAAATATTTTTTTCTCTATAATGGGCGAAGGAAACTGAGGAATCGGAGACAATGGTCTACTAGGTTTCACGTAAGCAACTTCACGGAATCCAGCTTCAAGAAGTTGAGGATGAAGAGAGTTGATTGCCATAATAAGAGAACAAAAAGGTCGTACTGGTGAGCCAAAAAAGATTACTTTTTTCTCCAGCACAAGTAGTTTGAAGAGAAGCAATATTTTATGGCGCCACTTAATCATTAATTCTCTTAGTCCCAATCCAACATGCAGATGAGATATGCTGTTAGCCGACAGGTAGCTTCCATTTTCATTGAGTGGTGATTCTGGGGTGCAAGCATTTAGTTGTTGGTAAGCTTTAATTAAAATATCCACATTTGAAAAATCTCCTTGCTCAAAGAATGTTTGAGCAATAAGTGTCAGCTTTACTTCATAATAGCCGTAAAGTGGTTTGTGCAAAAGAACACAGACTCTGAAAAGTAAATCATTTATCAAAGTAAGTTCGTATACGATAATAGATTTGGTCTTACGCTTTTTGAACGCTACTTCGTGTGAAGTCTTCGCTTTTGAATTTCAATTCTTCTGTACTAATTTGTCGATAACATGAACATCCGTATACAGTTTCATTAGAGACGATCAATGATGGAAGTGTGAAAAAGACTGTATCCTCTGCGAAACATTACAGATTAAAATATGAGTCATTAAAATGAGCAATAAATTTGATTAAGAAAAAAATTTCTTTGTCATATTTTTTTTTTTGCATTAAATATTGTTTGTATCAAAATTACCATTGAAATTATGAGATAGATCAGGTAATGTGAGTGTGGGTAAATACTTCCAACTCTCTGGGCACTCGTTATTTCCTGGTGTTCCTGGTACAAGTGGAGGGTAGCTAAATTCAACTTGACCACCTATAAACAAATCAATAAAAATATTGTTCAAACATAAATAGAGAAAATAAATAAATTTTATTTAACCTTTTTTGTGATGAAACCCCACAAGTAAAATATGTAACACTTCTTGGTTCATCTTATATTTAAAAACAGATTTCACTCTGTTATCGTTAAATATTTAATTCTTTAAATTTGCTAATATTTTCTCCCGTCCTGTAAAAACTGTATTCACATTATCAACCCCTCATTTCGGACTTATATTGTAAATTCGGAGTTTGCCTCGGTTTGTTTTGAATCACAACAAGAAAATTTTAAATTAAATATATTTTCCTTGATGCAGCTCGCTACTAAAAAAGGATAAATAATTCAAAAAGTTCATCCTCGCGAGTTCTGTAATAACTAATCATAAACATCCTCAGTTAAAATCTCCTTGTAAATGACCAAAATCTGTTCAAGGTTTATTTTAAGTGAATAATAAATACATAAAATAAAGCCCGATTCCTTCACTTAAGCGGATATATTGAATGTACGTAATAGAAATGGACTCTAACTCAGGCATGGTAGTAAAATCAGAAGGTTAGTGGAAACTATAGTTTTATGGTAACAAAATTCATAACCATTTTAAGTTGCAGAATATGTACAAGCTCATATTCAGGAGCAGCAAGAAGGAGGAAACTGGCAGGAAGGCTCAATGAGTGAAGATGATGGTTCTTTAGGTGGTGGATTCATTGCAGAAGATAATCTGGTTTATGTACCTCGTAAGTTTGAAATTTTCTTTACATATATTCAACTATTAATTTGGCCTTATATTATTTTTAGTTGGTTCAATTGAAGGACATCAACATCAACCTGGCGACCATCAAACTAGAAAACGGACTGTTCGACTACTTAAGAATCGGGAAGCTGCACGGGAATGTCGGCGCAAAAAGAAGGAATACATTAAGTGTTTAGAAGAAAGAGTTGCCGTGCTAGAAAACCAGAACAAAACATTGATCGGGGAACTAAAATCACTCAAAGAGCTATACTGTCAAAAAATGAAAGAGTAGCTGCCCAAAACGAATAACCCCCGACTGCACATGGACTAATAGGTTTAATTATATGAATTAATATTTAATAGACTCTGAGAATTTTCAGTTTATTTCTTTCCCGATTTTTTTTAAAATAAATTAATAAATTTGTTAATTGATTGATGAAGTGAAATCACTCTTTAAATTTAAAATTTACAAATTTATTCTACAGGTTTTGAAATATTTTCATTTTACCATCTTTCGACATTCAATCGTTCAAATGACGTCATCTATTTGTTCTTACGTCATTGTTTGTATTATGTGAGGTATTTTTATAGCTTTTGATCGTGTGAAACAAATATGTGTGTGAGTTGAAGTTACATTAAGATATATGTAATGTGTACCAATTTTTTTAAGCAATAAATCTTTAGATGCTTTAAAAGTTCTATGCTATTTGATCTAAAGAAAGTAAAGAAATAGAACAAAATATCTCATTAACTCATAAATAGATCTAGAGAGATTATTACGTTAAGAATATGGTTTAAATTAATTTCGTTTTCTTTCTTAATTAAATTTTTGGGAATTGGGATTAAAAAATCAAAAACATTTTAAGTTAATACATATTTATTTATATCATCTTTTTCATATTATGTACAAAATTTATGATTCATAGACAGTATCGAACTTGTGTTTTTTTATTTTCATTTTTCATGTTTTGCCTCTATCAATTTTAGTTTGAATTACTTTATGTGGTCAAAGAATATATCTATAGTATGATTTCTGATCTAAATAGGTTTATCTCCAAGACTTTATTTTGTTGTAAAAGGCACTCTGATTATATATTTGAAAATTTATCCATTTTTAAAAATTATTTGAAAATATTTTGAAAATATAGAGCTGTTCTCCGAAATACCCAATGTCTTTAAAATATGTTAGCATACATTACTCTTGATCCACAAAAGGTTGTTTGAACATAGCTTGAATTCTCATCATAATATAGTTATAATGGCCCAGTGAGAATTTCCAGAATTTTATGCTTCCAGAAGCATTTAATACAAATTTGAAAATGGTATATATTTTAATGTGGTAAGTACGGCACTTTGCAAACAACATTTTCTGAAATAAATTTTTTTTAAATATGTAATTCTTTCATTCATGTTTTTGTTCAAAACTTAGTACGAATAAGAGAATTCAGCCATATATAATTTTTATATAATATATATTTAAAACATTAATTTCTCATATTTATGTACATCTAATTATTATGTGTGGGACTTCAATTTTTCTTTTTTACTTTTCCAAATAATTTTCACTAAGTAAATGCATACACTTTATAATCAATGACTCGTATATGTAGAAATATTTCTTGTACAACAATGTTTAAAATCTACTTTTCCACATTTTTTTTATATCTTAATTCTTTCGAAAGAGGTGAGTACAAACAAATTGCAATTTTCAATTGGAAATCCAAAGGTTAGTCTATTCAAAAATAAAAATAAAATTGCGGCAAAATATATAATATGCTAGAACTCTAGAACGTCACCTGCACGCAATTTCAAAATATGTATTTATTTTTATCAAAATATTACTGAGATTAAATCTTCATAAGTTTCACTGCTAAAAACTAGATGGGTAATCTAGAACTCTTCACACTTTTTTCCTAAGCAGGCGACGTTTGACTGATTGCAAAAATGATGCATTTATCTATTGGTCCACATCTTTTACCAGAAGATTTTAATTTGATCGCAAAAATTAAAAAAATAATTAAAATCTTCTGATAATGAACTACTTTGACCCATTATCTATTATTATGTACACCTTGAACTATGAAGCTCATTATATCAATTAAAAATCATCGTTAAACGTCTATGATCTACACGAAAAATCAACCTTTGTCATGAGTTTAAATAACTCAATGATTTTGGGTAATTTTTTATAATTATGTGACTTATTACAATATACGTAGATGTAATTTACATTAAAAATTTTATAAGAAAATATATTCCTTTAAATATGTTTTTAAAATCATTTACACCAAACCAACTACTCTTTGAAATTGTCCACCAGACACCAGTCACTGAACCACCAACTTGCTAAACAGAAACCTCACAATTAAGGCTAAATTCGATTATTTTGATATATTTGCAAACATTTGCATAAAAATCCATCAAAATCAAATCGAACCAAGTTTTGCATAGACATATTTTTCTTTAAAAGTTTCTCTTTTGCATCATTTTCAGATTTTTGATTCCATAATATTAAGACGATAGATAACTAAAAAACAACAAACAATGTAATTATTTAATTAATAATTAGTAAATATAACTTTTTCTTAAATTTTTGTTGATGTAAAATGGGGGCTTTTTGGAGAAGTACTAATTGAAATGTTTGTTTTTTGTTTGTTGATAAGCTTAACATATTCTCCAAAATCCAAAAAAGTAGCAAAATAACAGATTTCACTTAAAACATGAAACACCTTCCACTTAATGTTGATATTGTTTTTGTAACTTAATATTATTTGCACGACTCAGTCGTTCTTCTGCTGACAGTACAGCTCTTTGAGGGACTTTAATTCTTCTATGAGTGCCTTATTCTGATTTTCTAACACAGCAACTCGATTTTCCAGGCACTTGATGTATTCCTTTTTCTTGCGTCGACATTCTCGCGCTGCTTCCCGATTTTTCAAGAGTCGCATCTCTCGTTTCCTAGTTTGATCTTCGGCTATCACACTTCCACCTACTAAATTAACTAAGCGGTTTAATTAGAAAATTTTTAATTAAAGATTGATCAGTGGATGCTAGCGAATTTAAACTTACCAGGCACGTAAATGTGGCTGTCTTGACCAGTGCTGTATTGTACAATTGTCCCGCCTGAATTACCCGTGATAGAGTGTAAACCAGGAGGTTCTCCTTGACCACCCTGCGAAGTTAATTGAATTGTTCCACCTGGCAAAACTAAAGCATATTCACAATTAGATTGAAAAATTTATGGATAAATTACACAGAAATTACCAATCTCGCCACCTCCCAGATCGTTAAGAATTTTACGGTACGAAGGTCTCCGCGTCAAAAGATCTCTCCTTTTTTTTGGGGAGTCATCATCCGAACAAGAGTCATCGTCGCTGTCCATCATTTGACCCCCGTGAGGCTCTGGTTTGATCTGTTGAATATCGTACATGGACTGAGGCGAGGGCATATGCGAGAAACGGTTCACATTACGGTTAACTTGCACCATATTTATCCCTTGTGTCGTATGGATGACAGAATTTGGTTTACTACTAACTAATAATACACTCTTGACTGGTTGAATGCCTCCTGTTGTCTGCTGGATCACAGACTGTTGGTTGGGCTGGATAACCGATTGAGCCTAAAAATGTATTTTAAATTGAATATTAAATATAATTTTGAAAATTTCTGTGAAATTTGAATATTACATTAGTCTGTGTTGGGATTATTTGTACAATATTGGCCGTTGATGTAAGGCCAAGAGCCGTGGCGCCAGATGGATTGTTGCCTTGGTCAGACGATGACGACTGAGAACCACTTCGAGGATCTTGTGATGAGCCATTTTCCTCCACAATGCCCTCCATTGAAAATGGCACCTTGAATATGTCCTTGAAAATATTCACCGTAAGTCTGTTTTGCACTTTTTTGGGCTCAAAAATTTACTGGTGCCAGTAATCTGTTGAAAATAGAGTAAAAATTATGATTTAGTCATTGAAAGTGTCAAGTAAACAATCCAAAAATATAGGGTATTGCTGGAATTATTCCGATCATACAATTCATAACATATGTCAGCTGTAAGAATTTTCGAGGGAAAATTTCAATTTTTTTTTCATCAGCAAGGTATTATAAGGTTCTACGGTAATTTCAGCTACTTAATTCATAAAGAACTCACTGATTGAAGCACAAAACTTTAAGTAGAGTTTAACTATTGGGCGCCATATTCTCGTAGGATATACCAACAAATTTGACAATATTTCAGTTTCACTAATATTGTCTAAATTGTTTTCAAAATATCACGCAAAGAGCATAGAAAATTATGCTAGACGGTTCTCCACGATCCATAGCGATTGAATTGACTAATAAGTGCGGCAATACGTAATAAATTGTTGATTTGTAAATGACATTTGTTATATTCACATAGAACAATTAGCATAAAAAATAAATTCACGGGTATAACTAAAAAATTTAGATGAAAAATTAAGGTGCCTAACTTTTAAAAACTGTAATCGCGCCTTATCAGTAAATTTTTAGCCCGTTGCGTCATTGCAAATTATCCTGGGTAACTGTAGCTTCCCGAATAATACACTTTCAAAATAGTAGTAAATTGCAAATTCATAAAAAATACTCACAAAATCAAATCGTCACACAACTCGTCATCATATATCTATCAGATTATTATAAAATACTTGACTTTAAAAATACCTTATGATGAATGGTCGTGAAACGGTGTCAAAATAATTTATTACTTGTTAACAAAAAATAACACATAGTTTAAGATTTTAAACAATTTTTCGATTAACATATTTTTAGCAGCTTATGTAAATTAATGTTAGTCATCTCTCAAAAACTCTAAGAGCTTTCTTATATTACAGCAAAATAATTAACAACTTGGAAAAAATATGGAGACAAATATTATTTGGATCAACACGGAATTTGAATTATCTTAATTATCATTTTAAAGAGCATAAAATTAATTGATGTCGATACAATACTTAATTCATATGGGTTTTACTTGTTTTATAACCCCGCGAACCTCTCGGAAATAGTTTTTTGGCGCAATTTTTAAATAATGAAAATAACATAGTTTATATTTTTTAATTGATATGAAGTCGATCTTAGACATCTCTTTTCCTATTAAATACATTATTTTAGTTAAGTTTACTAATTAATTACTTAAGAGAACCGCTTAGAGCTGTCAAGAAACATATTTAAATAATTCCGGTATTCATACTGTATTCATGTTCTGACAAATATAATTGTTTTTTTTGTTGTTGCCCATTTCATATTTTCATTCGTTCTCATAGTCATATACTTAGTGCATTTTATTTCCTTCAATTAGTCGGTTATAGGTCAGAAAAAGTAATTTTTTGACTTCTTATTAAGCTCCTGCTTTCCTCAGTGTTGGGGCTCAACTATTGGGCGCTAGAATGGCTTCAATTAAACAGATACCCTTAACATGTTCTGGTCACACCAGGTAATATATTTGATTTTCAATTTAGCCGATTCATAATACTTTCAATCTATCGTTTTATTCTACAGACCTGTCGTCCACTTGGATTTTAGCGATATAACTGAGTCTGGATTTTTTCTGATATCGGCTTGCAAAGGTGAGTCTTTTATTGTTTGTCAAATTTTCACAACAAAAAAATTCTTTCGCAAAATATTTCTGCTGTAATTTTAATTCCTTGACCTAATTTGATCTAAACTAATATTCGCATTTTATTTTGAGAATATTCTATCTTTAGAGATCATTTTGTCAAAAAATGCAACTAGTCGGAATGAGTTTACTTCCTTGAAAAATCACTTCCAATTTCCGACATAATCAGAAACCAATTGTTCAGCCAAATTGATTATTGAGTCAGTCGAGCTCTCTAAAGGTGACAAAATCTATTATTACATCAACGACAATTCTAAGCTGATTCACCTCTTAGGGAATCCCCAAAAGTGCAAAACAATTATACTGCAATGAAAATCGATCAATCCATTTTTCTGGAAGATTCCGAAAGTTCTATAACATTGAAACAATTTAATTAACTTGAGGAACAGGAACTCTATCATGATGTGTTGGACTTTCTTGCATTTCACAGAACAAGCATATTCGCGTAATAAGTTTCAGTCAGTGCACCTTGAAGAAAATAAAATCAATGTCAACAACAGTTTTTTCTTGTTGTAATTGTAAAGTAAATAAATAGAAGATATAGCGAGTTAAAGACATACATGTATCTGCTCTTACAACCAAAGTCTAGGTTTATTTTTTGTACTTTATACGCTTCAAGTTCCCTTGAAAAAGAGCGGAGAACCAGAATGCTTAAGCATAAGAATTGTTGCCTCAAGACGGCATTTAATTTTCAAGGACATCAAGCCGATCCCTGGTACATGATAATTATTATTAAATAATGATATATCATTTAATGTAGAAATTGGAGTATTTTATATGCAGTTTGATGAACCGGCGGAAGTTTAATCGTTGCACTGTTGAAAGAAAATTTCATTGAGGATACGTTTTATTAAAATCAAATTAAATTTCAATTTAGTCGAATTACAGAAAATTTTGTTAACTGACATTTCATATTATCTATTAAATGATTATATTGAAATGTGAATTGTGATTTTTTTGAAATATTAAGCAATATTATTTATAATTATTTATTTTCAAGAGTGTCATTATCGACCTTCACTTACATATTTTATGAAACAAAGAAAGTCGGACATCCCGGAAAAGAATTAAAGCTAATAATTAATAATAATTAATCTAAATGTTTGTCCAGTACCCAGAAATGAATTTTCTATAATTCTAAATACTTGACTTCTTTCTTTCTTCATATGAAGTGTGTTTGCAATTCAATTCAAAAGCAGATTGCCTTGATATATTTGCTTTGTGCTTGCTTCAGTTATTGCTTCACTAGGTGGAGCGATGTAGAAGACAACAACGCGATTGAAAGGCGCGCAAAACCCGGAAGTCACAATTTTTATGGAAATGTAAATGTGTTATTGAAAAAGAGAATTTAATATTCTCAACTAATAATGATTAAAGCTATAACTGTCTATTTAAAAAATTTTTATTCTTAGATTAGCTAGACAAACAGAATTTTTGCACAAAGTTTTTGTTTTCAGATGTATGATTTCCGATATGAGTTTGAAATAAATAATTACCAAAGTCTGATTTACAATTGTCTTAAAATTTTAGATGGAAAACCGATGCTGCGACATGGAGATACTGGCGACTGGGTTGGAACATTTGAAGGGCACAAAGGTGCAGTTTGGGGAGTCGCACTTGCTAGAAGTGCAACACTCGCTGCATCAGGAGCTGCTGATTTTTCTGGTAGATAATATGATGTTAAAATTCTGATAAAATATTTTTCAAATAATTCTTATTTTAGGAAAAGTGTGGAACGCCGTGACTGGTGAAGAACTCCATAGTTTCCAGCACAATCATATTGTAAAGACAGTGGCTTTTGATTCACAAAGCCAGCATCTTGTGACGGGTAACAACGAGAAATTGATTAGAGTGTATGATTTGAACCAGCCAAACGAGAGCCCGGAAATATTTAAGGGTCACTCGGGAAATATCAAGCGTGCACTCTTTTGTCGTAATGACCAATATTTGATTAGCTGTGCCGAAGATAAAAGTATACGTGTGTGGGATCGTCGATCGGGTGGGCAAGAAGTCCAACATTTGGACTTTCCAGCTAACCCAAATAGCATAGAGATCTCCAGAGATGAGTCTGTATTGACTGTTACGCACGGCTCCAGTGTTGCGTTCTTTGAGACTGAAACCTTGAAGAAATTAAAAGAGATAACGCTGCCTACTCGTGTTTCAGCCGCTAGCTTGCATCCCGTAATGGAATATCCAAACATATTACTCAACTATCTAATAATCCACATCTCTTTTTAGGAAAAAAATATTTTTGTTTGCGGTGGCGAAGACTTTAAAATGTACAAATACGACTACCTCACTGGCAATGAGATTGGTAATTTTATTAATAGTTTATAAAATAAGGCATATTTAAAACATTTTTTTACTTGCAGAATCATTTAAGGGTCATTTTGGACCAGTCCATGCAGTCAGCTTCAGTCCAGATGGAGAGCTGTATGCTAGCGGCTCCGAAGATGGAACCTTGAGACTTTGGCAGACAACTATTGGCAAAAACTACGGACTATGGAAATGTACTGACCCAAACATGGACCTGAATTGTTCACTAAACTCTCCCAGAGAAGTAACTGCCAACTAGCTAGAAAACTTACCCGCAGCAACTTCCAATTTTTTTTATTAGATAAACTAGCGTGATAGCCTTTGGTTATTATATTAGTTTTTGATAATTTAAAGTTGCGACCCTTCTCGATATTTTTAATCTTTTTCCAATCAAGACTTAATGTTTTGTGAATTGAACTTTTTTTATTTATTAAAATAAAACTCCAAGAATTCAAATAAAATAAAGTTTTTCATTTACGATTAAAAATTGAATAATCATCTCGAGTTCAGAAAAAAAAATAATCAAATACTCACCACCCCCAGTTTTCAAGTAAATAGGACGCATAAGTTATGTAAAAGCATCAGAGAAAAGTGTAAAAACTAAAAATTTGCTAAACATTTTTATCATATATTTTCTAAAAAATCTATTACTGTTTTTCTGTTACACTAAAATCCACATTTAAGATTATTTAATGTTAATTTTTAATTAGAATTAATTCAGAAATCTTTTGATACCAGTTTTAAACATCCTCTGTAATCAACATAGTTGTTTGTCATAAATTAATTACAGAACGACTAATTGTAAACTTAAACTAATAGCTATACGATAAGTATTTTACAAATATGTATCCCTTAGAATTTTATTAGATCAATCATCTGTATGCAGTATGTATTACATATTCTATGAATCTATTTGAATTATTCCAAATGTTCTAAAACAGATTAATTATTACATAAAATATTGAACCTTTTATCATTGCTAAGAAGTTTTGTTAGTTTCTTTAAAAACAACAATTTACTTGAAGAACATTTTATTACTCGTTAAAACATCTACAAAATGAACATGTAATTAAAATGTCATAACGTCGCAAAACAATAAGACTGTCATAAAAATTGAATTTTCTTAATTTTTCATATTGTTCTGTTTTAATAAAAAAAATTGTCTAAAGGTCCTGAATAGTAAAATGAGATAAAACTCAAGGTATTCTTGATCAGGTAACGACATACACAAGCAAGCTTTTGTTTTTTTTTTTGATTTTATAATTAGTTGTCACCTTTGTTTCATTTAATTTAAAGTTTTGATTGAAAGTTGAAACACAATGTCAATTACCTAATCAAATATGAAATAATAAAAGCCGTTTCAAAACAGAACAAAAATTTCAAAAATCTTTTCTATAACAATTTATCGTAATTTTTTGTGGTGGCCCAGGTACATTCTTTTAAAAATCTCTTCAACATAAAAGTTTTGTGAATTTAATAATTTCATCTAAATGGTGATCATCTTCATGGTAGTTTAAAATTGTGTAATTATATGATTATTCGTATTTATGTTTTTTTTTTCGTAGCAAGAAGGAATGTTTATTGTTAATTAGTTAATTTATTGCATATTATTTGATTCTCTTTTAGTAAAATTTTAACATCTAAAGCTGACGGTTATCGTTGGTTGGGCCAGTAGCGTCTCGGAATTAAAACAGAAATATCGAATTGTGTATTCAAATAAAGTTGGAGCTCTCAAATATTAACTCAACTCGCACTTACTTCAAATATGTGTCTTAATTAAATGTGCTTGGAAGCCGAAAAACTACCGAACATAAAATAAAAGAGGGTTCTCAAAATATGCTCGAATTGATTTCGAATTAATTTGAATATAAAATGTCCGTAATTTTGTGGCTTTTTTCAAGTAGTTTTTGGGAGAATTCCTAGAATTCAAAGGATCAACCTTAGTGCCAAGAAATACGATATTCAATTTTTTTAAAAGATATACTAGGGAGGATTTTAAAGATATTTCCAAGATTTCGAGGCTTAACATTAGAATTCTTTAGAAAAACATTCACTATTAAATTACGAATTGTGTCATTACAATATTACATGAATATATGTAGTAGATAATATCCATAGTTTATAATGTGATAATGCCTAATACATGTTTAATTGTTGAAAACTAGTTAATGTTATCTATTTACAGAGACAATTTTGCAATTTGCGGTATCAATCAATTATGTAAAATAATCTGTATGTCAAAAGTCCTTAGCCACTAGTTTAGTAATAAATACACTTCAATATGTAGTTTTCATTCTCTTGAATTCAATCAATTGTCAATATATAAAACTATATTATCATTATTTACTTCATTTATGAATAATATCTATGTGTAGTCATTACAGTTTTTTATTTTGTGTGCTTGATTTCCAGCCGATTTTTCCATCCACAAACGTAGAATATTAAAATCTTTATTTTAGTTCGTTTAAGTTCTACTTTTAAACTACGTTTTTTCTCTCATTTTCCTTCTAATTATTTAATTACAGTCTTTTCAGTGTATGACTGGCCAAACATATTCAAATCTGTAAGTTTCAATTGAAATATGCTGATTTTTCAAATTAAAAATCACTTTGTCACAAATTAATTTACAAAGCTCGGAGTTGTTCCGACTATCCACAATTTCTCATTGTGCAGTTTTCACTGTATCATTCAATCACTTTTTCATTTGTCCAGGATATTTTTTTGTCGAAAAGTTTTTCAAACACTATGTTAGCTGATTTTTGTTCAATTTTAAAATGTCTTGCATAAATAAATTCACTGGCTCAATATCTCCAAAGCTTTTGGTCAAATATTCAATTTTCACTTTAAACTAGCATATTTCAAATCACATAAATGCTTGGTTAACTTAGGGGTGGCTGGAACTTCATTTTTTGGCGGTGGTTAGCCATCTTAATGAAGCAAGTATGCAAGAGAGAACTAACACATCATAGTTTCATGCGACCATCCAATATTACCAGGAAGTTTTATCCAAGTTTGTTATACGGTACAGCCGGTGAAAATAGAGGAAACATGCCTGTGAAAAAAATAAAATAATGTTAGCATATAAATGTCTGGACACAAGAAAATTTCTAAAGAATTAAATTTGTGAAATTTAGTTCAATATTAAATATTTTACTTGCCTACATGATGGTGAGTATGAGTATGCACGTGGCGTTGGGTTGGTGGGCTTGTCTTACCACTGTCATTGATTAAATTGCCTCGCTCTACGCTCAAATCACCGCCTTTGGTCAAATTTTTCGAATTAATTGAATTAATTGAATTAATTGAACCAGGTTGGTTCAGGGAGGCTAGTGAACCAGGTTGAGACGGATTCGAGTTTAAAGAACCTCCGGGTCCTTTTTGCAGAGCATTTGTTTGATTACTACTTCCTACAGGTGGACCACCATTATTTCCACTACTATTTCCACCGTTTGGGTTGCCACTTAGTTCTCGACTTCCTGGTGGACCCTGTTGCTGCTGTTGTTGCTGTTGAGCGGCTATGCTGGGACTAGACACGCTCACTTTTACATTACTGGTGGGACTTTTAAGCGCTCTCTCGCTCAATTCGTGAATTTTGTGCGTGTTGTAAGCATATTGATTGGCATGTTGTTGTAACAGATCTAGCGCTTTGGTGTTGGGATTGCGGGAGAGGTCCTCGGCGGTTGGAAATCGTGAAATTTGCGTCAAGTAGGGATTATTATACGCTGGTGAAGGAACCATCATATTTCGGTACATGGGAAGCGTTGGATCATACCCAAAAGGTCCAGGACTCATATATGGAGGATGTAAATAGTATTGTGAGGTGGGTGGCGGAGGGGGACCTTGAGTTTCCATTGTAGGCTTCTGGCCTTCTTGTTTCACTTTCACTTCTTTCTCTTCTTTAACATCTTTACTGGATGATTTCTGGCTGCTAGACAAATTGGCGGGCTGTTGTGACGATGAATTAGAACCAGACGAAGACTTCATACTCTTAGATTGTGAAGAAGAATGCTGTTGCATTGATGAGGAAGAGTGCTGAGACTGTCCAGGACTGGGAGTAGTGGCGTGAGGTGATTGCGAAGAACGCTCGTCTTTGGCTGATAAATTTGTTGGTGTTTGACCAGGCCCAGAACTACGCCTTTGATCGGGTGGATAAATGTAGTACCTAGAAATGAATTAATAGATTTAGTATGAAAGATCTAAATTAAGAAAAATAATAAAATATTTTACCGTCTAAGCTCCTCATCTCTTGATGGAGGCATTGAAAGACTATGCCGCTGCTGATGATATAGACTTGAATACGGACCAAAGTTTTGAGGTGGTTGTGATGAAGATTGCTGCTCTTTCGGATGCTGCATTTCTTGTTTAATCTCTTTTGGCTCTGATTTAATGTTCATTTTTGAAGACATCATCTGCTGAAATTGGTTTATGGAAATTAGACACCTTAGTATAAGATTTAATGAATTTAATTCGTTATTACTTGTGGATTCACCATTTTAGAATGCTCGTTAGGACTGGGAATGTCTTTCATGCCGGGCCCAGGATTCTGACATGCCATTTTCGCTTCTTCAGACATCATAGACATTGGGTTGTATCCAGGATCCATATTGTATGGATAGCTAGGTGGCAAGTAACTGCTACAATTATAATAATTTGTTAATGAAAGTTTAAATAAATATAAATTTATATATATTACTTGTAAGGATAATTGTAATGTGGCATAAGTTTGCCGGGATGGTTCCCTTGCTGACTGTTGTTTCCACTTGAATTATCTTTCATAGAGCCATCACTGGACTGAGATTTGTTCATTAAATCTAATGGTGGCTCTTTGTTTTTCTGGTAATCTGCTGGACCAGACTGCAATGGCGGTTGCGATAAAGCCGACTTGACCCCTTGAGCTTCTGATGAGAAAAATCCTTGTTGATAAACACTGTTGAATGGGTATTGACTGTACGGAGATGTTAAAGCGCTCATAGAACTCAAAGCTCCTGGATCTTGAGGTTTCTTCACATCCACTAAATGGGATATTTTTGATTTGTCTACAATTGCAAGAAATCATGAATAATGTTCTAATTTTATTTTATTCCAAAACATACCATTCAAGTCAATATCAGCTACTGGTGTCGAGTCATCTGAAATATCACTGTAAGCTGGACTACGAACATCATCAGCTCGATTGGACACTGCACTCTCATAATCACCTGGACCTGGAGATTTTCGATTCTTCTTCTGCTTGCTCATATTTTGTGATTTCATCAAATTATCTGAAGTAAAAGAATTTTCAAATTTAATACAAATATTTATATTGAATGTAGTGAAGAAATTACTTTGACTATTCAGCTGGTTTGGTGGATAAATTGGAGACTGTTGTTCAGTTAATGGATTGATGGATGATCGATTAAGTGGAAGTTGTGGTGGCTGGGAATCTGGTAACGGACCGAATCTTAAAACTCCTGGTTTAACTAAAACAATAAAAAAATTTTAGTAAAATAATTTATGTACAATTTTGGCGCAAAAACCATTTTAGTTTAATTATAACTCACCTTTAATCTGTTGATCAGTTCGAACTGGAGTAGTTGTGATACCACTTCCCAAGCTTTGCTGAAGACTATCTGATGCAGGAATTGTGTTTGAAACAGTAAGACTTTTATTACTAGTTGGCGTTTGCGTCAAGGGATTCACAGTCAATGTTCCAGTCAAGTTTTGTACTTGAGGTGTGGAAGCATTAGAATCTTGGCTAGATAATGTGATTCCCGGCGCTTTGGGAGTCAAAGGTGCAGTAAGCGGAAGAGAATCTTTGCTGACACTGCCCACTGGAGAAGGAATTGCGTTCAATACAATTGGAGTGGCGGGCATCGTGCTTGGATTTGTACCGACTAAGATGCTTGAATTTGTAGCAACTACTGGTGAGTTCGATCGCGCAGGTCTTGGCGACTCTGGTGCTTGCAATGAGTCTTCATCCACCGAAGAAACACTTCCATGTGCATGACTTTGATGGTATTTTAGACCGTTAGCATGCTTATACTTTTTGCTGCAATCCAGTTCTGGACATTCTAGCAGAACGGGCGAAATGGCGCAGGGTGTAGTCAACGTTTTGACTTTCTTTACAGATATTTGCACAGGATTTCCCGTCACCGGATTTAGAACACTCTGCGTGCTAGGAGTAACTCCACCATTTACAGAGGTTGTAGAATTACTACTTCCATTTGTCGGCTGAGGACTTTCATCCTTTGATTTCCGTTTTTCAGGTCGTGGCACCAAAAATGCGGTAGGAGATGTTGACGGAGTGTTCGATCCCGCCGTGTTGCTTCCTCCTAGGACATTGGAAATGCTACAAGAAGATGATGTACCTGGGTTTAATCCGGTTGAAGACGAGTTGCGTCCTCCACGCCCTTTTGCGCCCCCGTTCCGTAGTTTACTATGAACTGAGCTTCGAGTTTCTGTAAAATTACTTAGGTCGTTTGTGGGCGTATTTGCGCTTCGACCACGCTTTCCACGTCCTTTTGGCGTATTCCTAGAATCTAATTCTTCAGTCGGGGAATCACAAAATCGCGGTGGAGCCCAATCATGTTTAGTGCAGTCAATAAGAGTGCCCACATATGTTTTCCCGCGCCAAGTTACATTTACTGCCAGCACTCCACCTTCAGTTTCGTGCCACACAATTCCTTCTAGCGTCACTGAGGTTCCAGGCTCACAAGGCCCTAAATGATCAGGCTCTGTGATTGTGCCAACAGAAGTTCCAACACAAACATCTTTCATATCCTTTGGATCGCACTTGATGCGTTTTACGGGTGGAGAACTCACGTTATCATCTGAAGTTGAGTTGGAAGATGGCGCTGATATTGAAGAGGTGGATGACGAATTTGAAAGAGCAGCAGCCAGTGTTGACGAGCTCAATTGAGCTTTTAAAGTGCTCTCGCTACTGTGTTGAAGTCCAACACTATGTGGATTACTATTGCTCGAGCTACTTGAATTACTGTTTGAACTGGGCTGGCTATGTGATTGTGAGGTGACCATCTGTGAATTAAAAATAATGTTAGACACGTTTCAATCTTTTGTTGAAATAAGGCATACCTTATTGAGATCCTTAGGTGGCCCAGGTGCATTTGGTGTGTTGCCGGGAATAGGTTGTCGATCGCTTCCGAGGCTGAGTTTGATATGACTGGTGGAAAGGCGCTGGGCCAAGGACATGTCGTTATCTCGATTCTTCATGCATACCAAGTTGCTGCAGGTGGCTTGTATTCCATTATTGGTCATATCAGAGCCGCAACTGCAAGTTTTATCACTAGAGCCTATGGGCACTTCACTCTTGTCTCTCGGGCCATGTGGTGGCTTTTCTTTAGTCTGCAAAATTAAATATAAATGTGTTAATAAATTTGTGTTCATTAAGAAGTTCTATTTATTTTCTGAAATTTGATCAGACTCAATTAGGAACCTTTTCTTTTCTGTGTCCACTGGTTCCTCTCTTATTAGAGGCAGCAGGTGAGGACGCAGCGGTATTCACAATAGAACTAGCGGCAATTTGAGGATGTGGTTTTTTATTGCTAACTGGAGCTGGACCCTCGTCCGAGCTGGTAGTAGCACCATTCTGCTCTGCCTTTACAATTTCGTGCTTGGCTTCGGATGTCTTTGTACCCGTTTTAGTGCGTTTTATTTTCATTTTTAGGCCTTTATCCAGAGTAGCCTTTTATGAGAAGATGAGGTTGTTTAAAAAAATATTTCTTAAAGTGGTTGTTACAAATTCACTTACCTGATGATCTATCGATAACTTTGCGTTAGTTTTATTGTTTGAATTGGTAGACGACATCGTTGCTGGCTCCTCTTTCTCAAGTTTTTCTGTAAGTACATGAATAAAATATCATTATTACTGAATACTGGATATAATAAAATGCCCTTTTTAGCTTACCCAAATTGCTTTTAGTCCTGATCGATGTCACAGTTGTTGCTGATTTCTGTGATTGTTTCGGTGCAGGCAGCGATTTGTCGTATGCAGAGCGGCCAGCACTTTCAACCCTAGACTGCGAAGGGTTTTGAATTGGAATGTTAACTGCTAGTGGATTATCCGTTGCTTGTTTTGAAGATTTTTCAATGTCTGCGTCAAGATCAATTATCAAATCACCAATGCCTTTCAATTTAAGTAAAGAATTGTTAGCATACTTTATATGAATGCATTTATTTTTTTTACTAACCGATATCCCATTCGTTGTCGTCGTCAAAATTGGAGTCTTTATTCTCGCCGCTCTGCTGATTCCGATTATTGCTGGTATTGTTGTTATTAGAATTAGTAGAAGATTTGTGGCTTTGCGAAGCTGAGTTGCTTGGTACCACCTTGCTTTGGTGGTGGCTGATGTTCGCCTCTTCACGTTTTATTGGATCCATGCAGACACAGACGTGGGCAACGCCGCAAAGAGCGGGCCCGAGACGCGTACACAATTTTCTTCGCAGTTGGATGCCGGGATAGGGTACGAAGAAAAGCGATTTGTGGTTGCTGCAACTGGCGGTACTTGCGTGTAAGCTCTGAGGCGGGAGAAGGCCCCCGGCCACCGGGCCAATACAATCATTTTAAATCTGAAGATAAACAACAAAAAAAGGTTAATTGATATTCCTTAATTATTATCACTCATCAACAATAATCCACTGTAAATCTCAAATCGTCAAATCTAATAAATAGCGATGCCATAGAAGTTAATTAATTTTATATTCCAAATTGATCATTCATATTCATAAATTATGTTTTTTTTATTACAATGTAATACGAATGAACATAAAACGACGTTATGAGTATATTCTATATACATATTTTTTTTTTAAATGTATGGCTTATATTATATATTTTGGCTTGGTGGATCATGAAAAACTGAATCTGCTTATTAGTAGCTCAAAAAATTCTTGCTCAATAGCTTCAGGCTGAGCCCGATAACAACACTCTCAATTTCACTTCATATAATTTCCATTAGCTCCTTAGAAATGGTCGTAAATTGTAGCCATCTTTTTATTCATTTGAATGTATTGTTTATTCGGCAGCGCGAGCATAAATTTTGAATTTTAGCGCACAGATTTGGTAGTTGCACTTACATTTCAGGAATAAATCTTTGGAAACAGTTCTGGGCTAGCGAATGGTATTAAGATGTCCACAATCTGTATAGATTCGGTACACTAAATCTTAAATTTATTCACTTCACCACCACCACCATTCAACATCATATTTTACTTCTTTTCACGACTTTTTTTGTTTAATTTTTATGCCAACTTCAAATGCAATTCAACTAAACTGATGCCACCAAATTGTTCTGATCACTTATCTGACCAAGCAGATCTTTTCTATGTGGCTTTAAAGTTTTTCTTAGCCGTAAATTTTTTAATGAAATGTTTTATGCTTCTATCAAGAGCTATTGACTCCCAGTGAACTATATGCTTCGCGTAACGAATACAGGACACAGTTTCATTCATAATATTGTATCGATTCGAACACATTCATGATAATAATATTATTTATGAAAAATTTATTTAACTTTTGTGGCCGATAGTAACATAATTTTTTTTGTATGTTGTTGAAATTAACTATAAATTATGCTATACAATAGAATTTTCATCCATATATCCTCTGAATTTTATGATGAAAATTGATCATTTGGTTCATAGGGAGTATCGTTGTTCTCTCGAGAGAGAGGATTTTGAAATGAATTAATCAAATCGTTAATTAAATGACAATTTTTTGATTATAATATTTTTTCTTATTTAAAGTAGAATAAATGATTCCACTTAAAATATATATATATTTATATAAATAATTTTATGCCAAAAATTTTACATGCACTATAATTTTGGTATTAACATTTTTAACAATGACAAAATAAAGTATCCTACTACAAATTTATGTTCTGTAATGATATATAAATTTTGATTGATAGTTGTGTAATAAATTATGCTATGAATGATTTATGTGAAGAACAATTGCGTAAAATATAATTGAATAGGTTTCATTTTCACCAAAAAGCTTACCTTTCGTCAATGAAAAAATTAAGCTCATTCCGTTGTTTAGTTGGGTTGTTGTCCGATGATGATAATTAATTAATTGCTTGTTGACAATTTATAGATGTGGAGCTTTTGTTGATCTTGATAAGTTGCATTTGACGCGGTGTTAACACTTAAGTACATCAATTTACCAATTTATTGGGCAATTTTATACAATCGAAAAATCAATTAACAATCTGGCAGCTGTACAGATTACATAATTTGCTGTGACCACATATATCATGTTAATTTGTTAACAAATTATGGCGACAATTAAGAAAGGGCACTAATCAAATTTTTTATTTTTTATTTTTTTCATTCAGGTTTTGGTTTTGATTCCATGTGGATTCTCTAAAACTGTCACAGTTATCTCTTGTGATTTACTGGTATGTATTTAAATGATCACCGTTTATCAGAATTAATCAATTATTAGCAGTTTTTCCTTAATTAGGAAAATTTTTGCCTCGATTAATATTATTACTGAATTTTTTTGCTTCTAAAGCCACTCAAATGTTAACCACAATTCACTGTAAAGCACTTAAGACAAGCCGTTGCCAATTATGCTTACAATATAGGCAATTAAGCCTTACTGATGGTAATTAAGTGTGGATATTTTATTTGTGGAAAATTTTGTCTGATTTTCTTATGAACTTCTTTGACGGGTTATATTTTTCGATCAAGTATAGATTCAATTTTTGGATTCAATTTTTAGTTTCAAAGTTTGTGTCAAAACTTAATTTATGTTTTTCAAAAACTGTTCTTATAAATTAGAAAGGTTCTTAAAAATCGATCAGATATTTTTATTTAGATACTTGAGTATACTAAACAAAATACTTGACAATTGAAAAATGGAGTCGGTCACAAGAAAAGTGAATTAAAATTGGTCAGGCTAATAGTAAACAATCAATTGAGCATTCCTTCTCCTAAGACAAACATTATCCTAATTAATAAAAATTTGTTGGAATTATTGAAGGTAAAGCGCATTGGAGAAGTCCGATATTAAATTATGACCAACTAATATGTGAGACTCTAATATTCAGATGTCAAAATAATTTCAAAGGAAAACTCTCAACAAAAAAAGAAAAACCCATGAAAAATCAAATAGAATAGCAATGAAGACGAAAAACGCGTTACTCTACACGTTAAATAGTTTAGCTTTAGTTCTAATATTCAATGTGATGGGTCTAATAGTTGAAGGTATGAATTTCAATCTTAATACATTATCTTAACAATTTTTATTATGAGTGAAAATTTGTTGCTAAAGATAAATTTTCTTCTTTATTGCAGGGCAATTGCACAAAAATCTTAATTACTATGAATTGCTTCATGTCGAAGACTTTACGCATAGGATTATTAAACGAGGGGCAAAGCCAAGTTATCATCCATACAATAAAATTAAGGAAATAGAATTTAAGGCTTTGGGTCGTAACTTTCGACTGATCTTGCATCCTCATAAAGAAATGCTTCACAAAAACTTTCGAGCATACACGATGGATAGTGATGGAAACCAGACAATAGTTCATTTGGACCATGACAGCTTTTTTCGTGGTCGTGTTTTTGGTGAAACCAATTCATACGTTAATGCCCACGTAAATGAAGAAAGTGGCTTGATCACAGCTTCAATATTACTGCCAAAAGACACGTATCACATTGAAGTAATTTGTTTTAACGAACTCGTTATGAATAGTGTTTTGATATTATCAATATTTTCAGCCTTCCTGGAGACATATTCCTGATTCACCAGACACACACATGATTGCTTACAAGGCAAGTGATGTTAAACTCAGTTGGGAACAACAAGATAGTCCAGCAAATATTTTACCAGTCGCTTGTGGATTTGTTAAGGAAGGACTTGAGCTTGAACAGGATGATGATGAAGAAGATGAGGAAGAAGTCACATATGCCCCAGAATCCATGTGGAAAGATCATAAATCTGATCATGGTCAAGAAAATGTTAAAGCTGTCAGGAAGAAACGACAAGCTGATCAATATGAGTACACTCCGACTAAAACAAGGTGTCCTCTGTTGTTGGTTGCTGATTATAGATTTTTTCAAGAGATGGGTGGCGGGAATACTAAAACCACAATCAACTACTTGGTATGTTTTCTTTTCAATTCTTGATCTGAAAAACAATATTGTTTGAATTCTTTACAGATAAGCTTGATTGACCGTGTTCATAAAATTTACAACGATACTATTTGGCAAGATCGCTCGGTAATTTATTACTCAACATGAGTTATCTCAAATTATAGCTTCTTATTGTATTTTACTTCAGGATCAAGAAGGCTTCAAAGGAATGGGTTTTGTAATCAAGAAGATTCTTGTTCATAGTGAGCCCACGCGAGTTCGCGGTGGTGAGGCACATTACAATATGGTTCGAGAGAAATGGGACGTTAGGAATCTTTTGGAGGTAAAATATACTACTAACAACCATATTATTGAATGTATATACTAACTTTCATCAACTAATTTAATGCTTTCGTGACCAATTAGGTCTTTTCGAGGGAATATAGCCACAAAGACTTTTGTTTGGCTCATTGTAAGAATTTAAAATTATCGGTTTATTGAAATGTTCATGTCATTGAGTTCTAAGTTATGCTATTAACGTCACTAAGAACCTAATTCAAACATAAATTTAATTTAGAATCCAAGTAGTTCTTAACACGTTTATTTTACATTTAAGTATTCACTGATCTCAAGTTCGAGGGCGGAATTCTTGGGCTGGCTTATGTTGGCTCACCACGTCGTAACTCAGTCGGAGGCATTTGTACACCAGGTCAAAACTTGAAAAATGTCTATAGTTTTGTGTTCTTTAATTTAAATTATCGGTTTTTCTTGATTTGTTAAAAATATTTACGTTTGGTTATATTAATACTTTTAATTCTTATAATCTAAAAAAAATCTCTTTTCATTTAACAGAATACTTTAAAAACGGGTACACACTATATCTGAACTCTGGCCTTAGCAGCTCAAGAAACCATTACGGACAACGCGTTATTACCAGAGAAGCAGATTTAGTCACAGCTCACGAGTTTGGTCACAATTGGGGGAGTGAGCATGATCCAGATATTCCAGAGTGCTCACCTTCTGCTTCACAAGGAGGCAGTTTCCTCATGTACACGTACTCCGTCAGCGGCTATGATGTTAACAACAAGGTTAGATATAATATATTTTTCATTGATTTTCAGGTTTTTTACAAATATTGTGTTTTAGAAATTCTCCCCTTGTTCATTGAGATCAATCAGGAAAGTTCTACAAGCCAAGTCGGGGCGATGCTTCTCAGAGCCAGAAGAATCATTTTGTGGTAATTTACGTGTTGAGGGAGATGAGCAGTGTGATGCTGGACTTTTGGGAACAGAAGACAATGATGCTTGCTGCGATAAAAACTGTAAACTCAGAAAAAATCAAGGGGCGGTTTGCAGGTAAATCTTTTCGAAGCAATCACATTCATTTTAGTTATTTTAAAAATTCATTTACAGCGATAAAAATTCTCCATGCTGTCAGAACTGCCAATTTATGCCCAGCGGAGTAAAGTGCCGTGAAGCTGCTTATGCAACCTGTGAACAAGAAGCCAGATGCACTGGAAATCATGCAGATTGTCCAAAATCACCTCCTATGAGTGATGGTACCATTTGTCAGGAGCGTGGGCAATGTAGAGCCGGCAAATGTATTCCTTATTGTGAGACGCAAGGATTACAAAGTTGTATGTGTGATGTAATTGCTGATGCCTGTAAGAGATGCTGTCGCATGAGCATCAATGAGACATGCTTTGCTGTTGAGCCTCCAGATATTCTAGCAGATGGAACACCCTGCATTCAAGGATTCTGTAACAAGGTATACAGTTTTTCTAGTTTTCAAATTTATAAAGTTTTCAATTTATATTTTAAATTTCAGGGAATGTGTGAAAAAACTATACAGGATGTAGTGGAAAGATTTTGGGATATAATTGAAGAGATTAATATTAATCGAGTGTTAAGATTTTTGCGAGATAACATTGTCAGTAAGTATTTCGTTGTGATATAATTAGACATTTCACATAGCTGTAATCTTACCTTGTACTATTTTAGTGACAGTTGTTCTAGTGACTTCAATTATATGGTTGCCAGTGAGCTGCCTCATATCGTATTATGACCGTAAAAAACGTCGTCAAGAGTGGAAAGAGTACGAATGGAGCCAGCAACTGGATCTCATTCACCCCAGTGACCGCAGAAGAGTCATTCATATTAGGGTACCTAGACAGAAGATCACAGTGGCTAGGATGTAGTAGCAGCACAATTATGATTTTCAATTAATTTCTTTGCCATTTTATTTTTATCTCGAGCACTCATTTGCGGAAATTTAGAAGGCGGATGATATAAGATGACTTTCAAATATCAGTCACACACAATTTTCTATCCACCTTACTACTTCCATTCAGCGTATATTAAGTTACGTTTAGTATATCAATTAATTAATCTGTAAATTTAAATTCATGTTTGTTCTACAAAATGTAAGGATTTCAAATTAATTGAATGTTAATCGATTAATTCTAATACCGTATAAATAAAAAATGTAGCAGAAAAATATATGCTGACCTTTCGTTTTACTTAATTATGCTAAAATAAAAGAATTTTTTTTACATAAATAATTTTATTAAAGTTTATGATTTCCAGTGTGTTTTGTTCATTCTGTTTTAAAACTTAGAAATTTTCATCAAAGAACTTCTGTCCTATTACACATTTTAATAATAATGCCAGAAAATAGTTTTTTAATTTAATTATAAAAAAATTTAAATAGAGTATGGTGAGAAATTCGCTTGTACTTCTTCTTGTTCATGATTTGTTCATGATTTTTCAGTAAAATGACGACTTATCGGCTGGCATCTGTGAAAGGATGGACAACATTGACATTGGCTGGCACCGCAGAGCTAACTTCAAACGGGTCGATTCTTAGGTCGTATCTGAGTGAAAGCAAATTGATAATAATAGATTAATAACAGCACTTTAATTACATTTTTGTTGTATATTCAAAAATTGTTCAAAAAAAGGTAAATACCCCGAAGCAAAAGGATTGATTTGACGATTTCCTGGTCCAAAACCTTCTGCTCTGTTAGTCATGAGTCCTGACGTAGGATCAAGTCCACCTGGTGGACTAGGGGTGCTGCGGGGTGGGCTCGGAGAATCCAGCATTATTATTGTGGAACTCAGATTGTCTGCAAAAGCCAATAAATCCTCGATAAGATATCATTCGATTATTTTGTTGAGAATTAAGAACATAAATTTTGTTTAGAAACCATTTCCATTTGCGATGCTGCCTGTCGTAGTAAAACACACCGTCCATAGTTTAATGTAAAATATTTTATTATTTTTTCTTTTTTGCTAAAATTTTATAACATTTTACAAAAAAGTGTATTTTACATCGAAATGAAAATGATTTCTTCACAAGAATCCAATGCTCTTGGTCTCTAGGCCATTTTTGCTCAACATATTAATAGTTCATATATTCTATTACTAAAAAACAAGCATTTATCAACATTAACATTGATCAATTCAACAAGTTCATTCTTGGGAAACATTCGGTAATTTGGATCTGTTTGTTAGCTGGTGGGGCTGAAAAGAAGCCCAAATCGGTTATGATAATCTGAGATATATCAAATTTTGAATGGAAAAATTCTATCAAGAAAGTTATCATAAAGTGCAATCACAAGGCAACTTTTATTGTAATCTATCATTAAAATTTAATTAAGGCCTTTTTTACAGTTAGAAGTTATTTCCAAATGCAAATAGGCTTAAATTATAAATAAAGATTAAGAAGTGTTTAAATAAATATTAGTGATGCGGATTGATGTTAATGTTTCATTAAAAAGAAAAGTTATGCTCCTTTCATCAGTCAAATAGTATTTCCACACATCAATAAGTATTACGTCTTAATCTATGTCTTGATATCTTATCCTTCATTTTGATACCACTGAAGCTCTTGCAAAGAAAGCATTCATTCACATTAAAATTATTACAACTAAATAGTTTAAACAGATATATTAAATCAATCTTTGTTGTCAAGTCACAGAATGTTTTACATTTTTATATATTAATGCTAATAAAACAAATAAATTAAGAATTCCTTTTCATGTGTCATGCATTCTTAACAAGAGCTCTAGTCATTACACAATTATTTCGTTTCCTATTGGCTCTCCAACATTAAACATTTAGTTTGAAAAATTAAGACATACCATTCTTGGGTTTGGTGGCTGGTGCTGGCTTTGCAGCTGTTTTCAACGGTACGTCGTCATCAGAATCACTAAAAGTCAAATCAACAGTGGTTGAGGGTGCGGCAGGTGCTTCAGAAGAGCCGTTGCTGCTTTTCACAGCACTGAGTGATTTTGCTGTTTTAGGAATGTCTTCGGCTATGAATTCTAAAATTAAAATTAAATTGTCATATAAATAATTTGATCACTATAATTTATATGTTTACCAATATCATCCGAAATTTCAATTTTGTTGTTTGTTTTGGAGGGAGTATCCAAGTTGCACATCTCTTTATTGTTGACCAGCGTGCTCCACGAGCCATCTTTCAACAGTTGAATTTCGTTATCATCACTACCCAATTTGTTGGAAGCAATCACATCTTGGAAGTATCCATCGATCACCAGGTTCTCGTACAATCCGGCTTTGTCGCAAACTGGACAATTCCATGTTGGTTTTCGTTCGTTCATCTGGAGGTATAGGGAGGCATCGAAACACTGAAGGTGGGAACATGTTGAGGCTCGACATGGTGTAGTCATTCTCATTTTACCCAAGGGGCATATCAAAGATACACGCAGCATTGTGGTGGCAATCTCACAATCAGCGTCTTCGTTAAGCTTTTCTTTGACTGTAAAAAACATGAAAAACGACGAATTAATAGATTGGGTTTTTAAATGATTAAATACTTACTCAGACCACGAGTGTATTCAGCTGGTTTAGTGCCTTTAGATTTCATACGTTGCAGAAGTTGAGCTGAATTGAGTTTTCGAACCAGGTAAGAAGATATAACATATCCCCGACTAAACTCGGTACCCCATTGTACGTTAATAACATTCGCTACAGTTGGCGAAAGCTTTACATGCTGTGTTATATTCACTGGTCTTGGTGGTCGCTTTGGTTCAACACCTGGCTTGTTTGTCGGAATGGGATTTGGCAAGGGACAAACTTTTCCGTTAACTTTCACTGTGACATTTGGAGGAAAATAATCCTCTTGCTCGCACGACGTTTCTAGCAAACAGAATCGTAACTGGACTTGAATACCGTATTCTGGTTTTGCTGCATTTCGTATATCTCGATTCATGGCTATTTCGGATGCTTGTTGAGGTGTGAGATGGAAATAATATGTACCTTCTTGCATTCTTTGCTGATTTATTGGTACCAGAGTCGATGGGGTAAGAAGTGTTCCGAGAATGTCAAAAAACGCCAATTTCTTCAGTTTTACGTCAGGCTGTATTGGGAATCCCTGGCTAGGCATATTGTTATTGTTAAACGCAGAAATGCCCATACCATTGTGTGCTGGATTTCGGACAGCATCGTTGCCATATCCCTGATACATGCTTCCGGATGATTGAGATTCACTGGATGATGGAGAAGGAGTGCTTCGATATGAAGTTGGTTTTCTAGAATTGAATTGATCACAATCACAAATCTGCGTTGAATTTTAAAATTGAAAAATTAACTTACAATTCATAGAATACTGCTTCAATCTTCTTCTTTATCTTGGATTTGGTGAGTTCGCTGTTCTTTTTAGAGTTGAGTTCGTCTAAAATTTTCTGAAGTAATTCAGCTTTCCTACCATTCTTGTTGTAGTTCAACGAAATCAAGACTGTCTGTAAGTCAGCTAGTCTGAAGTAGGCTAGTTTTTTCTGTAAATAAAACAATGATTAGATATAAAGAGTCGTACCGAAAGTAAAAGGAAAGGTGTTAGGGGTATGAGGGGAAAAAATCTAGGGCTCCATTTTGTTTTTCGGAGTTTCCACAAAATAACAAACAAATAGCGTATTTTCTGTACTGTTAAAGAGTAAACAAACAATACCTGATAGATCTATATTCGTTAATTGGCACGAAATCTATTAATTTGGTATTGACTGTCAAACACAAAAAATGTGGACTCAAGCTTAACATTTGTGTTGGAGTTCTTAGTAGCTAGTTATAGAATAAGATTCGTATATTTGGATACTGCACATCTACTTACTTAATCAATCTACCAGTTTTATTTAATGTTTGTAATATACTAAATGTTTTAACTTTATTCTAAAGTTTGTTCAGCGGTACTTAGTATAATAAACTTCAAGTCTTCAAGAAAATTAAACTGTCAGCCGTAAGCCGAATAAATTCAAGCCGATGGCCAAGCCGCGGCTTTGTTTTGGAATTCAAAATGTATCGTTTATTCTTAGATTTGATTTAAATTATGGTTTTCAATTAAAAATTTAAAAGCTTATCTGATAATGCGAATCTTGTATTCTTAAAAAAGGTGACTTACTGATAAGCGACAGAAAAAATATAAAATTTTCCTAAATTTGGGGTTAACAGTCTGGATGTTTGGAGTTTCACTGTACTCACAACTTTCAGAAAACCTTTATTAATTAGTGATTCGATCAGAATTTGAAATATTGCGCAAATTGACAGTACGTAAACCATAAAGTGCACCCAATATCACTGTTCTAATTAAATCCAGTCCCAAAAACTTAAGCATCAGCTAGATATTTAAAAGAAGCTGGGTGAATTTATTCAAAAACCGATTGTTTAAGAATCAGGAGCAATCATAAATTAGGTATGAACAATATATCAGCATTTATCCATTTCAATCTCACCTTATATTCTTCCAAATCTTCTTTTGGCTCTTTTTCCTTGAGCACTTGTCTTTCTTCTTTTTCATCACTTCTGGTCTTTCTCTTCATTTTATAAAGGATTCAACGCACGTTCTAAACTAATTGATTAAATAACTAACGATTAATTAAGCTACAATAAATTAATAATAGCGCCAACCAAAACAATACTAAAAAATTTATATTTCGAATCCAGCGCTGACAATCGATGATTTTTGTTGTTGCCTTCAACTAATGGCTTATTCCCGCGAAATTTGAATAATATTGACCGTTAAATAATAAAATTCACAATATATTTGTGCAATGTAAATTTTAATTGAATATTTATTAAAAATCCTTTTTTAGCACAGTTAAGTATAAAAAAGTAATTAACATGCATTTTGAAATTTTATAGCTCCAATAGTTTTTCTCAAATGAGCGTAAACATTATTTTTGGATATTCCCAAATAGAAAACACATTGTAAAATTTCTTCTGCAAATTCTTGAAGCGAAAGGACCACTTCAGTTAAAATTTCCAACACAGAATGCGAAACATTTATATCTTCGCTATAAAGACACTGCAAGTATGAATTAAAGCAGCTTGAATTAATAACTGGATTTGATGGAATCTGCTTCAGCATTCTCAATAACAAAACATGGGCCAAATTTCTAAAAAAAAAAAATATTTTTTTAATCTTCTGGGAACAAATTTATAAACTGTGTGACTAACCTGGTGTTACTCGATGGATTAAAAATGAGTTCAATCAATTTATCGTAAATATCGATAAGTAGAGCTGGTTTCTTATAACTTATGTTGTCTATTTCCTGAAGAGTACCAAACAAATCATCGCAATTGCTTTTCTTAAGATGATTACAGAGCGAAGGCCATTGCTGAGGAACTGCGTCTCCTTTAGAATATGGTGCCAAGATAAGAGCAGCAGTTGCTGTTTCACTAACACTATCTTGCTCCTTAGAACCACCAGCTTCGTGTTCCATCACTTTTCCTTTATCAATTGCTGATGCTTCAGTTTTGTGCTTCAACAAAGAAATACCTTGGGCCATCTGCTGTAAAGTTGCCACATTTCTATTGTTTGCAGCCAAGTACTGTATCAGATCTGAATGTGGTTCGATGAGCTGAAAGGCGCTTTTAGGATTTACGCTTGTGTAGCTTTGAAGAAGTTCCATTAACCTACACATGATTTGAAAAACTTCCTTAGCATGGAACTGGTTGCCTAGCAACATAAAATAGCAGTTGAGAGCGCTTTGCAAGCCGCTAAAATAAACGTCATCGAAAATAAGAGGCTGCAAAAGCTCTAAAACCCCTAAAACTTGTTGAAATAATGCTAGATGATGTTCCGATCGCAGCACATGAAGATCCATGTGGGCTCGTCCTTTGAGCAGGGCAGCTAAAACAGGGAGCTCTCGCAAAAGTAATGCTGGATGCGATGCTGCAAGTTTTCTAACTACAAGTTCCATTTCCAGAGACATTTGTTGCCAATCTCTTGGGTTTGACAAGCTAGAGATAGCAGTCAAGATGATGTGGGAAAACTTATCAGCTATGCAACTGCTGTAAAAGAAAAACAATTGAAGGATATTTATTTCGATTATTATTCATAAAATCATAAGTTATCGTCCTAAATTAGTTAATAACTCACCTGCTTGTTTGTTTCAGATTAGCGTTGTAAACATTCGGTAGATCGTTGACCATAAATTTCATTGGTGGCAAATTAATATACAACTGTTGCAAAAAATTGTCCTTAATGTCTCTGTTCTGTATTGTAGTCTGATTTTGAACATGATGAATCATGCTCTTCAAACACATCTTCTCTGGATCAATACATTGCAGCATAAGAGTGACTCTTGTGCTGAGACGCGACTTTGAATTGGGCTCCTCTGTTATCCTTATTATATCTTCTTTCATGATGTAGTCAATAAAAGTGCGAATTTGATCTGGGTTCAAATGTAAAACATGTTCTGGCTGCTCGTGCTTCGAGATAGATTTATCACGTCCCTGCCAAAGTTTTGGATTACGAATAATGGCATCCAAAAAGTCCAAAACTGATGTAGGATCGTAAATATTCGAGTTGGCGTAGTCTAGAAGTTTCTCAATTGCATTTTGAACAGTTCCCCAATTTGTTTGATGGATCAGCAGAGACAGCAAAAACGGTCTAAAAATTTGAATAGACTTCCCAAAAAGCAGAGACATCTGCGAGTTTTGGTTAGAGACAAGTTCAGAGTCAGCAGAATCAACCAGCCAGTCAATCAAAACACCTTTTTTGCAAGTGCCTTCCATTTTTGATGCCAACATAGCAGTAAATGATTCAATCATCAAAGACAATGTGACAGGATTTAGATTATCATTTAAAAGCTTCTTTCCAGCCATTTCTATATCATATATAGGCAACTGCATCAATTGTAAGAGTTGATTGTGTAAGTTGCGTTCCTTGTGGAAAAACGACATTTTTTGGCTAACTCGCTGAGGTGTAAGTTGCATCAACATTTTACGCTGATTCACCAAGATCTGAAGAATTACTTGTTTGTTGTGTGGACTGTGTGTCAGGTGCTTTATAAAATCGTCCAGAATCTGAACTTGAGCTTGATGTTCACCTTTTTTCATATTGAACAGACTTAAGCTTCTGAAGAACGTACAAGTATTGGCATTTTGGAATACTTGCATCGACTGTGGATTCTTGTTAATCTTAGCTAAAAAATTAAAAAGGTATCCACGAACAGTTTGTTTCTCCTCTGAAGTCAAGTGTTTGCTGATAAGCTTTTGTAATAAGAGCCGAAACTTTCTAACGTCTGATTTGTAAAATTGATTGCTCGTTAAAATTGGTTCAATTGTTGATTCAATATCTCTGGCTTTGATTCCTTTGTCAAAAGACTTTGCTGTTGTTTTTACTGTTGTGGCAGTGTTCAGTGCGTTAAGGGTTGATAATGGTAGCTCTCGCAACATTTTTACTGGTGAAGATCGCACAGATGCTTCTTCGTCGTCTACCAATTCCAACGCTTTAATTGAAATGTGACCATTTTTAGCACCACGTAGCTGTTGAATTTCTATAAATTGCGCCAAGTACTTCTTATTGATGATAACTGCATTAACTGTCTCATAATCTTCAATTACAGCTCGATCCAGGAGTGCCAGCAGTTTACTCATTGAGTTGATTGGTGTTCCGAAATTCTGCACGAAAAGCACAATTTGATCCGGAGAAAGACCAGTTAGAGCTACATCAACTAGCCTCTCGATAGAGCTTCGCATCATTTTGAGCTTTAGCCAATCTGGCAAGATTTGAACTTGTTCTGAAGTTTCAACGTTGAAAGCTTGTGGAGCAATCGGATCATCAGATGGGAACCAAAAGTCCAACTGTTGATCAGCTCCTTGTAGATTTGTTGAATGTGTTAGCAGGATGATGAATGCATGAATAATGTTCAAATGCATATGGCATTGTGTGCCATCATTGAAATTCTAAAACAAAATAAAAAACGAATAAAGAATATATTTTTGCTTTTAAAAATATCAACTTACCACCAAAAGCAAGTCTGGGTACTCGGGTAAAGTTAGAGTTGGGGATTTGTTCTCTTTCATTTTAATAATGAAATTGTTGAACATCACAAACATACAATTCAGAATCGAAAGTTTGTCTTCATAATTTTCCTCATCGGAAATTACTGGAATAATGGATGCAAAGACTGCACTTCGTTCAACAATCAACAAAGCCATATCCATTACATGCTCTAGCATTTCACTTACTTGGTCATTCAAAGTATTGCTGGCAATAAACTATAAGTAAATTAAAATTTTTAAATTAAATGAATCCTTGGCAACAAAACAGATAATATACCTGAATGTAAATCATGACAAGATCTGGAGAATTTTCCACTTGACAAGCTGATCTTAATTGTGCGATAACCACTGGCCGAATGTATACAAAACTGGGGATGGTAGGTAAGTATTTGAGCAGCCAATCGGATTCACTAACGTCGTCACAGTCATCTTCAGCTTGATTTTGAAAAATCTTCAATAGCAACTTTAAGCCACGAATTGCAGACTGTCGACCAAATTTAGATGTTGAACTAAGACGTCTTAGGAAGTACTCTAATACTTCGCAAGCAGCCTGATGATCGTTATTCTCATCCCGTAGTAGTTTTTGCAAGTAGGAAATTAGCTGTATGTCTCTAGTGTTTTCTGATGAGATAATTACAGAGTTAGAGAGTAAAAATTCGCATAGACACTGAACTGGCAAGTGACTAAAGTCCCCGTCATCACTTTGAACAAGATCAGCTAACCACTAAAAATAAAGATATAATAGAAAATATTCTAATGTGATTGAATTTTACTTACAGGCATTGATTGAGAAGTGCCTTGCCTATTAATGATCTCCAACAACAAATCAGGTTTTCGGCTCCGACACAACAAATGACCTAACCGATGACTAACATTAAGAACTTGTAGTTGCTCAAGAACAGCTTTTGGTGGTCTACGGGGTACTCCCATGGGATCCATTAGCATAACTTGCGAGATCAGGAGCGAATTTATCTCGGTTATTACGACTTTAGATGTAGCCGCAGCCAAATGTGTTTCAAACTCAATGGTTTGATTTTTCTCAAGAACTGCTAACTGCAATTCTTCATCTGGTGGTTTAACTGAGGCAAACTGATTTGTTATGCACATTTCCATCAAATTTCTCAACATAGGGTATTGCTGCCAGCAAAAAGATCCAAATGTGCTTGGATTATGAGCTGAGAGAATCAACAAAATTATCCATGTTTTCCAATATAGCGTTGATATTGCTAATTTTGGTGGCTCATAGCGAGGAGGTAGCACTATGTTTTCAGGATGATGATACTCTGCCATACTGAAGAGAAAATCAATTATCTCTAGCTTGTGTACTTCCAAAGGTGGATAGTCTGTAAATTTCATCAGTCCAGCGCGGCGAACTAACTGCTCAATTATTTCAACAGTGTCTGGTATAGAAAAACTAATTTCCTTGGTAATTCCTAAAAACAAACATTTCAATCGTTGTATTTATTACAATTAATTATATTGACAAAACTCACCTATCAAAACTACTCGGAGAATAGATTCCTGGTGTAATGGAATTTCAGAAATCATTCGCAACATGGAAACTCTTTCAGCTTCTGGTGGCCATTGATCCTTTGCATAAGTTTCCGGTGTTTCAAGAAGTAGTACTTTGTTCAAGGTACTAGAGAAATCTGGACCACTCAGTTTGTAAAGTGTCGGCACCATCTCATGCATCCAGGTTAAAGTAAGACTTTGTATTTGTGAAACTTGACTGAAGTAATTATACATAATACTGGAGCCTTTATGGTCACGGCCAGCTCGCATGGCCAATGCAGATTCTCGAATTTGTGGTGACACAGAAAGAAACATGGACAAGCAAACTAAATCAGCAATTGCATTGCAAACTCGTTCCTAAAAAATATTTTGTAATACTTGATTAATTAGAATTATTCAAATGTGTAACATACCTTAAATTCAAAATTCTGAACTTGAACCACGAACTCAACGCGATTTGCCATCAAAGCTTTACAGAACACTAATAAATTGATATCATATCTTAGCATTTTCACAAGTTCTCGCAAAAAAACACGGAGCGTCCTCAGACAATCTTCACGTTGCAGCAAAAACTCTTGGTATATCTCAGCGAGGTGTACAGCAGCTGCTTCTGGTTTTGTTTGAAATATGCTGACCAAAATGCCCATATTATTGGGATTACGCGCATTGGACAATTCATTTTGAATGACAAACTTTAACATCACTGGAAGTATGGTTGGCTGCAGGTTGATAAGCTCTTTCAATGAGGCCAAGTAGACATTTATGAGTTGTTTTGTTTTAAGACGCATCTTTACCAGCTGTGAAAGTACATCGTGATCCTTGGTAGATTGTGCCGTTATGTTGTAACAAATGTAGATGAGAAGCTCTTGTGCAGGTTTTACGAGTTTAGCGTTATGAATCCATAACTCTAATCGCGGAACGGCTAATAAACGTACCTCAGAGAGTCCACAAGTTATAGCTATAAACTTTAAAAAATTTCTGGTGAGACAATCTGGTGGTTGTCGTCGGTTAAATTGGTCTTTGATGGTATCCACCACAAGCTTTTCTACCGACTCCTGAATATGAAGAAATTTCGATGGCGTTGATTCGTCATTTGTGTTGGTTTTAGATGAGTCCAACGAGATGCTACTATCCATAGATTCATCTTCAATCCCAGCAGCAGATGCTCCACTATCTTTGGAAGTGCCACCTAATGAATCAGGTTGCAGTATCCATTTTGGGGGAATTTTGGTTCCAAAAGCTTGAATAATGTTATCCGTGAAATAAGAACTTTCTTCGCTATCAACCCACAGTCTTTCATTTATAGCATCTTCGACGTATATTTTCATAAATAGTTCGGGCCATTGTTTTTTGTCACAATATCCTCGAGCAAGCAAGTTGGTCATCAATACAAAGTTTGTGCTGCTATTTTTGCACTTGAAAGCGTACTGATTGTCACGTTTTAGAATGCTTACTAGTGCAGAAGTCACAGTTTCATTGCAAAAAATATGTGGACGAATCTTTGCCAAGTACAATAAGGATAACATCAAGAGTGAGTCATTTGCTTTCGATTTAGATGTGATAAGTGTTTTAACAGAACCACAAATAAGTGCCAAGATTCGCTCGCTATCTTGTTGGTCCATTGCTTGTAAGACTGATGAAATGATGTCAACCGATTCACATTCGACAGAAATTTCTTCCCAATACTCCAGAACAGAGCTCCCGACTGTTTCAGCCTTAGTGGATAGCGATGTGGATGCGAGTTTTGCTTTCTTAGCAGCTGTTCCAAGAGCAGATGATGAAGTGGATGCATCTCTTTTTCGGGGATCAGAGCTCGTAGATGGTTTTATACCAGTCTTTTTATCATCTCGACTTCCAGACTTAGAGCCCAGTGCAAACAACTCGTTCCCATGGGGGGCTCCAATCTTTTTGGAGCCTTTCATTGTAGAATCTTAAATTTTTCCTAAAATAGAAAAACAACAACAAATGAAAAATCTTAAATTATTCAAAACTCTAATTAATCAGACCTGCAACTCAATATAGTGATCAGAATACTAATGTTAAGTGGTTTGATAAGACTTTGAATCGTTTATTGAAACCATGCAGTACGTATTTGCTAAAATATTTAAATAATCAAATTTTATGGCCGATGAGACGTTCAACGTGAGTGTTTTTGAAGTTTGGCTGATAGCTTGTCAAAACTTGGCAGGCGGCTTATTTTTTAGCTGACAGTTTCAATTTGCTCTGTAATCTATATTCAAACAAAAGTCCTTTTCCAGGAATAATATGCAAGATATAGCTGCAGATTCAGCTGAAGCTATGAAAGAAGAAGGAGAGGTATCTTGTGCTTGATAAGATGGTTTTGTGAATGCAGGTTTTAACATATTTTCTCTTTAATAAGCTCTCTGATGAAAATGACCAGATCTACACGCCTTTGGATCGACCAGTCATTCAAAGGGTCTCGCAACCTACACCAGCAGCGATAAGATCCAATAACAACAAGATGGAATCAGATGATTCAGATGATGATTCAGATGAAGGATTAAAAAATATCAGAAAGGTGAACAAGAAGCTTAGCCTCGAAGGAGGATCACAACGTCCTCCAAATCCCAGAAACAAGTACAACATTTGGTCCAGTACTTTGCAGGAAGATCTAATGGAAAATCTTAGGGAATGCGATGTGAACAATAGAAAACGGGATCGAAATGTGGAGCACTATGATTACAATATCAAACATAGGTTGAATGGAGAAAGTGGTTCAAACAAGTAAATTAATTAATTACTCTTTTTTCTATTTAAAGACAGCAGGACTTATATTGATTTTATTTTAGCTTCAAACGCAGAAAATCAAATTCAGACAATGATTCATCTGAACATCGAGGATCAAAATCCCAGCGCTTTAAGAAACATAAAAAAAACAACAACTTTACACACCAAAATTTCCGAAACAGTGATGATAGTAGCAATCACAGTGAAGAGAATGCTCCCAAATTCATTTTGGATCTAACTGTAACATCAGAAAGTAGCAAAGATGAAGTTGCGAGAGACATTGCTAACAAATTGTGTGAAGAGAAAGATGACTTGCTTTGTAAGATTATTTTTCAAAGATTTTTCACTTTCATTCTAACAATTTGTTTACTTTTAGTGAGAATTGTGGATATTTTAGGTCCACATATGCCCATCCAGCTTTTCAAAGAAACACAGAAAATTGAACTCGATGGAGGAATGATGATTATGAACAACAAACGACGTCGAACTCCTGGTAAATATGAAAAATATTTCTGATATCTGAGTTTATTAAACTAAAGTTTTGATTGATTTAAGGCGGCGTTTTCCTGTTTCTATTGAAAAAATCTGATGAAATCAGGAAAGAGCATTTAAAACAAATCTTCCAAGAAGAAAGGAGTAAAGACAATAAAGATAAAAAAGACTTGCAGACTTTAAATCGTAATAAAAAGGTGGAGGAACTCAAAAAAAGCTTAAACATCACTGGGGGTGATCTTAAAATGCTCCCAAATAAACTGGATTTACCAGAATCCTGTTAGTGTAAAAATAATATTTAATTTTGGTCTTTATATCATTTTATTTTAATTTAATAGTATCGAATCCACCTCCTTCCCCTGAAATTGGCACTGCAAATCGGGATAACGATAGCCCAGATCCACACAAGGTGACTCAAAAAATCCTCGATTGTAAGTTTTTTGAATTTAAAATAGATTTATTTTAAAATTTACTCTGAACCAATTACAGCTCAAAACAAGGCAAAAGAGTCCTTACAACTCAACAGCTACGAAGATGATTTTCTCGATATGAACTGTGATGATATGGATATGTTTTAATATCCATAATGGATTGAAGGAAATGAAGTTCTACAGTTGAATTTCCTAAATAAGCGTGCATAAGCGTAAAAAAACTACGTAGCAAGAAGGCCTCTAAAGTCTTAAGAGTTATAATTGATACTATTCATGTTTAAATTTGAATTAAAATTTAATTTTCCGTTTTTTGATTTTTTTTAACTGGAAGATAATAATGCTATAGAAATATTTTTGTAAATCAACAAAACATTAATTTAATAAATTATTAAACGAAATTTTTGTAAACATTAACAAATTTTATTTTTAAATGAAAAAGTCATGTTATGGTTATTAGACAAAGAAACGTTTCGTGTAGCTATAGCTAACAATATTTACATTTTCTAATGGAGACTTATTTTTAACTTCTTCCATTTCAAGTATCTGCCAAAAAAGTTGTCCTCTCAACATATTTTTGTACTCTGTCGCTGCTTGGTTGAGTTCAGGAAAAATTGTTTAGTTAAAAATTTCGCCGGGCTATGTTAGCTAAGAACAAATATTGATTTGGGGAGCAAATAAAATGATGTCGAAAAACAACATTGAAAGTTTAATTTATCAAAGTGCTAAATTAGGTAGAAATCGATATCATGATAATATTATTTTAAATCCAATAACACAAAATTCTAATTACATACATTACATTACATTTTAGAAGGCATTCGAGATAATACATTGAACTTTGTTTCGGAATTTCATGAGTTCACAAATTAACATTAAGGAAGTTCCTCTTTTTAAATTAAGAGATTAAAAAAATCTATTCTTGCTTACATCATTCTTTATGGCCCCAGAATATATTAATCTTAAAATCCATATAATGAAGCAAAGAGTATATATTTTTCTAAAAAATCATCCGTATAGTTGTTAAATATTTGAAGAAATTTTAACACAAAGCAAATTAAAACCTTAGTTTCAAGATTTGGCCAAATAATTGAATAACAATTTTCAGTCAAATACGTTTAACATATACTCGTAAAATAATAAACCGCAGGTATGGATTGTATAAAAATTTAACAACAAATATTTTTAGCTTAATAATAAAAAGCGAGCAAAAAATCAAAGTCAATATATATAAATAAACTTATGACTTAAATCAAGTTCAAGGTATGAGACATGGATTCGAAAATTTGTCGCATATCATACTGCTGATTACGTATGCTCACTGCTCAGATAACATAAACGAATTTTTGATCGGAAAATATACAGTTAAAAAGTCAAAAGTAATATATTGCCAACAAAATATTTATATTAACATATTTGGGATCGAAAGTGAACTATAGTACGTTTTTTTGTTTGTTGAAAAGATGGTTTTTTTATAATGAAAAAGCATAGGTATTAATTATTATAAATTAATTTTGATTTAAATATGCTTCAGCTCAGCCAGGAAGCTTCGGAAAACATGTTGTTAGAAATTGGTTTACATTATTGGGTGTTTTAGATTAAATTTTAGGGGGTGAGTAACATATCCGAGAGACAGTCTTTAAAATATTTGTTTTAATACTACACTTTAAGGACAATATAGCGATCATTTCCAACATTTTCGTTATGGAATATAAAAATTATGTGCGTTTAAGGTTACAAACTGGAAAACTAAAGCTAAACTAATTAAATCTACCATATGATCAACCCAATTCAATGAACTGCAATATGACGGGAATTTTGTTTTCATTGCAAACCATCTGATCTTTTAGAAATTTTGAAAGTGGAGTAACTTTGTCTATAAAAGTGTCAGACTTGTTATTAATTATATTATATTTTGAGACTATCACATTTGCAAATTTGAATTTTAAATTAGAAATCCACATAAACCATACAAAATCCTATATCAAACTGCTATAACGACATAATTAAGGCTAGAGAGAGAGAAAGAGAGCCCTGAATATGTTTTTATATTTAAATAAGTTTAGGCTAATTCATCAAGTTATATTGTTTAATGCACTTATCGTTTTATTGTTTGAATGTGCAGTTATTAATCAACTACTTTACAATATAATCATTATTTCAGTGTGGCGTTTGCGTATTCTGTAGACATTACGTACAATCATTTTTCATTAGCTTGTCTCCACCTTAAAAGACCTTTAATATTTGCGTTCGTAAACAGAAACTGTCGTCATTGCTTCATATTTACTTCGCACATCAATTAACATGATGAAAAACAGAATGAATCGGTTAAAGAACCATTTAATGATTGACGTGACTAATTATTGTTTAACAAAGTTTTATTTTGATTTGAACTTAACAGAGATATTTGGTAATTATCATAAAAAATAGAAAATACAAAAATGACTCAGACATAAATACCAGCAACTTGAAACATTTAAATTATATTTAAATAATGTCTGTTTTTTGAAAACAAAGTTAATTAAAATAGATAATACAGATCAATAAGGAAATATGATTAAACTCAATTACAAAATCGGGGAAATCCCAAACAACATTATCTTTGAGCTTTTGCTGAACTGTAACTGAAAAGTTCTTGTTCATATTTCAAATTTTATATATCTAAAATCTAAATGCATCTTAAAAATAAAATAAAAATAGTTATTTATAATTCCCAAAAGAATAAGATTTATTGGTTGATTAAAATTTAAAAGTTGTTGGTATAGTGAGTGAAACTATCAAATTTTTAGTATTGCTTCATCTTTCAAATGGTGATTTTAATCATAAATTAAGCTCAAAAAGATAAACAAAAAATCTGATTGATTTGTTGTACCATTTTTGTAGTCTGACGCGAGGTTTATTTCAAACTTCCGTCTAATTCTTTTCAACAATGAAAAATTTATTTAACATATATTCTAGTTATAATGATGCAGAGATCAATATTTTTGTAATTTAAGAAAATAGCATCAATTTGAGTGTGACAGTGTGATTTCCGTGGAAATCAGAAAAAAAAGAATATTTTAAAAATTTTGAAGAATATTTTAGCATCATTTATACTTATCTTATTTGATTGGTACTTAGAACTATTTTTTACTGGTTTCAAAATAAAATCGATGCAAAAGACTGTCAAATAATTGAAGTAACAACTGTTTTTTAAATATAGGTGCTACATCATATGGCTATTAAAGTTGCCTCAAATGCACCAAAGTTTAAGTGGTCAAGAACAATGCTACGTAGAATTACACAAGTAGAAAGAAAGACTTCATCAAAGAACAAATGACATGGACTGAAGAAACTGATTCTGCCTTTTCCTTCCTCTCGCTTATACTTACATATCTCGATTAATCTCATTTTTTCGTCTATACACTTTTAACACACATATTTCTACATATATCGTGAATTAAATCAAAAATGTAAATAAATCTTTCTTTTAAAAAGCGTTTCTTCTTGAATATTGATGGGTTTTTTCTGGTAGTGTAAGATGTTTTTTTTGTCCAACTCAAGAGTAAATACGTTCAGCCATTAATATTTATGAAATTGTTTAAGAAGAAAATCAAGATGTATAAAAAGTCACAGTGAATTTTGGTTCAGCATCAGTTTCAATCGATTAGTTCCCGGTGCAAGTCATTTATTCCTTTAAAGGTAAGGCCACAGGGAAGCAAAGTATTCTTTTATAAAAGTAACGAAATATTTAATTACTTAATGAGATGCGAAAAAAATTGCTCAAAAGGTTTAAGACCAGTTTTTGATATTAATGATCAATTGATAATTGATCATAGATATAATGTAAAAAGTGTTACTAGTTTTAAAAATTTAATTTATGTTTTTGTAATTGGTTATAAGTATTTATTCTATAGCTGTTTTGCACAAAAGTGATAAAGAATAATTATACAACTAAAACGTTTGTTAAGTTTTCATCATAAGTTATTCTGAAAAGTGATGAACAATTATCGAAAATAATATAATTGCTGAGTCGCATCAGTTTATTATCCAAACAATTAATGATCTAAAAAGAATCGGAAAGCTTTTTATTCGTGCTATAAACCATTATCAAACGTTTAAATTTGTTTAATTTCAGACGGTTTATCCCAAAATGAAATTACTAATTGTTGCTGCGTTGTGCTTAATTGCCGTAGTGTCAGCACAAGACACAAAATATACCACCAAATATGATGGTGTTAACTTGGATGAGATCTTAAAATCTGATCGTCTGTTCAACAACTATTACAAATGCTTGATGGATACCGGAAGATGCACTCCTGATGGAAATGAGCTTAAGCGAGTTCTTCCTGATGCTTTGAAGACAAATTGCGCCAAATGCAGTGAGAAACAACAAGACGGTAAAGTTTCAGATTTAAAATATATGAATTCCATTAATTACTAATAATAAATATATTTTAAAGGTACCGACAAAGTTATTCGCTATTTAATTGAGAAGAAGCCCGATCAGTGGACCGACTTGCAGATGAAATACGATCCCGAGAATGTTTACATCAAGAACTATAAGAAAAAGCCAGAGTAAAGCCAGAGTAATATAATTAATCATTACTCAAGTCATCATCATCATTGAATTCCATTGCTTAAACTCATTTACATAGAATTTTGTACACGTACAATTTTTAATTGTAATTTATTTGTTTTTGTTGCTGAATAGTATTTGAAAATTAAATTGTTTTGTGGAAAATACAGAAACTTTATTCTTTTATTCATTTCTACTGCCAAAATCCTGAAGAAACCAAACATTATAATTGAGGACTTTAAATTTGATTAGATATATCGGTGCAGAAAATTATTTAATCTATTTTTATGTATTCATCATCTCATACTAAATCAAATTAATATCAAGTCACTAAATGATTGTAAATAATTACTATGCACTTAACTCTTCTCTGTTAGAAACTATTATTACATTCAAGGCATATTCCATTTTACAGACGATTTATTAACAAACAAGCTCAAATTACTTTTCTATATAGAAGAATATACTTTTATCGTGGTAAACGGAATGTGTCTATAAAATCAAATTTTTTTGAAATCAGTGGTTGCAATCTAAGGCCGGTCGAATAGGTCATACGAATAATATGTACACCTTATTAATATGTATAGTTAATCAACCAAAATTTTAAAGAACAATTTTCTTCAAGTTCAAATCAAGAATTCAAATGAATTAAGAGGTTCTCAGAATATTGTTCGCAAACTGTCTTCTATGTATATATTTGAAAGATATTTTATACTCACAAAAGTTTATGGTGCTGCTGTTTGTGTATTTTTTGGGGCTAAGGTTTAGGAAATTCATGGTCGACTTAACAATTCAGAAACTTATCTCTAAAGATTAGACGAGTTGTAATAAAATGCCATAAAAATGCTAATTGATTCAAGATTATCATGAAATCGATGCATCATTAGCTGGATAAAATAACAGTTGTGTGCTTTATTTTGAATTATAATATTATGGATAGGTTTTGAATGATAATTTAACTTTAAAAATTATATTTACGCTTTGAAGTGTTTTGGCAATGTTGATGTTTTTATATTAAGAATAAAACTGTTTATTTTGAAAATACTTTTGATTTCATAGGATATACAATTAATGCAATTAGTAATATATATTAAAGAGAATTTTCCTAAATTGTATAGCTCGTTAACACTAATTGATCTTATATTTTTGTTGTTGTTCATTTTAAAGATATCAGAACAATAAATCAAAATGAATTTGTAATCATTTTTAATTCATTGATTTACTTAATGTAATGTTGTAATGTTGTAATTGATTATTATTGCATTGAAAATTCATCAATCGAGAAGAATGAATAATTAATTTTTGTATTTCAATTACAAACATTACAGTGAATCACAAGTTTTTAGCAGTGTTTTAATCTATTATTTTGCAGGTCAGTTTTCAAGTTCAATAACAATTTATTTTTATTAATTTTAATTATCAGTTTTTTGCTTTTATTGTCTTAATTATTTAATATTAGTTTTGCAACTATTTAAGGAAAACGTGACTTTGTTACAAACATCTTAATTTTTTAAACTACACCAAAACTTTATCAATATTATTTTTTAACTATAGAATTAATCATATATGAAATATATTAATGGTATATTAATTTATGGAAACGAATATTAGGTCTAAATATCAAAAAATAAAGATAAAAATAAAAATATGTAGAACTGTTACAAACTATAATTTGAATAATTATGGACAAATGTTGCATCTCTATCATGAAAAAAAACTCATTTTTGGATTAAAAAATCACAATTAAACTTTATTAACAATTTATTTGTTAATGTTTCAATTGCAAGAACTTGTAATCGATGAAAAATTAGGTTGAATAGAACCTCACTATTTGTTATAGATAAGTTTACTACAGGTTTCCAATGAACTAACTTCAAGTTCAGATATCATCAAGTGAAATGAAAATTGCGTAAAATAGTTCAGCTTAAATTTGAACTGAGCAATATTTATTTATGAATAGCTCAGTTCACTTTCGATATGAATTGAACTAAAGCTACATCAAACTGGTTTATTTGGATACATCGAGACAGACGTGAGCAAAGGTTTCGATGTTGTTGTTTTGTGTGACATGTATAAATATTGTTTTCATTATATTGTTGATATTAGATTACATCACTTAATTAATTTTTTTTCCTATAAAAATAAGATCAATGATGTTCAATCTTTCACTTGATGTTTTGCCATATTCAAGCAGAATCTTTAATCGATTATTCTATATAACTTTGTTTTATTTGTGCATGTGCATATGTTAACTATTGTACAAGTGTTCAACCAGGTTTAACACCATAATTTTCGAATAGTTTTTCTTCCGAATATATTCACGATGCATTAATATTAATGAATTGGCAGTAAAAATAAGCTTCAAGCTCTAGGTATAAAAGCTCAACGCAGTTAATATTCTACATCAGTTCAATAACAAACATTCGCACAATAACATAACCAACTTGAAATTAAGCAGGTAAGATTCGAGAAAAAGTTCAAAAGGTTTATCAACATATAAATATACAATGCAACAAAATATTACATAATACAAAAAATTATGAATTAAAAGTGAAAATATTGCATTAAATTTTGAGTTTTTGGATGATACAAACAATGATATCTGTGTTGGAAATAACCATGCAAAGCCGGTTCGTCGCTTACCCCGTATTGAAACTTAATTAAACTGTGTTATTTTTATATTATTGAATAATTCCAAGAATGTTTTTTGGAAAGTACACAAAAAAGTGAAACGTGCTCTTTATAAAAAATAACTTCAGTGTAAAAGTAGATTATGAAATCCCGGTTCAAGGTTTCAAGAACAAAAAGAGACAATTAATATGATTAACAATTGATTTTGTAATTATTTCTGATGAATTTGTATTGTGAGATGTTTTGCTATATAATTATTGTAAGAAAAATACTGAAAACCATATTAGAATAAAAAATATTTTAATGGTTTCAAAGTTATAAAAAAAAATTTTAAACGTGATAATGAAAAATTTCCAAAGAAAATTAAGTAATGCATATCAGAACTCGTTAAAAAAGCTCGAATTATTTTTTGCTTATATTTTTATATTGGATGATCAACTTGAAATATTCGGAAAATTAAATTAAACCGGTTGAATAAATATGTTTCTATATCTTAGCTAGAATCAGTTTGTATACAAGGATTTTTCAATCAAAACTTTTCATTATAAATGATTGTATTTCAAAGTCAAGAATTTGCATTAAGAAATAACAAAAAAAGCAAGCAATTAAATTGAGTAATTCTATTTTCCAGACAATCAACAAATCAACTAAACAATGAAACTGTTACTCGTTGCCGCCTTGTGCTTAATTGCCGTAGTGTCAGCTCAAGAACCTAAATACACCACCAAATATGATGGTGTTAACTTGGATGAGATTCTGAAATCTGATCGTCTTTTCAACAATTATTACAAATGCTTGATGGATACCGGAAGATGCACTCCTGATGGAAATGAGCTTAAACGAGTTCTTCCTGATGCTTTGAAGACAAATTGCGCCAAATGCAGTGAGAAACAACAAGATGGTAAAGTTTCAGATTTAAAATATATTAATTCCATTAATTACTAATAATAAATATATTTTAAAGGTACCGACAAAGTTATTCGCTATTTAATTGAAAAAAAACCCGATCAGTGGACCGACTTGCAGAAGAAATATGATCCAGAGAATGTTTACATCCAGAAATACGAGAAAGAGGCTTCAGCCCGTGGAATTAAAGTTTAGAAATTGACACACATAAAGTCTTTCATCCTAAACAAATATTAATCCTCATTATCATCGATAATTAATATATAAAAAATTACCCAAGATATCGCCAAGATACAAAATTATAAAGAATCCAAAATTTCAATTGATGTTGAATACAATACTTTTAAGAATAAAATTGTTTATATAAAAATGAAAAAATTTTATTATTCACTCTCCTACATTCAAGAGCCATTGGACATAAACCAAACCAACCTATTGAAAGCTATTTCAATTATACGTCATGTCGTTACCTACAGAAACTTATTGTGACTCAAGAGCCACCTTATCTGTTTAAAAAACTAAATTTTTCGAAATCCGAAAGGACTAGAAAATTAAATCTTCCGAATCGAATTAAAACTAAACAGAGAAGGTCATCATTCTTCGTTCATGGAGTCAGCCATTGGAACCGTCTGGATCCTCAGCTCAGGGCTAAAGGGGCCTTAGGTGCCTTCAAGAAGCATTGTTTCGAACATTTTCAGAGTAGTCAGTAAGTCAGGGCCTTTGCTATCTTCAAATTCTATCAGTCTTAGGGATGCTGATTAGTGATTTTAAATTGAAATAATCAGATTAATTAATCGACGGAAAAAACTAATCAGATTAGTGATTAATCGGCCAGTTTACTAATCAGATTAATCAAACTAATTTCAAGACTCAAAAATCCAAAAATTTCAAAATTGATGAAAATTTTTCTTTTTAATTTCCTTTAAAATCTTTATATCATACAAAAATGAAAAATTTGAAAATGAAACCGTTTTTAAAGACATTAAAATTGCACCATTGATTAGTTTTAATTAATCGACTTAAAATAACTAATCAGATTAGTGATTAATCAACCATTTTACTAATCAGCAATTAATCAGATTAATTCGCGTTGATTAGTTTGATTAGTTGATTACTGATTAATTAATCAGCATCCCTAATCAGTCTATCCCCTCTTCTACCCAAGTCTTCATCTGAAGCAATCTTTCTTTCCTATAATCCTAGATCGGAGTGAAAATCTCGTCTCTGGGTAAACAGCACAATAAAGGAACGCACATAAAACGCATCTTTTACGCTTAAGTATTTTTTTTTCTAATTATTTTCTGTATTTTTAACTAATAACTCAGCAAACCAAACTTCTCTTGAAATCCTATAAGTTTAAGAAAAGCACAAGAAGAATGATGTATACTCTACTAAGGGTATATATAACATTTGTAAAAAGGCGTAGCCTTAAGTGTTTTTATAATAAAAATGAAATTAACAAACAAACAAACAAACAAAACCTATTTACTTGAAAAATTGAGTTGCATTCTGAGCTCAATAAAATATTTCATTATTAATGTATCTATGACATATTATTACCGGATATCTTCTTCTATCAAAAACTTTAAATCATTTTAATATTTATTAAGGCCAAAATAAATACTATGATTATTTTCTGAATGGAAAACACATAGCAAATTCCATGATACCTGGGACAGCAAAAAATCACCATGATATTCGGGACACCCGTGATTTTCTTTCTTTCCGGAAGAATTTATTGACTTTTGTAAAAGCAGATAGTTAGAGATTAGTATAATGTTTGTTTTTGATTTAGTAGAAATCAAAATATCCTTCCGGAAAGTAAGAAATTCGTGAGTGTCCCGAATATCATGGTGCTTTTTTTCTGTCCCTGGTATCATGGAATGTGCTATAGATTGAAATATAAGATTCGGAATTGTTTTGAAGACTAAATTAAATTAAATCTAAAACTGAAACTTTCTATAAGGTATCTTGATAGAATATTTTGACTATACACCTAAATTGTTTTTATTTTGTACATACGTGTATTAAAGTTACACGGATAATTTAATTTACATGTTTTACAAGCAATAATAGTTCAAATTAATTAACGGAATCAATCGAGACGATTTTGTTTTTCTGTCAGCAGGTTTTATGCTTTTAATTATATTCAAAAGCTTCAGAAAAGTCGGAAACTTAATGTTCAATTAAGAGAGATCAAAGTTTTGCAAAATAAAAATTAAGTCAAAACAAAACAGTAAAATACAAAAATTAGGAATCTTGAGAATTATCGGATAAAATAAATTAAAATTCACTTGTACGTTATGTATATTTAATAATATATCGTTGTTGTTCGTTGAAAAAGCTCCGTTGGAAAAACATTTTTAAAGTAAACTTGCAATGAAGTTATGCTCATATTTATGTTTAAATATGAACTTTTTTATCATTTTAAAACGTCAAAAGCTTTAGTCGTGATTTAAGAATTTAATTAATTATAATTATTTAATTAAACTCGGGTGGATTGAGGAAAACAAAGAGCTTAGAAACTTTTTACAAATAGTTCCAACTTTTTGGAACTAGGGACCAGGGTAAATCTTTGTAAAACAGTGCAAGTTTTGACCGAAACTATAGTGACAATGACACAAAATTAAAGCAGATCAAAACTACAATCTCAAGTTTTTTTCTATAGAAAAACTTCCAAGCTCCAAAGATCAAAGAATCTTGTTAATTTTGGGTGGCATGATTTAAAAATTTGGGTTTTCTACAATTTATTTTAAAATACGAGTGTCCCATTAAAAAATTTTCTACGTTTAAAGCACTTCATATTTAAGTGGATCTTCATGATATTTACTTCATCAAACTTATGGTGAAGACAATTTAGTCAACAACTTTACAATTTGATGCAATTGAAATAAAATAAACATGCTTTTTTGTTAAACTAGACACGCAACCATTTTTTGCTCCTTAAATAGAGAATCATCAAACGATAAGAATTCAGTTTTCAGAGTAATTTCCGAATATCAAGTGAAGTTCTTCACATTATTAAAAAATGGAAAAAGCCTCGATTGTAAGATTTATCTGTTTTTTCGCAATTTTAATTGGGGGTTTGAACTGTGAAAAGGAATACGACGACCGATACGATAATATTAACATAGACGAAATTTTGGAAAGTGATCGACTGCTGTCTAATTATATTGGATGTTTAATGAACGAAAAACCATGCACTGAAGATGGATCACTTTTGAAGAGTAAAATTTAACTATCCTTGTAGAATATAGAACAGGAGATAAAATTTCAAATTGTTTTTTTTTAGAAACTCTGCCTGATGCAATTCTGACTCAATGTGAAATGTGTACCGAAAAGCAAAAGACTGCGTCAGGTTCGTTTTATCTATTTAAAACAAAGCTTTTATTGAATCAGTTGTTATAAAGGACATAATCGCATTTTTTTTCTTCAGATAAGATTATGAAGTTTATTATTGATAATCGTTCGGCTGATTGGGATCGACTTGAAGCGGTTTATGACCCTAGTGGATCTTATCGAGGTATTATTTTATTTGCTATGTTAATTATTTTCAATCTTATCTTCGGATTCTAATTTATTTCTCAGTCCAATACGAAAGTGAAAAAGAAAATGCTGAATAATCTTCTTAAAAATTAGTTTTATGTCACATAACAATAAATCTCCTTATTGATGGATATATATTATATATAATAATCTATAAATGGAGAAAAAATCTTTTATTTGTGTTTGGTCAATTAATAGCAATTATACTACATTTAGGAAACATTTTTTTTAAATACATAGATCATACTTATTTTTCAATCCAGGTATTTTGTTTTGTTTTTTGATATAATATCACGTATAGCTTGATTAAGAATAATTGAAAAATATTCTATTTTTTTCCAATTTGGATTCGTTTCCCTATATTTTTTAAAAGGAAGAACCCAGCTGTTTGATTTAAATATGGAGCAACCACTTAATTCAAATCATGGATTAAATGGAATAAAAATGCAATATCCTAATAACACGAAAATATTACTCACAATTTTTTTGATAAAATTGTACAATTTTTAGATGGATTTGTACATTTTTCTTTCATCGGATAAATTTTATGGATATAGCAATAGAAAATTGTTAAGAACAAATACAAACACTTTCAAATTTATTCTATTGATAAAATGGTTGAGCATTATAAAAAATTTGCAAGCTGTTACAAAAAAGAAACAAGAAAATCTAGATTTATCAAATCTTAAAAACTAATGAAATGAATCAAGCTGAAAAAAAATATTTAAAGTTTAAAACCTTCCTTAGGCCATAAAGTTTTGAAGATTATTGTGGTAATCTTCCATCAAACAAATATAGTTCTTGAGAGGTGTCAATAATCAGATTACTAAAAATTTTTTTATACTGCAAGAAGAAAATACCTAAAGATATGTGTGAAATCTTTTTGCAAAAAATTCAAAGAATATTTTTTTTTTGTATATATTATTTTAGCACTTTCTTGGTATTCGATTAACTAATTTGTCATTAATCAAACGCGTTTAGCATTGATCATGCTTTTAAAAACAAAAACAAGTTGTTTTTGAGATGTTGATAAACAACTATTCTTAGATTTTATGATTTAGTTTTTCACAGTCAAATCTCTTTTATCATGATTAAAACATTTACATTTATGACAATGTTAAAATTTCTGTGAAAAACGCCACTAAAGGTGAATCGAATCATCCATTCCCAACATTGGCACCAGTGCCATAAAATTGATATTGGTCAGCCATGAGGCGCTTCAAGTTTATAACTAATAATGAACTAAAACACCTTTATGATACCTTCAAATTATTTAAGTTTGATGAGAATTGAGATGTCTATTCAGAAGTCAGAAATGGTGTATAGTTATACTACGAAGTAGAAAAGTTTATGATATAGTGTATTACTGCTAGCAGTTAAGTTGAAGAATTTGTTCAACAATGTACGAATTTCACATCAGTTTACAAAACTCCTTAAGAACAAATTTGAACAGCATCTTTTCAAAAATTTAGTGGATAAAAACCATATGCAAATTGGTTAAAAATTGCTGAAGAAACATTCAGAACAATCACTAAAAAATGGCAAGTTCACTACTTGAGTAAAATTTAATATAAACAAACATAAACGGCAGTTAATTGTAAATTCATATTTATTTCCAGTGGTTTCTGCAAAAAATAGATACGGCTTATAAAATACACTGTCCACACACACAATTATTGTTCTTCTCACGCTGGTAACTCGGATTTAAAATAAAATATATAAACATGATTTTTACGCGAGTCTCGCATTTTCAGTTTTATTCACGACGTCGTGCAAGAAGGTCGATACTAGTGATCAGTTAAAAGTTTCTCCAGTTCGGCGCTCGTAAAAGACATATTTGAATAATATATAACTGAGAATTGTTGGTAGTGTAAAAAACTCATAAATATTCTTTTAAAGTGAAAATGAAAATATTAATTATAAGGATACCACTGTTTTAAATCGATTGAATGTAATTTAATTTTAAAAATTCGGTGTGAGTTATAAATTTGTCTGTTTTTTATCGGATGCAGCAGAAAGCAAATTAATTTTATTTAAAAGTTATATATCTTTGCACTCAAAATTAACATAATGTCAATGCAATTCTTCAGCAAATGTTTTTAATTCTCAAACTTGTATTGTGAAAATTAAAGTGATAACAATTTAAAATACTGTCACCATAAAATATTTTTAAAATGCCATTTTTAGGTATAAAAGCATTTTGATGTTATTATATGCGAAGTTAAAGTATCTTGTTTGAAAACTAATTCATTAATTATTCAATGAATATTGTTTTACTGTTGAGAGAAAATCTTAGTTTATGGTTGTAGTTGTAGGAATGATTGTAAAGAATTGAGTACTTAATAATAATATACCATAGCTAATACTTTTGTTTTATCCATAATGAAATTGATTTATGTTATATATATATTATTTAAAATATAATGCTACAATACTTTTTACAACAGTTATTGTAAATGTTATTTTCCGATGATAAAATTATTATTTTTGCACGACATCATTTTTTTTTCATTATTTTACTGGAAAATATTTGGATACATTTTGTTTGGTTGTTAAGTATAAGACGTTTACTTTGTAAAACATCTTATTTAATCGTCAAAATTATATCCTATTAAATTTTTTATTTAATTATTATTCCTCAACATTCCAAAAATTCGCGTGCTAAAGTTGTCAATTGCTCATTTTCAAATTCTCAAATAACAAACTATGAGCATAGAGTTTAAATTTGGATTTGCGATTCAAGTTCTTTTTTTTCATGAAGTAGATACCGAAATTAATATAAGATATATAATAGCCAATGCAAATACGTTTTAAAATAACTTGTTGACATAGTCATTTGGACATATGCTCTGGCTTCTCATTTTACTATTATTTCTTATTATGAGTATAGTCTAGCCGCATATTTAATTTTGTTAGTTCGTAAATACATCAGCTGATACAGTTTATATTCAATTTCACGCACCGTGAAATTTTTAAGTTTTTGGATCTTAATTTATTTTTGTAAATTTTATAGTGAATATCAAGGTAAATTCATCGATCGAGCTCTTGATACCTATATTGACGTATTGCTGAATTATGTATTAATGACTTTATGTTTATTGCTGCCCATTTTAAAATCCAGAGTATGTGATCATTTCTACCGAAGAGCTTATTATTTTTGAGTTGTCATACTGCAAAACAATGCTCAAATTAAATAAGAGTAAATTATCTTGCAAATTGCCCTTTAAATATCCACTAGACAAAAATGATTGGGACTATAATTAATTTACAAAAAAGGATGTCTTCAAACGATTTCCTTAAGTTGAGAAAAAATTAAAACTGTTTCATCTCACTGAAGTGTTAATTTATTATTTTGGATAATGTTAAAACAAAAACTGTGGCAGTAGGTAGTCCTTTTAAAATTAAAATCATTGCAAATCATTCTTAACTAAATAAGACTGATTTAAAACCACAAGACGTTAAAAGCGTTAATTATTTTTTTTTTTGTTGAGAAAACGAGAAACCTCCGAGGTTCCAGATTTATTTTATGAAAAAGATTGCCGGCAAAATTGGCGGAAAGCCGAGATTTTTAATCATTCTTGATAATTTACAAATATTTGCAATAACTATGTAGAAAAGTCTTCAAACAATGGAAGCATTTAGATTTTTAAATGTTACAGTAACTTGAGATTAATTTAAACTGCGAAAAAAATATATTAAAATGTGAAGAATTTTCAAATAGACATTTCATTATTGAATGATCTGTCTGTGATAATAAAGCAAGTTAAGTTAAATATTTTCGCATCATTGAGCAATAATATTTTATACAAATGATAACAAAATAAAAACTTCAAACGGAATTGAATAAATTTGATTTTGAAATCACATTATATTATATAATTATATTGGTAGAATTATTACCTGTTTGAAGGTATTCAAAAAACTCTAACCCTTGCATTTTAGAAAACTTTTGTACAGATGTATCAACATAGAATTGTTTAGTGCAAATATTTTTAAACAATTCTTTTATGTAGTTGATAAATTGCTTAATTCATGTTTTTACTGATTATTGAGTTTGGCTTCCTGTTCTGTTCATTTAACAGATTGAGATTTGCTAAAAAGTTCAAACAAATATTTTGGAATTTGGATGATAATTTGAAAATCAATTCAAGGTGACTTTAAAATCATTTTTGATTGATGGTGCGGTTAAGTATAATTTGTAGTTCTTAACAGTTTTTTCTTACAGTAGTGATGTGTTCAAAATATAAAATGAGAATTGAGGAGCTTTAAGCAACTAAGATAATACATTAGTGCAAATAAAATAAACATTAAAAAAAAACGAACTTGATAAAAATAATATAAAAATGAAAGTGCTTTGGACAATTCTAAGCTTTTCAGTGCTATTGTGGGAGCATGGGTATGCACAGGATGATGTTTTGTACAGCCCAAGGTAATTTTCAATTTCTCATTATATGATAAAAAACTGAATTTAAATCAAATTTCATAAAAATTTAAAATATTCAACCACCAAGGATTTTGTTACTATTTGCCTTTTTGTTTCTATTTGCTTAGAAAAATACATTTCGAAATAGTTTTAAAGATGGAAAGTATAAAAAGTAGAAAAATTTAATTTCTGGTCCATGAAAAATTCATATAAAATTCTCATCAGCGGCAATTTTTGTAAATTATGAATTGTTAAAAATAGACTTCCATTAACAAATTCAATGAAAAACAAAGTGACTCAAACATGCGAATAAAACAAATTCAGTAATTGTTCTTAAAATTTCTCAATTTCTCATGGTATTGTGTGAAACATATTTTCCTGTGGATAAAATTGTATATCATACTTAGTGTATAAGAATAAGATACTAAAACTGGTTAAAATTACTGATACTACCTTGTTTCTTTGCAGGTACGACAATCTTAATATAGATGTAATCCTATCAAGCTTTCGGCTTGTCACCAACTATGTCGAATGTCTTCTGAACCGAAAACCATGCCCACCAGAAGGAAAAGATTTAAAAAGTAAGAATAAACTTTTAAATTTCATGGTAAAAATCTTTTTTGTTAAATGTAAGGACCCGAATCAAGGTTGTGCAAACTTTGGTTTTTTTATTTTTGTATTAACAAAAAGAAATATCAAAAACAATTAGATAAAATTGTTCACAATGGCAGTGTAAATACTCAAGATTGTTTATATAATACATGTATAATTCATCAAAATTTTGAGAATAGAATATATTATAAACTAACATTATTCTGAAAATCACCATTAAAATGCTAAATGAAATGCGACAATACTCTTGTCAATGAAATAAATTATCTAAAATATTATTTTTAACAGCTTGAGACAAAATATTTCTAACAAGCAACAGCACAACAAAGTGTTGAACGGGAAGGAAATTTCATTTAAATCTGCGAATAGTCAATAATTGAATTTTTAAGCGGATTGGATTCAATTCCAAGATTTGAAGTGTATTTTTTGCATATTCCATTCGTGCGTCATGCTTGTTTGTCTTGAAAAAGTTATGTAAATCCCAAAACTAAGTAGCAATTTCTCCTCGTTCAAAATAATTTCGACCGTTGAATGACTTTGAAATGAAATCGAAACCGAAATGTTTTCTAAACAAACGCAAAAAAATTTCTTCAGGTATTCACAAAACGACAACTAAAATCAACAAAGTAATTTGAACATAAACTACATGAAACAATTGATTCAATAGAAATAATGAAAGTAATTTATCTTATTTTGGATATTGTTCAAATTGAAAAATGATATGTGCGATGTCAACCAAAAGTGAACTAGCTATCTATATGTTTCTTTTAATCCGTAAAATATAAAAAATTATCAATTTCCAGATATTTTGTTTGATGTGCAGATTAAATTGAAATAGTTGAGTGTTGATGTTTCCAATTTTTATTGATGTTAAAATTTAACCAAAAATCAACACAGCTTAAACTTTATAATTTGGGTCAAAAACTCAAATATGTCAAGCTTTTGCCGAACTTTTTTGTGCAAATTTGCATTTAGTTAGATTCTCGAGATCATCTTGAGTTTTGAGTTTTGACCTGATTAAAGTTGCGAATACTCATCGATTCAAAATTGTTATTAAATAACTAAAATAAATTAACATTATTGTGAGAACAACGATTGTATTTTGTTTTAATTTATTGGTAACCCAAGTGAAAATAATCCTGAAAAAGACTACTAATCATACTGCTCAAACATACTTAAAAAGGTCACGAAATAACGCTGCTTTTCGGATTTTTTTACACTACTTAGCACTTTGCGTCAATTTATTGGCCACTAATATGTGCATCAATTTATGGGACACTTCGATTTTTAAGTGCTTTAAATTATGATCTTGAAATTAGTAATGATGCAGTTTCGAAGCTTTGCGAGTCAGCTACAAAACTGCATCATTACAAATTTCAAAATCATAATTTAAAGCACTTAAAAATCGAAGTGTCCCATAAATTGATGCACATATTGGTGGTCAATAAATTGACGCAAAGTGCTATATACTACTTAACATATTGAAATCTCGGATGTGTCACACTGCTTTTTCAAATTTTTAGTAGAATGTTTAAGAATGTTTTGGTAGGACAATTTTGCAAAAAAGAAATTTCAAGTTGCTGAAATCTTAACTTTTTAAGGTCTTTTAGAAACTTTTATTTTATTTTTTGCAATTTTTAAAGGGAAATGTTGAAATTATTGTTACGGTGTCAGCGATGCTCTTCTTGTTGATTTGGGCCGGACTCAGGATTTGAACTCGATCTTCTCGCGCGAGAAATTTGCTTGCTACCACAAAGCTGTTGGGGATTGTTATGAGGGCAGTGCTTAAAACTTATATAAGCCAAAGTGCCTTATTTGAACCAGTTTGTTATTATAATACTGAATTCTTGTATCAAATAGCTAATAGTGCTGAAGAATAAATTAAATATCCAAATTAATTGATTAAAAATATGTTTTACCTTCAATTATGCTTTTATATGGAAAATTGGAAATTCAAATCATAAGGTGTTGAAGTTTTTTTTTCTAATTGAGCATATTTTAATTTGGATACAATTTAATTAATTTTAGAATCTGCAAGTCTCATTGATCATTTTGCGCTTATTTGGGGAGTTTATCTAGAATAAATTTAACCTGATTTGTAATATGAACCAACCAATTGCAAAGTTGGTATAAAAACTGTTTGTAGATAATTGCACCCCAAACTGTTACAATAAAAACTTTTAATCATTTTTAATCTGCATTAACGCATTTAATACGAGCAGTTTTAATAAATCAATACATGCAAGTTTTGAAATTTTTGGATTTATGATGAGAAAACTTTGATTTTCTAATTTGGATGTCCTACTTATTAGAGGATGATATTTTAAAAACAAATTTTTATCAAAAGTAACCATTTTAGTACTTATTGTATGAAAAATTGAGAGATTAAAGATATTATAGATATTTTAATATAAATTTTAACCTAAATGTATTTGGAATGTAAAAGGATTTTGATTTTTATTCATAATTTACTCGATATTTGGTTGATATTTTAAATTCCATCCATTCTCAAAAGTCGTTAAATCTAAAAATTGTAAAGGTTTTTGCTTCGACAAAAAAAGTGTTGGAGTTTACCAAAAAAAACTCGGAAAATCACTTTAAAATGACTAAAAATGGTTTTTGACTTAAAAAAGAGATTTTTGGATGGTGAGTGGTTAACACCCTGTAACAGAGTAGTTTTGAGTGTTAAAACCTGGCTTTCAGTCAAAGTGCTTTGATTTAACAGAATTATCAGAAACAATGCAAAATATTCCCGCGAGGCGCTCTAATATGTTATTTTAATTTTATTATACATAATATATTCGAATTTATTCAAATGCTATCGCTTCATTCTAATTCTAATTAATAAAATTTCCAAAGTCCAGGCTTTTACGATTTTTTATTATAATAAGCCGTGGCAAAAAATAATACATACGAAAACATTCTACTAATCATTTAAATTTACAGTATGTTGATTTATTGAAAGAAAAAATTCTGATGAAGCACTTTGCTTTTAATCAAGTTTCACCATGATTAATCACAATCTTTAGTATCAACTACACAGCTAACTATATATTTTTATGATCTTTGTCCTCTTGAAATGAATGTTTTTGCAAAAAAAAGTACCAAATATCAAAACATGTATACAAAAAGTACTTGAATCGACCATTTAGAGGTGAAAACAATGTTTTTGCATGAACAAAGTGATATGATCATATGTACTTTAGCTACAAGATGGTGTTCAATACAAAAAATTTTTATTTAATTTTCATTTTTATCAGGATTTACAAATCTTAAGTCTTGAGAATGCTATTTGTAATGATAAATAAAATTTTTACATTAATTTATATTAACGATTTAGTATAAACAAATTTTTTTCCCATTTTCCCCATTTACCACGCTATTCTGTCGCAAATACTGAATCAAAATATTGCAAAAATTAAAATTATTCACATTCAAAATGATTTTTGGTTTTCAATCTATTTTATCCATCATGCCGCGTCAAATCTACCAAAATGCTGCATTTATGATGATCAAATTGTAAATTTATTTACAAATATTTTTGGGCGAAACATCCTTAAAAATTCATAATATAATTTGAAATTCTTGTATGATTTAATAAATACCACAATTTCAGATTATTTTTTAAATATTGTTGTATGTTTTCATTCCGCTTTATTCTTGTAAGCATTTGAAATTGCTGTATAATATACTGAAAATTCATATGTTTAGCTGTATTTTCCAGTATATTCCAGTATGTTCAGTATGTTTTCATGGAAATAACACTTGGCATATTTTCACTTGGGAATAAATCAAATTGCAAATTATGTGTAAAATTTTCCATGAAAAACCATGTAAAGAAAGAACTTTATAAGTTAAACTAATACAATTTATTCAATATTTTCTATAAATGTACATTCTAGAAAGGTCAATAATGCATGTTAAATAATCAAATAATCATTTCCTTGTTAAATAATCAAATCTACAAATCATTTGGTTTTTTCAAAATATTAAAAATTATTTTTGGTTTAGTGAGAATATAAGCGTATTTTTTCCACAAACAAAAATTCAAAATTTCAAAAAAGAAGACCTGTAAATTGGTTGATTAAGTAAATTGGCAGAGCTATCGTTGACGAATTGACGAGTTAATTTCAATGACAAACATAAGAGCACAGTGAAGGCTATATTTATGGATTTTTGTGTTATTTTTTGATAACAAAGAAGCAAATTTGGTCTAATGAATGCTTGTTGGTACGAATTGCAGCAAATAATCTTGCTTTTTGTACAAGTCATTAGCACTTTATTAAACAATTTTCTTGGTCAATGGTATATATTTACTCAATTGATAACCTTGTTTTGATCGATAAACGAAAATTCCTTGTATTCGAATTTTACCTGATTTGAGTTGATCTTTATTGTTAGTATCATTGGTTTATTGAATTTTGAATTGCAAATTGAATTAATACCTTGAAGAAATACCTCATTCTTATTTTGATTCAAATTACAATTACAATACATTGTGATAATTATTTGTAAAAAGTATAAAAATTTGTTTCCAAAGTTATACTTTTTGGTTATACTTTCTGACGAATACGATTAAACAAAATTCTTAATACCCATTCTAAGGTTTTATCAGTCGATAACAATATATGCTTCATTTTTTATTGCTTCAATCCATGTAATTAAAAAATCAACGCCATATGCGTAATTTAGAAAAGATCTTTTATTTATTTATTTATCTTTCATTATATACATTGTACATAAATTGATAAACTTCGCGGTCACTGGACTTGCTAATAAAGTTTTAACTATGCTATAACAACAAAAGAAGTTTGAAGGAATATGCGAAAAAATTGAAAAATTCAAATTTCTCCATTTAAATATAATTTACTATATTTGACCTATGATGCACATTTTGAAGGTTAATTCTTCATAAACTTGAGCCTTCAAGTAAATATTAAAATAGGTAAATGGGTGCGAACAATCAATCAACGACCACTCCATTTGACTATCAATATTGAATACTGGATTGTCTTGATATATTTGAGAATTTCTTTATACACCAGTCATTGTATCATGCGAATAAACTTCAACACGAACAATTGAACAACTCAAGCTTTGTTTATTGTTGTTCACAAAGCTTCATAAAAATACTGCATCCCACAAAATAGGCCATATTTAACAAATTTTATAAATTTTTACTTAAAATCAGTAAAAATTAGCATCAACGTGCTGAAAAAAGCTTTGTAAATTTTTCGGCTAGTAATTACGTGAAGGTCATTGGCATTTATTGGATCTGTAAATCTAAAGATTACGGTGGTTCGGATCTTGAATTTTATTAGCGTTAAAAATCGGAGAAAAAAAGGAAAAAATGATTGTTGCAAATACTAAAATGTTTTTTGATTATATATATAGTATATATTATATACCTATATAAGAAAGTTTGTTAATGCATACAAGCATTATAAGATTTTTAGGGGATTTTTTTTGTTGCAGCAAATACGCTATATGCAAACTTTTAACATGAAACTTTTTATGGAATTACCAGCTGGAGAGATGTGACCAATTTTCTGATACAAGGTCGAGTTTCCCACACAAAATCAACTTTTGAACGATACGCACATTTTGTTATCAACCAAAAATTTCATGCTTTGGGATATGGAGGTAATTTGTCCAGAATCATCTTTACCAGCTTTTCCATCATCTTCCATTAATTTTTCTAGATAGTTCCAAAATTTCCAGAACTTAAAAGAAAAATGTTTTCTATACTTGCCAACTGGCAATTCTTTCCTCACTTGTTGAAATTTGTTTCTAAAATTTGTTTAATAACAATAGCTTGTTAATGCAAATGTTTTTCTCATATCATAAAATTTTTGTTAATGTGCAAATATTAAATATACATATAATACAATCTGTTCCTGAGCTGACTCAAAATAATAGATTCTTGACAAACTATCCGGCAAAAATGCTAATTATAGTAATTATATACTTATTGTATGCAACTATTTTGCTGCATCATTGTATGAGAACTGAAATGTTTGGATCAATTATTGTTAGATGATATTTCTTTTGGCATACAATAGAGAGGTACACGTGGATATTGAGTATGCACGTCAAAGAACTTAGAATTGTTTTATATTTGGAGTTTCAGTTTGAGCTCAAAATCGTGCGCTATATCTACAAAAGTATCCATTTTCAACTTGAATAATAAAACTATATAAAAATGGAAAAGTATATTTCAGGTGATTTCAAGTACTTCGCAATGAGATCATTGATAAGTTTCTCTGAATTTATACAAAAAACGAATCAATTGACCCATTTACAATTAATATTAATTTAATACACTATTTGGCAACCAATCTCTTTTTAACAATAAATACCACAACAACACACTAGAACTAATAACTTGGATTATTATGAATACATTATATTTCTAAGATTGTTAAAGTTGAACACGAATGAGATTTTTAGTGAGATTCAGGCTAGATTCTTTTTACAATATTTTTATGGGACTAAGAACTTTAACATAGTTTGATTACAAAATAGTCGAAAATCAACATTGTTTTGTCTCATGTTTGTATATCATGCAATATACTATAGCCTGTATTAGTACATTGTTTTGATTTTTATATGAACATTGAATGTTTTCCTAATTTGCAACCAATTATTCCGTAAGAATCATTTATTCGAGATGATCCACAAAAAAACAGGATAAACATTTTTCAAAAACTTTTTTGTTGAGTACATTTCTTCTTTTATTTTGTTGTGGAAATAAAATTTTGTTTACTTAAATTTTAGTTGAAGGTCAAGATATTAAGAGATCAATTTCAAAGAATTAAAGATGTGAGTACCGCAATCAAAATTCTTTTCCGTGAGTTTTTGGAAACTCATAAAGAAACTCTATTTTATATAAAACGCAAAGAGCTTCTAGATATCAATAACACTTAAGTAAAATATAAAATAAAAATGCATTTAAAAGAAAGAAAAAAAATTTTAAGAACTATTTAAGATACTAGCAACATATTTGTTGTCAATAATGAAAGCAATTAAAAATGAGCTAATAAAAACCAACATGCTCTAATGAATTTAAATCAATGAAACCAACATTTCATATTTTATGATTTTCAATATTGGTGGGCCTGATATTTGCGCCTTACTAACTAAAATAATATTTTTGGTACACAACTTCCCATAATCTCTATCTTAACTCCTTAGTCACCAACCTTTAGACTAATAACTATCATTATTTATTTTACTAGTGTGACTTTAGATATTTTTATACCTAGTACTCTTTGCCAGCACGTTTCTAAAATGCATTAAAAATGTAGCTTCCTGCATTCCATTACACGTCATTAAAAAAAATCAATAAATTTTCGTTTAGTGCAAAAACTTATGTTAATAATCTCAGAAACTTTATAAAACTTCATAAAAATTATTCTTAAACAACTAAATTCGTGCTGCTCAGTAAGCCAAGTATACACCAAATTCATGTAATAATAATAATATATAAATAATATATAAAACTTAGCATATATAGGTATAAGCATGTATTAGCGTATCAGTTAATAGTTTTAATTTACTGATTAGCTCCTAAAATATATTATAAAAAGACAGACGGACAGACAAATTTAAACTAAATGAATAAAACCGCATTAAAGACTTGATTGTATCAGACAGGTTATATTATTTTTATGCTGCGGTCATATAGCTGGAGTTTCTTAAAAATATACAAAAACTTGTTCGAAGATCATAATTTTATTTTTAATGCTATTTTTAAATTTTGGTAACAAATAAATATAATAAGTAAACAATAAACATGTTAAAAGTTTAATTTCATTACTAAGTCTTCAATTATATATCTGAAACTTGTTCGTTTCTAAAGTGCATATCAATTGAGTTTAATATTCTATATTTTTTTCAATCATTTAAAAACTAAAAAATGTTTCTCTCAAAACGGAATGAAATAAGAAACAATTATCCAAGGTTAGCCTGAATTGTGTAGCGTTCACAGCAAATTTGCTTGATGAAATTTTAATTCAATTAAAAACCAAAAACCTCAAAAAACTATTCAATTGAGAAAATTGGTTCTGCATCTACAACTTGATTATTCTTTAATCAACTTTATCAATGAATGTTCATTATTAAGATTAATTTGACTCTACAACAATGAGTTTGTTGAAATCAAATCTATAGCGTCAGTTTTATGAATAAATCACTTGCGTAAATACTATAACTTGTTCATAATCGTTTGTCAAAAATTTACATCAAATCAAGAATCCAAAATCAATACAAAAATCAATATTTTTGTTAATAAAATTGGTCAAGATAAATAGCACCAAAAAACTGGCTCCCTATACCAAAATACGTAGACTGTCGCCATGTATTTTATATGTGCAAACCGTAACGTTTTAATTAAGATTTCAACACTTAAGTCAATTATTATCATGAGGAAATAAAGTTGACTGAGCTATCAATTTATGTAAGCAATTAATTGAATCAATTTGGAATTCAAAATTCTCTTTAAAATTATCAAAACGTAATTTTATGTGAGAATACCTTATGAAAACCTTAGTAAAACTGTGTATAAATTTTCGCTTACTGATTGTTTAATTTTCAAATGATCATGAGATCTTCCGAAACCGATTAAATTTTAGATATAACAATATAAAATTCAAAACCATTCATAATCTTCAGATGAAAATGATACCCAGGTGGAAATATCGGCCATTTACATTAAGCGCAACACTAGAGAAAAACACTAAGACCTTCCCCGTAGAAACACTAAATGCTAGTGTGGTTTGAAACACTAAGCGATTGTGTATGGTCTAGTGTATCTCTAGTGTAAAGTATACACTAAGCGATTAGGTGTCGCTTAGTGTATCCTAATGTGGAATTTTTGAAAAATAAAAAAATATAAATTTTATTCCTACACTAGAAGATTTTCGATTTACATAATTTTCTAGTGTACTTTCTTTTTTGCATTTTTTTAAAATGGGATTTCAACCGCAGCCGCACATTTGTGAGGCAGCGCGCTATCCACTCGGCAATATTGCCAACTAGTTTTATATGACTCTTAACTTACTTGAATGACCAGCAAACATAAAATAAATGAATATTACTTATTATCGCAAATATTTATATATTTCAATAATGATAATTAAATATTAAATGACCGACTTGTAGAACATTTCGGATTGACAATTATATTAAATTTAAAGAATATAATCGTATTGATGATTGTTCTATTGAAATTTATGCGCTGTGTTGTAGAAAATATGTGAAAAAAATATTTTTATTATTTTCATCGAACCAAGACTTTACGGGTCATTTCAATCCTAGCGCGCATTATACGAGCCGTTCAAATATAGTTTTGTTCGATGTGAGAACAAAACTTGTATGCACGAGTCGTAGAATGGGCGCTTGGATAAAAATGGCCCGTAAAGTCTTGGTTCGATGAGAATGATAAAAATGTTTAATTAACCATGTTTTATATTAAATTGTGTATGTTTTAAGACCTTTTTCAACATTTTCCGATTATTGGTTCATGAACAATCCGTCAGACAAGAATGCTCATTTTTTCCGTTAGAAAATTTATTGAACCCCCCCTAAAAGGCATTTTTTTGAAAATATTTTTTTTTTCGATTCTTATCACTAAAAACCATAAAATAAATTTTAGTTTGTAAAGAAATTCATAAAACTCGTGGAGATACAAAGTTTTTAATTTTTTGGTGAGTAAGAATTTGTCCATGCGCGCGTGGCTTCAAATGCTTGCAGTGGCCTTATTTGATGGAATTTATTAAAATCAAAGATATTTTATTGTTCTCTACTATGTTATTGAAGTTCAATGATAGTTTTTAAATTTTTGTAGCTGCAGTGATTTGAGAAACAGCGCATGCAAAGTAAAATGCGTTTTTATGACTTGTGCACCCAATTCTACAGACCCCAAAAAACATATATTCAAACAAATTCATTTTTTACAAAATTTCATCATTTATTGATCATTTAAATTTTATTTTGTAAGAATATCTTAAAAACTCAGTGAGAAACGTAAACTTTTGCAAAAGTTCATTTTTCAAAAAAATTTTTTTGAGGGAGTTAGAGTTTTGTTACTGGCATCAACAATTTTTGTTGATTTGGTGCTTCATGGTTATGAAAAAAGATCGATCAACTCAAAATCAATATTGATGAGATGAATGAATAAGAAAATTTAAAATATAAAATTAATAAAAAAAATATATTAACAGAAAGTTTCAAAAATTTTAATAGTTAAAAAATTTCATATTTATTTTGAAACTAAATTTCAGATTCAAATATGAAACGGTTAAAAAATTTTCCAAAACATTAGAAATTTTAAATTATCCAATCAAATTCTCAAATTTAAGTCATAGCACTTTACATAAAAATATGGTCCACTAAAAAACTCAAAACCTCTTCAAAACCTATCTTATTCTGAGAGAATATTTTTGTTTCTAGCTGAAAATTTCAAAGTGATGTTCTAAACTTGAAATTTTATTTCAGTGGACCAAATTTTCATGTGAAGTGCTACAACAAAATGATTTTCAACAAAGCTAAAAAATTCAAAAAATATTTAGAAACAAGTTATAAGAAATGCTTTGGTTTTTTATATGCTTCACAATAACTCAAACATGCGGAAAAGTTTGTATATTATGAAAATTTATGCGACGAACAAGTCCGATAACAAATAAATGATATCAAAAGTAAATCCAAGAATTTTAAATCTGAAATATCGCCAAAAAGATTTTAATATTAATTTTCAAGATTTTATTCAAAAAGAAACATTAAGAATTCAAATGTTCGCTAATGTATTCTAGTGTGGTCATACAGTAAGTTACATTAAGAAGCACACAATTTCCTAGAATCAATAAAATTCATTTAAAGAAACATTACAAATTTAAATGTCCCTTAATGTATTCTAATGTGGTCATACATTAGGATACATTAGAAAGCACACATTTTTCTAGAATCTTGTGTGTCTCTTAGTGTATCGTAGTGTGTTATTCTAGGAAAAAGTGTGCCTTCTAATGTAATCCTAGTGTACCTACATTAGGACTTGAACCTGCTTTTCCACCTGGGTATTATTGAATTTGTTTACAATAGAAGATGTCAAGAAGATGCTATGATTCGTAATATTTATAGTAAATGGTTTTTGAACTGAAAGTTGTTATGGAAATCATAAGTCTATGAATATATTATAGTAAACTATACTAAGAGAAAATTAGATATTACCAAAACAGAATGCTTGGTTGATGACCTTCACGATGCAAAATCTCCAATAAACCGGCATAGTATAGGTTGGATGTGAATAACCAAAAACTGTCAAATATTTGTTAATAATTTTTTGTCTCACAAAAACATATGTGCACAACTTTTTGCAACATGTCAAATTTTCTCATCAATCTGAATATTATATTAATTGGAACCGATTAAAAGATTTATTCTGGAAATACTCAAAAGATAATATAAACCCAAAGTTTTAAAACGACAATTTTGACTCCACATATTAAGTACGTGACTATTCTAAATTTTAACAAACAAAAATATTTTAGATTTTTAATCAGTTCATATGTTGAAACAAATCTCAAGGAATCATGATAATTGTTATTCGCTGAATCTCAAAACAAGTTTTATGATAGGAAACGAATTAATTCAAGTAAACCTTTTATAAATTTATTCTACGTGATTTACTTTTAAAATATCTATGCATCATTCATCAGGTGCTACTACATAGTTTCCTCATTGTTTTGTAGAATTTTATGTTAACATTTTCTTTGTATTTATCAGGAATATTGCCTGAAGCATTAAGAACCAAATGTAGTCGATGCTCACCTAGACAGAAGGAAAATGCCTTGAAAGTGATAAGAAAGTTGTACGAAGACTATCCGGAATATTACAAGTCACTCTCTGAAAAATGGGATCCTTCTAACGAGTATAATAGACGCTTTCAAGAATATCTGCAGAATGAACAGTTTAATAACATTGGCAGCAATGATTTCAGCAATAATAGAATTGATAGTAGCAAAAAAAGAAGTAATGGAACCACTGGAAGTGATTTTGAGAATGGTGAGTACTGAAAAATGTTGTGAATGATTTCTGATGATCACCACAAATTATAACTTTTAAAAACCTCTTTCTTTTTTAGATCAAAGTCAAATAAACGTACAATCTGTTCCAATTTCTTCCTTGAATGGAATCCCAACTGAGTCAAAGCCAGCCCAGCAGCCTACTACACAAGCTCAGACATCTACTCAACCAACAACACAAAGAGAAACTACTCAAAGACAAACACAACCAGCAAGCACCAGACGAACGACCACTACTTCGACGGTGAATATAATTATATATTTCTAATCCAAAGTTTACTTTGAATCCTTTATAAGATATTTATCTACGTACGTTGCAAATATTAATATCAATATTTGATTGCAATTTGACAGTAATTTTATGACACTATATCTATTAAATTGAAACTATTTTCACTTAAATATTTTATGGTAACGGGAATATTCATAACATACTTTTGGTAAATTTATTTAGCAGATTATTTATTTATTTTTTCAATTTAAATTTTCTTTTTGAAGTTTAGAGATGAGGTCACAAAGAAATCTAGGGTACATTTTTACACAAAATTTAACTGAAATTTCGATTGCATTATTTTTCTTTACATCGTAAAAATTGAATAAAAAAATTAATTTTGCATTGCTCAAACTGCCAAGTCTAATAATTTCATCACACCATTAAAAAATATAGACATCCTTTGCACCACCACTAGCACAGAGTGATATCTTAAACCGATTTGGTGCTGAAGATGATGATAAAGAGATGATTATTCCAGCAGAGCAGTCAAGTCCTCCAGTAGCTCCTACAGCTCAAGTGTTTGTTTCAAACAGACAAACAATTCCAACCACATATAGGCCAAATCCAACTAATCCTCAAACTAACGCACCAACCACAAGGTTTTTTGTAACAAATCCTCCCACAAGACTGTATATTACTACACAGCGTCCATATCAAGCACCTCAAGCACCTCAAGCACCATCTCGTCCTCAAACAACACGCCTTCAGCCAGTGACGGTTCGATTACCGCAGCAAAGTCAAAATGCACCCGCAACCAGTACTATAAGGCAAGTTATTGTGCGTCAGCCTTCGCCACAAAATCCATCATTCCAAGCCACAAACCCATCTTCATTTGTTACGAGGCGACCGATGTATTCTACAGTAAATGTTAGTAATATAAAATTTGAATAATTTTATTGCACAAATCAAACTTGCACTGAATGTTTATTGTAAATATAGCCCTAATCACCATTGTTTTTAAAAATTTCTCATTAACTTATCCTGAAAATATCCGCACATACATTATACATATTCATATAAAAATATACATAATGCCCTGAGTCTGTAACTCAGTTTGTATTTCAAGGAGGTATAACCGATTTAGAGTAGTAAACTAAATCACTTATTGTCATTGATTGTATGTATTTAACAAACATTATTATGTGATTGAAGAAAATTAAGCTTTTGTAATTTTATTATTCCTTTTTTTTATTCAATCACATAATTTATTTGAGGACTCGTAATTATTTCTAATTGAATCTTTTTTCCCACCAGATTAACTCCAACACAGAAATCTTGGATAATTTTTTCATTTCGCCGATTGCAAATTTCAATCCGAATAATAATATAAATGGACCGATAGCCAACATATTCAACTCAATTAGTAATAAAATTGTAAGAATAAAAATTTTTCAATACTTTTATTGTGACCAAATTGATGAAAACCTATTTTTTTTAGACGAATACAGCTGAAGCTATCGCTGGGATGGTTCGTAATACGGTGCAAATATTCGTCGGTGGACGTCAACAGTAAAACAACAGTGATTTATTTATACAGCAGCAAAGTACTAAAATTACTCAGAAATTGATATGATGAAAAAGACTTTTTGGAAAACTTTGCCGTTTTAGGCATTTTGAAATTCTGCTTTGGGTTAATTGTTTATTATTGAAAAATAGCAGGCATCATATCATCAAATTTATTAGATATTTTTTATTATCTGCATCTACATTCTACAATCATTAGATTTTAAATTGTAATTAATAAAAATGCATAAACAGTTATTAAAGTTTTATTTTTACTTCTCCGCAAAAAGCGGATAAAAAGCATTTTCATTTTTCAACCTTATTTTTTCCTGAAAAAATTTTATCCAGTATTTTTTTTTGTCGGTTTGAGTTGAAGAAAATTTCTGTAGAAACAAATTTTGAAAATTTTTAACTCCTGACCCGTGCAAAAAAACTAAAAATAAAACGCTCGATCTGACCTCCCACCGAACAGATTCCGGATTTTTTGATGCCAATCGACTTGGTATCTCTTCCCATCGTGCACCTGATATTTTTGGTGATGATGACTCCACCGGGTAGTTCACCAGAACCACTTCCGTGACGCAAAGTCGGGGTTTTCATACAAAAAAAAACTTTTATTTCGAAAAACTAGAGATACAGCTGTTTTTTTCATAAAAAATGCGGAAGATGATAAATTAAGTCAGGAATTGCATTTTTTGGTCCATTACCAGATAGGAGTCATCTAAGGGTCATCTGGTGGTACCAGACAACATTTTTTTGAAAAAGTCTTAGAATCTCATGATTCGTCCAGAAAATTTGAAAAATTGAGTTTTTGGAGGATCAGTCTGGTACCGCTTACTCTCAGCTCCAGAACTCGAGAACAACTAGAGATTCAACATCGGTCTCTTCAGAAAAAATGTTTGAAATTATAAGTTCTGTCAAGAATTGCATGTTTGTTCCACTACCTGCTGGAAGTCATCTGGGGGTACCAGACGATTTTTAAAACGACTAGAGATAGCACATCGAAACAATTTTAAATGAAAACACCATTCCATGCTAGCGGAGAAGTCCTGCTCAGCTCACAAGCTGCACAACTAGTTATCTTTGTTATTAACTAAAATAAAAAATAAAAACTTCAATGCGCAAGCTCTCTCAAATGAAATTCCATCGATTGACATAGAGCTTTTTTAAGCTTTTTTAAAAATGTACAAGCAACACATTTTGTCTACAAAAGCCTCAACCTGCAAGAAATGGAAGCCTTTAGATGTATAGTTTGTGCTTTCAGAGCTTTTCCGTAGAGCTTTCAAATTACTGGACAAAAAGAAATGATTTTTTCAAATCTTTTCTCTAAAGCTTTAACGCTTTACTTTTCCATCTACTAAAAGTACTATAGACATGCATGCATCGAATATTTTATTCTACATAGCTAATTTAAATATTATAAAGCCAATGATTTATTTGTTTATATATATCTCATAAATTAAATTAGATTGACCAAAAAATTTGCAGAAAAGAAAATGAATGTGCAAAAATGGAATTTAAACCAGTTTAACATTTTGCATATTCGATTACGATTTTAAAATATTTTTTGTTGCAAACGTCGTTTAGATTGGAAAGAAAATATAAGTTTAAATTCGTTTTAAACCAAGTTGATATGTAAATTTATTAATCAAGTCCCTGTGAAATTATGAAAGTGAAACTGCAAATTTAGGATAACTTCAATGTTACGTATATTAGATAGCACAATTTGATGAGCTCTTTGACACACATTTTGAGCACACATTGTTAATCTGCAACTGGTCTTTTCTGACTCTGCTTTTCGAATTCTCTTTTTATAATTTTTTTTAATAGATATTTTAAATAATTTTGTCTCCGAACCTTCAATGGTTTATAAACAAAGACTAGCTCTTATGGAAGAAGTCATTCATTAAAAATAATTATATTTATTTCATTGGTTTGTTTAATACAATAAAAAAATCATCTAAAAATCACAAAAATGATTTATTTCTTTTATTGAATACCAAATATCAAAAATATTGTGCCATAGTCTTGATTTTTCAAATATACTTTAATGTTGCAGAATTGCTTTTTGGACTTCCTAACAAAATAAAGTTATAAGCATACAAATATTTTCTTCGCTAGAAGGAAACTCTAGAATTGAACAAATTTAATATCATGTAACGTTCAAAAAAAAACTCACATAGAGGCATATGAATATTTTGAAATTTTAATAAACTTTCTGTTATTTTTTAAAATCTTAGTTTCAAGATCTGATTAATACAAATTTATTTTAAAACGGAGTAGTAACAGGTACATAATATATTAAAATAGCTGCTTTCTTGGGTTTTCCTGCATAATTTTCCAATTGAAACTTTTTCATTCAGCTTCTGACAAAGTTTTTAAGGTATAATTTGTAATTTTAATACTTTTTGGTGAAAAAAAGAAAGAACCAATTTGGTTTTACAGAACTTGTTTTGATGATTCATGCAGCACATGAAATGTACGTCATACTTTGTTGTTTATAAATCTATTAATTGATGAGGATTTATGGCGTTTTGTTGTTTAATTTATTTAAAGAATTTTTCAGTGCAAAACAAATCGTCCAAAGTTTCAAATTCTCAATAGGTAGATGATGTGATCCCTCGTAGTTATGCTCTTCAGAAGAATAACTGACAAATATTGACTCGAAATATTAAAGTTTACTTTGAAATGATAGCTTCAGAAAATCCGACTGCAAAACAATTCTTCAAAATCAAATTCATTTCGCAAGTTTTGTTTGTACTCAACTTCTCATGGGTTGTTTGCACTAACAAAAACATTCACACGGATGACTAAGCACCAATCTGAACATACATAAAATAAACCCCTTGCTTTGCGTCCGTTAAATATTATTTAATTATTTAATATTGCATGAATATTGCATAATTTTTTGAGCGCAAGTGCATAATTGCTGAGAAGACGGTCAAAAATAACTGACCGGGGAAATCCAAAACTAGTGCAAAACACCTGACTATTAGAGCTTTCTTAGTGACCACACTGTAAAAAATGAATGATATATTTTTGTTGTTTGACAATTTATAATTTATAAAGACAAAATATAGCGGTTTGAGTTCTTTGTTTGCTTTTTCAAATGTATAGTTGAAATAATAATTGTTTTTCTACCAAATACTTGAACTATCTTGTTTGATTCCTCACAAATTAAAATAAATAACTCGTAAAGAATCAAAATTTTTCAATCAACCAATCGATGAAAGAAGCTAATTACAAATTAACAAATGTTTACAATTTAACAAAGCGCTCCATATTCATTTAACATCTTCTAATCTAGATTTTTTGCACGTCTTTAAAGAAGCGTAGAGGTGCTTAATTTGGCTGCTAGCAAAATGTTCAAATAAAGTTTTCAAGTGTGTATTTATGTGCTCACAATTCATAAGAAAATCCATACGCAGGCAGGCACACAAGCAAAATTCGTTGTTGGAATAAAAAGCAAAAGTGTGGAAAAACAAAACGAGTTTTTGTGTGGTTTGCTATCACTCTGAATCCGGAGACATTCATGACACTCCAGTGATATTGTCTCAAATTTGAAAGAATTGCAATCCGTCAGCAGCATGAACACGTAGTTGATTTAATCGAGTTGAATTTTTTGTGTGAATAAATACATGTGTAATGGTCGACTGGATATAAAAGGAAAATCGCTGAGTTGCTTCCAAACAGTCGTTTACCGAAATTGCAGTGCCAAAGTTTGTGTCGATTTCGATCAGTGTTAAATAACTTGTCGTGATTTGCCAGTATTTATGTAAGATTGATTTGATAATTCTGATCATTTACCGCAGCATAAAGAATTTTGCAATATCATATAGTGACAAATTATGTGAATTAAATTATTTGTTTGCATTCTAAAAATTAAATTTGGTGACGAGTGAGCAATGATGTTTGGGGAAATTGTGAAATTTTTATGTTTGTTAATGTGCCTTATTTGCGACGAAATTTTAAAAATCAGCTGAGTTTATAACGGAATTATTTGGGGAATTTGATTTTTCGGGCTCTACTAGAATTCCAGAAATTATGGAAAGTTTTTTTCGTGTGTCTAAAAAAAATAATATTCATTATAATGAAACTGGTTCTTTTATAATTGTAACAATGTAATCAAGAAAAAAAGTAGTAAACATAGTAAAACTGTTAAAATATGTGATAAAAGATTAACTATTCCAAGTTCATTAAAATTAATTAAGCAAAATCCTTCGCAATTAAGTTTCAGGGACAAAAACGTCATAATATATAAAATTTGCAAAGTTTAATCTATAAAATAATTAAGTTAGTCTTATTAAAACTGGATACTCACTGCATTAATTTAAATTCGAGTATTTCTTGGAGAATTTTGAAGGGAGCTAGTTAAACATTCTAGACGCAACAATGTTTCATCTTTCTTTGGAATTAAAATTACCCAAAAACCTTTAATTTTGTATAATCCCGCATATAAAAACACATTAAACTTTTTGTTGTCAGGGCCTTACAAATTTCAGTACATATTTTGCATAAGAAGAGTTTAAAAGCGCTTATTTCATACAAAGCTTTGAAAACAGTAAAGCATAGCAAACATGTATCCAGAGCTCGCAAAGCCATTAAAAGCAAAATGAAGACGTATTCATGGAACGTGCGATATTATTGCTGTAAACACAGCTCCATTTTCGCACAAAAGAAATAAATTGTTTCAATAAAAACATGCGAATTAACCAAACCGTTTCAAATATCTGCTAGCGACGGAAACGATTGAGATCATTGGAAAGGGCTCACAAGCGCGTTCATAACTGAATTATTTGAAGATAATTTCTGCGGGTTGTTAACAAATTTGGAGCAGGAAATTGCCCAAAACTTTTTATGTTCGGCACATTTTCATCGTTTTAAAAAAATTTGTTTTGCATAAATAAAAGTAATACATCATCATGAGAAGCACAAGCCATTGAAATGAAAAATGAACGAGAAGACTCGAGAATGGATCGATGTTCTTTTTGAGAACTTTTCCTGCTGTCCAGTTTTTGTGTTTTAGAAGTACCAACCTCTTTACCATTTCAAATTGCACTAATTCAAACTTTGAATTGCTCAAGCACAATTTAGAAATATGTTCAAGTATAGCTATATAATTCTCATGGAATCCAACATATGTAACATATTAAATGGAAAAACCAAAACTTTTACAAGATAAAATGCCACACTGCTGTATTGCTGCATTGCTGTACGTAATATGAAGCCAAAACTGTTTGTTTTCACTGAAAAGTTTAACCGAATAAGCTAAAACTTTTATCATCAATCTTGGAAAACCCGAAAAAAATTCTGGTCAAATTATTGCGTTGTTCTTGAATTAAAAAATTTGTATATGCTTAAAAAATTTACATCATATCAATCTGAAAAAGATATAAAATTATTTAAAAAAAAAGATGCTTTAAAAATTGCAGAAATGCATTATATTTATCAATTAATTTTTAGCAGACGAAACGATGAATAATAATACAAATTTGATAAAATCCATCAAAATTTACCCGCAGTTTGCCAATAAGAGCGTGTTTTTGAATATATATTGAGCTATTAGTGCAAAGACAAAGTCACCAAAATACAACAACACTCATAAAAAATTATTTCTCAATAATTGGTTTTACTCATTAAAATGCACACAAGCTCGTTCTTAAATTGATTTCCATTGAATGCAAAGCTCGCTCTAGTTACATCAATCCCGTTAATTGCGCCTCAATTATTTGCCAGAAAATTCTTCCTACTATGAAAAGCTTGAGTATGACAACTTTTGCCATCCCCATTATTTGCGTTGCGAGTCTATGAAAGCTGAAAGAATATTTAATTGTGAAAATGTGCACACAGAAGCCTTTGAACTAGTTTTATATCGTTTGATATGCAGAAATAAATATAAACCACCATAAAATTTCATTACAAATCAAAAGCAAACAAATTTAGTAAAAATAGAAAAATGCTCACAAAAGTGGTTTAAGCTGTTTGTTTATAGATACACAAGTCATTAGTTAGTAGTGAGGTTACGTAAACTTGGTCTTAATATTTAGTACTTTAAAGTTTTTATAACGTGTTTTTCCTTTGCATGCAAGACTGTTTAGCATAACAAATTAAACATAAAACAGAAAGTCTGGACCAATAAAAAGCATTACCAAACATTCTAGTAATACAATATTAACTTCTATAAACACAATTTTTCAAGTTAGTTTTAAAAAGTTTGTAATGTGAGCTATACAATTAGTTTACCTTTCCCCGGATGGAAGGAAATTCTCAGTTTTGCAAATTTTGTGAAACATTTTTACAGGTTCAGATTTGATGTTATGGGTATTATTATTTTTCATTAGTGCTTTTGAATTATACAATAATTTCTTCATTGATTGGAAAAAGCAATAGGATAGACCTATTGAAAATAAGTGTGAATTTATGATAATTGATTCGATTATAAAAGTGAATTGTTTGAAATTTATATTAAATTGACTATTGTTGTTTTATTTCAGATTTTAGTTAAAAACAATTTTACAATGAAATTGTTATTAGTCGGTGTTTTTGCTACTTTGATGGCTCTTACTTTTGCTCAGAGTCAATATGACAGCAAATTTGATGGGGTCAACATTGACGAAATCCTTAAAAACGATAGAGTTCTCAACAACTACCTAAAATGTTTGCTTGACAAGGGACCATGCACGAGAGAAGGACGTGAACTCAAAAGTAAGTTTTTTAAATAAATAATCATTTCATTTTGAATCAAACGGAAGCCGCATCAACATAACATAATTTAATGTATGCTTTTATGTAACAATCAGCACAAAACCATTTCTTTATGGTACAACATTCATTCTCAATTCTCCAGCATTTCCTCGTGTATTAAATTATCCAATTTATTCCGTTTCCATTTTACTCAAGAGATATAATAAAGATAGATTAAGGTAGATTATAAAGTTTAAACGAGCTCAGACTAGTGCATTTATGCATATATACATAATTTTTAATATTCCAGTCAACAAAACAAGTGCAGAGTTTTCTCCATAATTTTAATTGCTCCACACTAATTGAATTCCTATATTCAACATAATCCAAGTCATGAGCTTTTTTAAAATATGTCTAGCATATTATTCAAATTATTTTGAGCACAAAATTATTTCAATGAAAAAACATGTCAATTCCCTGGATCTCTATTTAATTAACAAACAAATTCAACTTTTTTGCCATGCTGAAGGTCAAAGAAAGTTTTTTGTTCAGTAATAAGTTGATGTCGTAATAAATATGCTGCCGATGATAAAATATATAACGAAAAGAAATAGTTTTATATATGAAAGCGAAAGTTTTCACCCAAATCGAGCAACTTATTTTATTAATTGATGCTTTCGATGAAAATGAAAACCGATGGAGCGCAAGAAGAGTGAAAAGTTGAGGATGAATTTTATTAAACAATTTATAGCAATATTCAATTTTTCGTTGAGACTTTTTGAATATTTATTTTGTTTATTTTATCGCCGGCATAAAACCAAATAGCAAAGTTCCAATAAATCTTGCATTCTTAGTACAACTCAAGTCCCATAAATAATCCTGAAAAATACTAACCAATATTTATTAAGTATTTAAGTATAACAATTTGCTTACTGTATTTTTAGAAACACTTCCAGATGCTCTTCAGTCCAATTGTTCAAAGTGTACAGGTAATTAAAAAACGACAGTTCTTTAATTTTTCGTCTAGAAAATCATTCTTCTCGAATTGTTGAAGGATCATATTTTAAGTCTTTACGTAATGATATATTTATAGTTTTAAGCAAATTCCAAATTTTTTTGGTGTATTCTAATGAGGATTTCTTATTTTAGAGCAACAAAAGAAAGGATCAGCTAAAGCAATTATGCACCTCCAAACCAGAAAACCAGCTGACTGGAAGAAGCTAACTGAAAAGTACGATCCTCAAGGGAACTACTTGAAGAACCAAAAACTGGCGGCGGGCAAATAATCGAGTGGCCGCGACTAATTGCGTTGATTAATTTTAAGCTTGCTAACATCAGTTCAATCCCAAAATTTTTGTTTCATCTATTGAGTCTGGTATGGTGATTTCGGATTATTTGCTTGGGAATTGTTTTCTATACCATAAATTGTAATAAAACGTATAATAAATGATCCGTGTAACAATGAATAATGGTTCCTTTTGGCTCATGCCTTGTTTACACAAAGTAAATTTCTGTTATCAACTTTTGTACATTGTTCCAAATATTCAGAAAAATATAACAATTTGAGATATATGCATTCAAAAAACGATGACATAAAATTCAATGCTATCTGACTCACTAAGAAAATAGTATAAAAAGTGAAGACAATATAAACAAGACCATAAAAAATTGTGTAAACTACGTACAAACCTAATGTCATAATGTTTGGTTAATGTCAAGGTTGTATATAGTGTTGCATGGCGAAAGTATCCTCTCCATTATGCTTGCTGTGTTAGGAGTCGTTTTTTTGCAGACATGGTGAAGACGAATTGCGATTGCCTTTCCTGATAAAAAATATGTGTTTAGCTTTTTGTTAGAAACTTAACTTGCAAGACGCCAAGGACATTTGAAACGATGGTAAAATCTTTCTTTTTTTTGTCAGTTTTGAGAGATTTAGTGAAAGAATCTTGGAGATAAGGACAAGAATAATGTAATTGTAGGTAAGGATTCGTGTTTTTTTTAGTTTCGGAAAAAAAAATTATTTATTTAGGTAAACTGTTAAGGATATTTCTGATGGTTATTTATTATGTTGAAGAACATAGAACTAGTTAATAAAAATCAGTAAAATGCGAAGACATTTTCTAATTCAAAAATGATTTCAAATAGAGCTCTTCACTTTTCAAACTAATACAATGAGATTTTCAATAGCTGGTATGTCATTTGCCAATCTCTACATCGCAATTTGTCGGTTGATTCCAAGTTAAAACGATTTGCATATATTTTTTCGGAGAAAATTCTCGAAATCGTTTTAAAATAGCTTATGAGGAGGAAACATACTTTGCTTCAAATATATTTGAAAAAATGGAAAAAGAAAAAGGTTTTTTTAAATGTCGTTCAGTCTGGTTATTGTTATTAGGAAAGGGTCAAATGCTAACAAAAATAGTTTCCGACATGAAATTTTTAGATAGAGACACACAATTTTCAAGAATATTAAGATTGTTAAAATTCAAGTAATGTTTCTCTCCTTAAAATACACCTAAATTCCATAAAAATTTCTTTGTGTAAACTTTCTCAGAAGTTTCTAAAGAAATTCTTAGAGAAATACCTTCCTAATCAGGCACAAAATTCCAAGAAATAAATTAAATTTTTTGTGTCATAAAATTGCTTAACCAACATAAAACGTATTAAACAAATACTATAATACCCCAGATATACGATTGTGAGCCTCGATAATATCCTTAATACTGTATAAAATTGCGGGTTGGCGTGCTTCTGATAATATAAAAACGGAGAGATTTTTTTTCTTCATATTTTGTTTTTCGCTTTATTCAAAATTTTACATTCTACTTCTTAAATTATTATACAATATTTTTACTAATTAGAACATAAAAGGGTCGTTATTTACCTTTCTTAATGAGGTTAAATTAAAAAGGGAACTGTTTGCTTGCATCTAGCGAATCTACAAATCAGAAAAATCAAAAAATTTAATGTAGAAACAGAAAATATAACGAGAGAGACATAACGATTTACCGATAATAAAATACATTGAAATTTAAAATGAAAAGATAATAATATTATTGAACGTTCAGACATGTAATATGAAGTTGGACGAGAAGAAAGCATAAGGAGCAAAGATTGCTTACTTATTATCGCTCTGGGATCTTTATAATTTCGAGTTTGTTTTATATGTTATAACATAAACGCTTTTATTTTGGCTCCCTATTCTAAATAAAATATATGGAATTCGTTTTGCATTTCTTTAAATATATTTCCATAGTCTTGTAATTTCTTTTAAAGTTATTGAAATTAAAGAAAGGTTTTTACAAAAACTTTTAAAAAATGCATGCATAAATTCTTTGCATATCAAATATTTTTAGGTTTTGTCAAAACACTAGCCAGTTTATTATATACAAATATAAGAAAACTGACGCAAATAAGATCGCTAAGCATGACTAAATACAATCGATAGTTAATAATAATTATTTCTACTCATCGAGCCTGCTTTTACTCTCATTTTTCCTTGTTATTCAATTATCAATTTTCACAAAATTTGTTTCTTGGAACGGAATTTGCAGGTAATTTTATTAGAAAAGCTTTAACTCACATAAAACGATAATAAAATCTTTGAAGACGCTTAAACTGAATCCTTGAAAACTTTTCTTATCGTATTTATGAGCGGATTTCACATCAATTTTATAAAGTTCCAAGTATCTTTTTAGGTATTCGAAACGATAAAAATGATTATGTAATGATGCTCGATGAAATAATCCCTGATGTATAACATGCAAAGTAATATTTTTTGATGGTACTTGAATTGATTTGAACAGCTAACATGATTCTGGGAAACTCGAAAATGTCTCAGATTTATAAAATACTATATTTAGAACATTTATGAAAACCTCAAGGTTTTGGTTTGCTGTATTTTAATTGCAAAAGCTCGGTGAGTAATTTAATCACAAATTGTTTTAAAACTCAATTTAACATGTTAACCATTTTAAAGTCTTGGTTATGTTGAACCAAACAAATCAACGAATTCAACAAATTTATGTGTTTTTTTAATTTTAACGTCGCTTCAATGCATCCCTTGTCCAAATACTCTTATCTTCAAGCTTTTTAAAGTCTGTTTATGATATGGGCGGCTATTGTTATAGAAAATTTATTTGAATTTAAGTTCTACTATAGATTTGTGGTTTGATTTAAAAAAAAAGGATATGGTTTCAAATTTAAATATTTGTAGCGCAAAAAGCACAAAGATTTTTTTTTAACTTCAGCTAACCACGCATCATCATACAACCTAAATTGAAACAACCTTCGTTAATCGATATGTTATAATCCTTAAACAACAACCAATTAAATTTAGCAAGTGCGGACGACTTCCCCTTGTTCTATTTTGTGTTATAGAATCCACAAGAAAAGGTCGTTAAAAAGTCATTATATAAATCATTTTGGAAGACTTTTTCGATGATTCAGAAAAATAAATGTATCGTATCGGAAACTGCTGACAGTGACTCCTGAATGGATCCCCAAAGTGGCGGTACAATAGGAGATGAATTTCACAACGTTGTTTCCTGTTCTATTTTTAGTCAAAGACTCAGTGGTTGGTCGTATAAATTGTTGAGAGCTTTGGAGTAGTTTGACGCATGGTTTTACACGCCTTTGTACTTCCGAATCACGTCCGGGTATCTTGTCTGAAGAAAATTGGTCAGTTTCTGTGCATTTTGAGCTTGTTGAGGCGAACAGTTGCGACATTTACGTAAAATGACTTCAGGCAGAGCAGCTGTAATGATAACAATAAACGTTTTACTGAACAATTTCCAAATTTAGTTTATTTAAGTATTGAGCTCTGTGTGTATTAAAGTGTCTCGATAACTAACTAATCTTTAATTAAATGTTTAATTAAATGTTCAAGATGACACAGATGGAAGGGCAAGATGAAAGTTTCTAAATTAATAGTAAAAGTATACATTTTGTCAGAGGGAGAATTGCTAGTAAACGGTATATTAAATGAAAATCAATATGATTGTGTGGAACTGATAAATAATGGATTGAATGAAATATGATTCCATTTGGCTCACACATAAAGGGCTTACAATAAATTTTCTTGCTCCGTTCATGGTTATCTGGCATATAATTTATATAAAGTGACTAAGCTTTTTCAATTTATTTTAAAAATAATATGTTCATACTATGAATAATTTATATATGTTTTTAAAAATATTTAGTATAAAAGGCCATCATAATAACTAAAAGAAGATCAATCAATATATACACAGTGTTTTGTCACTTCCCTTCTTTTTATGGTATTTTCTCATTCCGTGACTATTGTTTTGTGAGATTCGTAAAAAGCACTATTATTTTGTCTGTCAGCGAGGAAGCCAAATACACAAAGTTTCCTCTAACTATTTGCTTGGTAAAAAACAGGGATTGAAAACATGTGGCCACGTATGACTTCAAAGAAAATATTTTAAAACTTGTTCATTGTCCTGGGTTAAATTTTTTGTTTGGCTCCGAAAATGTGAGGATTGCCCATCCCTGGTAAAGAATATAAAAATTAAAGCACTCCTTTAAATTTGCCTTGTTGACTTTCCTTTTATTTTGGTATTAAATATAACAAAATGCTTGTCGACTTAGGGGTTGTCTAGAGCTGTTGTGTAGATATATTTTGTTAAAAAAAGAATGAACAGTTATATAAAAGCAGACCTGACTTTGAAAGCTCTCTAGGCATGTTGTAGGATATTGAAAAAAGATATTTTATTGACAGCAATATCGTATAAAATTGAGTGAGAAATAATTAACTGTCACTTTGTTTTATTGTAAGCTTGTGATATAAAATGTCTATAAACTTATTTAATTTTTATGAGAAATATACGTTCATGTATTTGCTTCGTATATTTTCTGTTCTCAGAAATGATTTTGAAATCCCTGGGGTGTTCAAAACTAAAATGAAATGACACGGTACATATTCGAAACTCTCTAAGGTAGTACTTTATAATTTTTCAACAAAAAAAGTACTGAAAGATGCGAACTTTTTAATTTGTAAGCACTACAAGGTTCTAGTTCTAAATCAATAAAAAATTTTGATAAGTAAAGTTTTAATTCTGACACAAGCTTAACGCAATATATTTGTTGTCCTTGGGGAGCTTTACCTAGAAATACATTTTATGAAATAATCACATTTCGTGGAAGTACAACCCTCAAGGAAATGGCAAAAAGCTAACAAACTCAACCATGAATGAAGATAGCAACAGTAGCCAATAAAAGTAAATTAAAAAAATACGTAATCAAATTAAGTCACGAAGTTGCAAGTCTAATGAAATGATCGAGTTATAGCTGGCTACAATGACCAGGTGAAATAAATCGCAATTCGGAATTAATTGGAAATTATTTTGGCGCGCAGTCTTTTAACATTTGTTTTTTCGCATAACAAGACTGTTAATGAAACAATAATATCTTAATTAATTACCTTTTAATCTCGTCCCCAATTTGTCGCAGGGTGATTTTTCTAGAAAGCACATAATTTGTCGTGAGACGACTACTTGATTATTCAGTAATTTGTTCAAGTTTGGTGGCTCTTCTGCGTTTACTCCATAATTGATGGCTATCGAAACCACCACCAAAATGACGATCAAATATTGTTTGACATTCATTGTTGTTTTCTGGCTTATAGCTGACTATAAATTACAAGATTTTAATAAACTCGCTTTGATTTATATCAAAATTTTATCGTAATTTTATTGAAATTTTTTGAAGTTATGTTATTTTACTAGACCACAAATTCAAAAAACTGAAGATTTATCACTGCGATATATCTACTACCATCTAAACGCAAACCAAAAAAAAACAATAATAAACACGGCAGCTAGCAATATTCAAACTATTCGAAATATTTCAACGATATAAAAGGATGTAAAATATTTTTTCAGTTTGCACAACTTTTCATTTACTCGAACCGTTTTTTAATTTGTTTTTTTTGTATGGTTTACCGAATGATATGTATTTTCTTTTTAGATTAAAATCTATAAAATGCAATTTATGTGCAGAAGAATTTAATAAACGTTAGTTGATATGCTTTCACCGAACTACAATAACAGACTTTATCTGATATAAACAATTTTCTAAGCGAGTAGTGTTTTTGTCAGCGCTCTTGTCAGATGTAAGGTCGATTCAATACTGAATTGTGGAAACGAAATTTGTGGCACATGAAGCATAAAGCATAGAACGTAATCTATTCAGTATTTCAATGAGCTGAATTTTCAAACGCAATCGCACTAAGAACTCAAAGAGGATACGAGCAGCATGAAAGTTGATTCTCACAATATTCTCTTGAATTTCTTTTTGAATTTCAGAATTTTAGAAAGTCGAGCGTTTGAGATAAGGACTAAAAAGAATAAAAGTTTGAAGGAGTGCTCAATTCGAAATAAACTTTTTGAGTGAAGGGTGTCGAGCTATATTTTTAATTTCAAAAATATAAATTACAAGTCAGGAACAAATTGCCAGTTACAGAAATAATATATGTCTAACTTCAGTTCAAATCTGGATTTGAACACTTCTCCCCAGCTGGTGGATCAAAGCCAATCAATGGTTGCGAAACTAGACTTCATAGAAAACATATTAATATAAAGTTTAAGACCAGATTCAATTGTTCAGGAATTATCTTGTAATCAGAGTGTATGACAGACAGACAGATCAACGGAAATCATGAAAGTGTTTTTCCGACAAAAAATGTTTTTATTTATTGTTCATCGTTATAATACACAGTATGTAAATTGTTTCCTTAACAATGATGTTATATTCACTTTCATGTTTATAATAGCATGCTTAAAAAAATACTCGAAAATTAGTAGCTTGAATAAGTTGATTGCTTTAAAAAACATTAATACATAATATTTAGGTAGCGATATTATAATATAAATTCAAAATAACTCAGAAGAGCTTCCTTTCGGAACCAACATTTCTTGAATCACATAAGTACAAAACTAACCGACGAGTACCTGATTCTTTTACAGATTATATTAAGTGTCTTATCTATCAGGCAGTCAGCGCCCAAATAAATAATAAGCTGGATGTGCTCGTTTTAGTGCCCTATTGGCATGACAGAGTACACATTCATGAATCAGAAGTCAAGTGTTGTTTTTTTTTCATCCTTAAAAAGCATACAACGGTTTTGCCTTATTCTATATGAAATGTCCAATTATCTGTGGCTTTTTGTGATGTAAGGTTTTTTAAATTGAATTTTAGAAACATTTCTATCTACTCTTTCTGATTCTATTAAATTCGAAATAACAAACAAGATTCATTTTCCTTTTTATTAATTTTGTTTAAATTAGTTACGAAATAATTACAAAATATACTATTACAATAAAATTTCCTCGAAGTTCATTTAATTTTAATTTTAGAAATTTCTACAACCACAAGTCTTTCAGACTGAAGAGTTTTGTATGTACATTTCAAAATTATTTCTGAGCTATCATTTCGAGAAATCAAATATTTTACTTTTGAAAGTTTTCCAAAAGTTAATAAATTTTTATTTATATTAAAAAAAATATTTCAACATGTACGACCCCCTTAAAAGTTATAAAAGGTCATGTTTTTGGTTTACCTAACAATACATCAGGTTTCCAAAAGCCTCTTTAGGAATATAATTTAAGGTTCATGTGGACATAAAAATCAAATATCATTTTAGGGCAATTTTAATGAAAAGATTGGAGTTTAACAAATACATTTTCAACTAAGTGGAAAGCTGATAATGTTTGTGGTTTGAACAGGGCTTATATTTGCTAGTCTATTTATTCGGTATTATAGAGATTTATTCATTTACAAATATTTTCATTTATGATGAGGGTGTTTTTTGATTGATGTTTTGCTATTTTTCTAGAATTGTTTGTTCTTTTTTATTTCAAAATGTTGATCTAAAATATAAAGTTGCTGTTATTACAGCTGTTTTTCTATAAAATATATAAAATAATAAGCTCAAATGTTGATACTTTAAATCTAATATCTATAACCGAAATTTCTTCTACCGTTAAATTGTACTAGAAGAATCAGATTCAATGGATTTTTTCTTGGCTATGAACTAAAAGGGAGGCTCTAAAACTTCAGGCATATTATGTGGGTAAAGGCAGACTCAAACCGAAGAATATTCTGCAAAAAATTTATGCATAATTTTTTTTGTTTCCCTGCAACAACACATAACTTGAATTTTGCCGAATGTTTTGACTAAAACTAACACAAAAATTAAATTCTGCACGCAAAAATGACGGAAAAATCTGAGTAAATAAGGAGTAAACACACGTATTAGTAATATTTTTTGCAGAACATTACGCAAATTTGCAGAATATTCTTCTATTTGGCCTTAATTCAAACTAAATTATTGTTAAGTTTGCTGAACTTTATTAACCAATTTATTTAATTAAATCATTGAAGAAAACATTACGGTTAGTAAGTTACTTAAGATACAGTCCTCACATAATCTAGTACAAAAAACATACTTGTACTGTCAGAAAATCAAAACATTGCAATTTTTACTACGATATTTAGAACTTTAATTTAATTTAGTTATCGACTAGGATTGAGGTGAGTGAATGAATTTGTATAGCCTGCCTTAAATAGTTATGCTTTTCATATTCTTGTAGATGCCGTCTGTCGTGCTCTTAAAGTCTTTTGATGGACCTGACAAATATGTTGAAATCTTGAGCCGAAATTTCAAAGTCATCCCTATAGCAACGCTAGAGTTCTCTTCTAAAAATCTCAAACAACTGAATGTGATGTTGCATAATCCTAACAAATATGCCGGCATAATATTTACAAGTCCGAGATCAATCAGCACTGTGAAGGAAGCGCTGGCTGGAGATACACTTTCAATAAAAGAGTGGAGTATTCTGGATAACTATAGCATTGGAGAGGCCTCCCATAGTTTAGCAAAAAATTTACTAAGCCTTGAAACTAAAGGACATAACGCAGGCAATGCTAGCAACTTAGCAGACTTCATTGCAGAGGACCAGCAGAATAAGTTGAAAAACAAACCGTTCCTATTCCCTTGCGGAAATTTGAAGCAAGACACTTTACAATTAAAATTGAGTGAGTTTAAAATCTATTTAGACTGCATTGAGGTCTACGAAACTGTTCCACATCGAGACTTAGTAACACAACTTGAGTCATGTCTAAGTCAGAGAGTAGATATATTGATTTATTTTAGTCCATCAGGAGTCAATTTCACAATTGACGTCCTCAGAAAGAATTCATCACAATTGAATGATATCAAATTTGTGGCGATTGGACCTAGCACTAAAAAAGCTTTAGAAGATCATACAATAAAGATTTTCAAAACATGCCCAAAACCATCTCCAGAAAGTTTACTAGAAGTTTTGTTAGAATAATTTTAAAGTTTTTATGTATATTTATTGAATGTTATTGTAGTGTTCATACTTATAAATATTGATATTATTGGTAAATAAACTTATAGAATGTTGACTATCCATTTTTATTGACTTTATCATAAACATCTGCTCTGTTGATCAAATTCTCTCCTTTATCTGATTTATGAGATGATGTATGCTAATTAGGTAAATTATAACTTTTATTTAAATTAATATTTACCATCTTCTTGAGCAAATTTGACCTTAGGAACAGCTGATTGCTGACCCACATCCATACTGTTGTTGTCATCATAAACAAATGCATCATTTGTGTAAAACAAGTGATTATTGTTGTTTGAAAAAGATCTTATCCGTTCCTCCATTGAAACATCTAGAAATACACTAACTAGACAATTTTCTTGCAAACAGTGAATCTTCCGAAGAACTTACCAGCAAACAGCGATGGAACAATCTGATGAGGTGAGGGGAACATGGAAATATCATATTCTGATTCTTTTTTCGGAGTTTCATTGTCATCTTGACTTGATGACATTCTGTGAAAAGAATAATCAAAACATACAATTCTTTTAAATATATCGATGTTACTTTTTATAATCCTTGAAGAAGTCAATCTTCCATATGCTGTAGAGGACAAATATAAAAGCACCAATAACACATATACTAACTGCAATCCATAAAAATAAAACAGGAAGATGGTTGGGTACAGCGTAAATCTAAAATGTACAATTTTATAATGGACTTTTAATTATTGTTTTTAAACCTGAATCCCATTTTCTGATAAAATTTGTATTGCGTATTCCGTCCACATCAAGTCTAAATTCTCAGCAGATAATTGATATTCTACATCGGGTTTTTGAGTTGTTGGAATATTGATTGCTAAATGTATTAAATGTATTAACACAATTTGTTCAAAAAAGTATAACTAAAAGAATACATTTTTCTTGTCGAGTCTCTTCTGTATCCTCATTTAATGGCTCAAGTCGAATTCCAAATTTAACGGAAATGCATGATGCACTTTTAGGCCATGTTACCGGGCATTTAGTTATTGAAGAGAAAAACACATTTTCTGTTCTAAAATATATCAATTATTAGTTAATTAATGCTGCATAACATTAATTCAAAGAGGGTAATATAAAATACTTGCAAGTCTCGTATGCAAGGTGATGATGCAGGACGAACAGATTAGTTGAATTTGATAGAATATTCTTCAACTTCAACGAAAAAATTTCATCTAGTGGATTATTTACTGTCAATTCTTTTTTAATTGTTTCCAAGACATCTCTTATTTCAACATGTTCGGTTGTTTCTAATGGCTCTAAGGTAGTTGGTGTTTCACCTGAAAAAGTTTATGATACTTGATTAAGCCTTGAAAACGCCAACTTGTACGACTCAGAAGATATTATGTACAAATAAAAAACATATTGAGCACCTTTACAATCTTTATAACTCACCAAAAGGTTCATAAGACATCAAGAATCCCGTAAAATTGTGTGGAGAGCTGTGATTTGTCACAAACTGCATGAATGCTAAAATAAAGTCTCGTTAAATCTGTTACTGTTAATTTTATTTTTGAATAAATACCTGATTTACTATTAGTAATTCTAAATTTCAGTGGAAGATCATTTGGCCTTCCAGTGAACCTATATGTCTTTGCTTCAGTGTCATTTTCGAATCCTACAATAGAAAACATCTTCATTAAAATCCTTTATACAGGATAAGTCACCTAAATTGATATCTCCTTTACCTGCCTTAAGTAAAAGATAGTCTGAGTTTGTGTCAATGTCTAAATTGTGAATGATTATCTGCAAGCCGATGCCTTGGTCTACTGAAAAGCTGTGGGAGGAAAATGTACTGCAGTTAATCACGAAACGCACATAACGAATGTGAACGTTAATTAAATTGTCTTTGCCGTGCACACGAAATAAAGCTATTAAGCAATACATAAATACCTCCATTTATCATCCGATTGAAGTGGAAAAGGCATGGGATAATTCTCAGATTTTATCTCAATTACATTTGGATTATCTGTGCTTATTGGCAAACTGTTAAATGAAGTTTCTGGTTCTTGAGCATACACGACTACACAAATTGCTGAAAGTGAATAAATTTTAACTCCATTAAACGGCAATTGAATGGAATTTTTTTCTTGCTTTTAATCTTTTATCCGATGTCAACAGGACATTTTTCTAGAAATTTAAAAAATTTACTTAAAATTTACTACGTATTTTGAATCTAAAGTTTTCAATGCATAGATAATTTTATGGAAATATTTCTAGATTACAGCAATGCATTTGTGTTAAACTTTCTTCAATGTGTGTTGAACATCGACAACCTGTGATATTCTAGTGAAATATTGTTTTGCTGCTTGTATTATTTAAAAATTTCATTTCATTTGGCTTTTCAATTAATTTAATGGCCAACAAGCGATTCACCGATAACTGATAAGAAATTTATAGTGACTTTTTGATAAATAAGTTATTGCCGTTGAGAACTTTAAATTGGACAAGGCAATTTGCAAACCACCTAAATATTACATTCGAAGCAAATTGAGGAGATTTTATCTCAATATAAATTAATTACAGTTCGTTATTTTATTACACTCGACTAATTGTAAGAAAACCTGTACTATAATAAAAAGATCAACTGATAATTCTCTATTAATTCAGTCGTTTGTTGCACTCACCAGATGCTAAAACTGCTTTAAAAATCCATTCGTTCATGATTATAACAATAAGACACTTTTACAAATATTAATTAGTCTCACATTTGAAAGTTAATTACTTGTCATAGAATGAATCAACACCTATTTCACAAAAATTGTGAGGTGTTTATGTGAAGTTCAACTCGAGAATGATATCAATTCTAGCATGTTATCTCATTAATTTGTTTTCATTTTAATTTTTTTTTGTTTCTATTGATAAGATAAGAATAGATAAGAGCTAGAAAAAATCGTTTACACAAAACAATTTTTGGACTACCGTATCATCCTAGTTTTTTGTCTTTTCATAGTAAAAAGATAAAATGAAATTTTTTGTTTATTGTGAAAAAAAAATAAATTTTCTAAAATCTCAAGACGCTCAACTTTAAAAAAAAAAGTAAAATGCATCAACAAAAGACTTCAAAGTTTGTTTGTCTCAAAATGATTTTATTCAAAATAAATGGTGATAATTATCGGATAATTATGTAAATTAACTTCATAATTTAATCATTTTAATTTATTTTTATTGTTCCTTAAATATTTTTTTGTAAATATCTCTAGAGTCAAAATATCTCTACTGTTTATAAATTTCATGTAACATAATTATTTTTTAAAAACAATAACTGAATCGTAAATCCTATAATAAGTTTTAACAATTAGTTATAAAACTTAAGTTTAAAACGAAATTACTACCATAACATTAAAAATTATTATTATATCAATATATTTCTCACTAAATATCTACACATAAAATAAAGTGTGATTTTACTTCATTTTACCCGCAGACACAAAAAAGTATATCAAATTTCAATCGAGCATAAAACATGCATTTTTTAATTCAATTTGAATGAATGAGTGGTCAGTGCAAAATAAAATTAACACTTTGCATTTAAAACACATTTTCAAGCTACTTTCGTAAATATTTCATGCCAAAGTAAATTGCTGCTGCTTGCTGCTTAGACGAAACACATCATCGCAAGCACTTTAAACAGTAACCAGTTGCAACTTTTGCAATAGCGCTAAAAATATGAATCGTACGACAACTGTTGAACGCAAATCAGAAACGCATTTCCACAAAAACATGACTGGATATTTCCTGCTCTAAATTCTCATTTTTACTTTTTAATTAAATATTTCGATTTGCTTCAAGTTTGGCGGAAGTTGAAAAATATCAAAAGTATCTGTTGAACAGATTGAACATTCTTTATTGGATTACGACTCAATTGAGACATAAATAATTTTGTGTGAATTTTTGAATGTGGGGCCAGTTTTTTTAATTTACCATAAATGTTAAAAAGTTTAAAATTAATGTTGTTGATTCCCAATAAAATAAAATTGAGAGCAATTAATTTTTGTCGCTTAATATTTTTACTTAAATTTTTTTTAATTATATCAAATTTTTAGTCTTAATGAAATTGGTATCAAATTAATTAGTAAGCTTCTATAATAAATAAAACTAGATGCAACTAAATGCATCACCTCCACTTGAAATTATTCATGACGTGTAATTTTTCATGATTTTAGTCCTTTTTTTCAAGTCTTACTCTTCATTAGGTCGTCAAAATAATCGTATAATGCAATTTGTTAGATTGTAATTGAATTTAAGCTGCGGTCACGCACGTTCTTAAATAAGTGAGCAAAAACTCCTTTTCAATTACTGTTTTATTAAAAGCCATTTCATTAATTAATCAATTTTTGTTGTGACGGAAATCCACAGATTCCTTTTAAGGCGTTCTGTGCAGTTGGCGGCATTCACTGAATTATTGCATGTTCAACCAATTTGAGCTTCTTTGGGCAACTTTCAATACTGTATCAACCTTCCCGCTGTAGTGATAAGTTTTTGCCCGTTGCCTTTTGTAGACTCAATTATTTTACATCGATACCATCAATTTTCATTGCTTCCAAGTGATTCAGTATCATTTATAAACATTCGACAAACCTTTTAAATGTTCTTTTCAATAAAAATCATTGGTAAAAAGCGCAACTGCGAACAATTCTTTATCCGAACTCGGTCATTAATATTGAGTCGGATAATAAATTGCAAAGATTACGAAATACTTGATCAATTTTATTCTGAGAAATTGAAAACCTTTGGGTTTCTTATAACGTATTGATAATAATTGATTGAAAATATTGAGACTATTTTTATTGTCCAAACATTAAACGATTAAATTTTTTCTTCGAAAACCAAATTTAATACTATGTGATCAGTATATATGTTTATTGTTTTTATTGCTGTCTTGATGAAAATGGAAAACTGGAGCAAAGTCAATTCATACGTCGTACTCTTGCATGATATGTGTTCTAGTAAAATAATAAAATGTTTCTTATGCTAAATAAAATTACTCTTTTGTCATTGATGTGACTCTACCGAATCCACACAATTCCTTTTTAGTATTTGTACATGCTTTTTTATTGAATAAAAATTGTGTGCACAAGATAATAAGTTAAACATTATTAATGATTATTATTTTTAAAATTATTTTTTGATAATAATTCGAGCATATAAGTTATTCTTAGACTTGCGATATTTTTATATCAAGAAAACAAAAAAAAAATCATATACGCTAACATATTCTCTACAAAAAAAAACCTGACATACCTTTTTCGTGGGTGATTAAAAATGGAAATAAATTGTAAAAAAAAAATTATGTATGCGAAAGCTTGAATTTAATTTGGTTGCATATTAGCTTTGAAACTTTCTGCAAATTGCGAATTTAATACTAAATGGTCGTTTATGCCGAGATATGACAACAAATTTGCATTCAAATCGCTTCAAATCGTAAACTTTGGAATTATTTAATATCCATATAAAGGTAATTATAGTAAATTGTACCAAATAACTTTTTGGTAATAAATATTCAATAAATACAAGGCGAGAAGATAATGAAGAAATTTAATGCTTGTGAAAATTATGCAAGAATTCTTGGGTATGCTTTGTCGATCACATAAAAGTGCAACAAGAAAAATTTCAATACAACATGCTTTAATTTTTGTGAAAGGTTTTAAGTCTGATTGAAAAAGAATTCAAGTTTTCAGGTTATAGCATTCTACTGGACAATTGATTGAGCGTGTCTGATCGCTTCAAGTAATAAACGTTCGATTTTAATTTAAAATATTAAATATCTATGCAAATTGATTCTAAACCTAATAAAAGTAACAACAGTCTCTTGACTCAAGATTTGAAGATTAAATTAATGCAATATATAACTAGTTGTGCAGCTTGTGAGCTGAGCAGGACTTCTCCGCTAGTATGGAATGGTGTTTTCATTAAAAATTGTTCGAAGTGCTATCTCTAGTCGTTATAAAAACCGGAATATACATCGATGAAATTCTTGACAGAACTTATAATTTCAAACATTTTTTCTGAAGAGACCGAAGTGCTATTGCTAGTTGTTCTCGAGTTCTGGAGCTGAGAGTAAGCGGTACCAGACTGATCCTCCAAAAACTTGATTTTTCAAATTTTCTGGACGAATCATGAGATTATAGGACTTTTTCAAAAAAAGTTGTCTGGTACCACCAGATGAACCCCAGATGACTCCCAGTAGGTAGTGGACCAAACATCGATGTAATTCTTGACCGAACTTATTAATCCAAAAATTTTTTCTGAAGAGACCGAAGTTGTATCTCTAGGTGTTCTCTAATTCTGGAGCTGAGAGTAAGCGGTACCAGGTTGATCCTCCAAAAACTTGATTTTTATAGTTTTCTGGACGAATCATGAGATTCTAAGACTTTTTCAAAAAAAAGTTGTCTGGTACCACCAGATGACCCCCAGATGACTCCCAGCAGGTAGTGGACCAAACATCGATACATTTCCCGCCTCAACTCAAACATTTTCTGAAAAACACACAGCTCTAGTTTTTCAAAAAAAATGTGTTTTTTTTTGTATGGAAAACCCGACTTTTGGTCACGGAAGTGGTTCTGGAGACCTAGCCGGTGGAGTCACCATCACCAAAAATATCAGGTGCACGATGGGAAGAGATACCAAGTCGATTGGCATCAAAAGATTTGGAATCGGTCCGGTGGGAGGTCAGATCGATCGTTTACAGTAACACACCCACCGAACCACCGAACCACCGAACCACCAGGCACACGGCCCTTAGTTTTTCGCATTTCACGGGTCGGGGGTTCAATATTTTCCTGATTTTTTTTTACAGGAATTTTTTTCAACTCAATACGGACAAAAAAAATATGAGATTTTTTTGAGATTTGTGTACAGGGAAGTCAGAAAAAATCAAATAAGATTGAAAAACCCTGAAAATGCTGGGAAGAAAACAATACTTCTCCGAATTTTGCGGAGAAGTAAAAATGGTCAACAAACTTATACATAAAAATTGTAATGGGCAATTTATATAAATTTCAAATTGGAGGAGAGCTAAACCAAGTGGCTAGCACTAAAAGGAGGTACACTAAGCTATTGCTGATTGAATAAGCATGTTGTATAAAATAAACACACCTTTATGCGAGTTCACGTCACACAGATCGACACTTTATTATTTATGATTGTATTTAATGTTTTATTTGAAAAAAAAAATCAAAACTTTTGCTTTTGGATAATATGTTAAAATTATATTATAATGAAAAATGTCTGTCGTGGCCACATAAGTTAAGTTTTAATATGGAATGAATGAAATAACCTTTCACATTCATTTGAATAAAATAAATGTGCAAATTAATTACAATGTCACATGAGCGCAACTTTTAGAAGCGGTTCGGCTGCTAAAAAACTTATTTTCAATCAGAACTGATATGACATAAACGAGTGAGTTAACAAAGTTACTCTATTTAAATAATTATAATATATAAAATGCATTTAAGACTATAACTTTTAAAACTGTTGCGCCATGTCATAGCGTTCATTTTGCATGCAGCCATCTGGACTCATGGCTTGTAAACACCTACATTTTACATTGTTGAACATTTTTTACTCGGTTTTTCTTTTTTAACTCCAGAGATCAAATAATTAAAACAAAATAAATTTTTAATGTTGCTGTTAAATAAAAAGAAATGTTTGTTGAATGCAAATTTGTGTCGATATATTTTAACTGCGCAGTAGTTCAACTGTCAACATAAAATAAGTGACAAAATGGTTCTATTTGAAAATATACACATATTGCTGATTTTTTATTTGGTTTTAGCAAGTGAAATATAACCCACATAAAAGAGTGGGGTTATAGATTTACTAGTAAAATGCAAATTATATTTAATATTTAAATATATGCAAGATCCGTTCTACGACAAAGTGCCTATGAGATTGAAAATGAATTATATAAGTTTATTCAATGTTACATTTAACCCCATTTTGACATCATTTCAAGGGGCTTAGATTTGTGACTAGGTTTAAGATTTATCCAATAATTCCAAAGGTTTTCGAATTCTCAAAATGTATGAAAATTACAGATTGATATGTTTGTTCTAAAATTTGATAAAATTGAAATTTTTTTTTAAATGGCTGATTTTCTTTGAAAAAATCAATCACCACTTGTGTCAAAGATTCAATCTCCCCTTGAGACACGCAATTTTAACATATAGTTTATCCCATCAATCAAACATTAATTACATGTTCGTTCTGTGATTATTTATCACTTAATAGTTACAGGCGCTTTGAGATTAAATGTAAATAAAGTTGTTTCATAACCGTTATCGCTGAAGATTTCTTCAATGTCCAATAACATTTTTATATAGTCTTACACAAAAGTATCTCTAATCAATTTTAAAGATCTATGATATATTTTGCTTTGTTACAGATTTTGCAGCAATAAATTTCTGTAGATGGAGGTGCCACTGCAATTATGCAATTAAGTGTTGCTGCGGCGTCTCCATCTTTGATATCATAAATTATTCAACTCAGTACAAACATTTTAAAGCAACTATGAAAAATTAATAATTACATAAATAAAATTTCAATAAAAATCTAAATTGTCAAGTTTATTTTTCATGAGAAAATGGCAAGAGTACAATCACTATAGTAGAGCAAAAATTTTAATTCACCTTTTAAAAGTCAAATTGCATGGCTTCAGGCTTTTTTATTCGATACACGAGAACATAATTTGAGACAATATAATTTTTAATCGTGAATAATGCTTAATATTTTCCTTTCAATATTAAGATAATTCACTTTTAAGGTTCACACTTTAATGAAAATTGCATGCACTTACTGAGTCAGGTTTGATTTAATAATTTAATGTCAAATGATGAAAAACAAGTTTTAAATATGATTTATGAAAAACAATCATTTTTCACATCTTTAGCAGCCCAAGTGAAAATAATCCTGAAAAAGACTGCTAATCATACTGCTCAAACATACTTAAATAGGTCACGAAATAACACTGCTTTTCGGATTTTTTTACACTACTTATATACTACTTATCATATTGAAATTTCGGATGTGTCACACTGCTTTTTCAAATTTTTAGTAGAATGTTTAAGTATGTTTTGGTAGGACAATTTTGCAAAAAAGAAATTTCAAATTGCTGTAATCTTAACTTTTTAAGGTCTTTTAGAAAATTTTATTTTATTTTTTGCAATTTTTAAAGGGAAATGTTGAAATAATTGTTACGGCGTCAGCGATGCTCTTCTTGTTGATTTGGGCCGGACTCAGGATTTGAACTCGATCTTCTCGCGCGAGTAATTTGCTTGCTACCACAAAGCTGTAGGGAATTGTTATGAGGGCAGTGCGTAAAACTTATATAAGCCAAAGTGCCTTATTAGAACCAGTTTGGTGTTATAATACTGAATTCTTGTATCAAATAGCTAATAGTGCTGAAGAATAAATTAAATATCCAAATTAATTGTTTAAAAATATGTTTTACCTTCAATTATGCTTTTATATGGAAAATTGGAAATTCAAATCATAAGGTGTTGAAGTTTTTTTTATTTGAGCATATTTTAATTTGGATACAATTTAATTAATTTTAGAATTTGCAAGTCTCATTGATCATTTTGCGCTTATTTGGGGAGTTTATATAGAATAAATTTAACCTGATTTGTAATATGAACCAACCAATTGCAAAGTTGGTAAAAAAACTGTTTGTAGATAATTGCACCCAAAACTGTTACAATAAAAACTTTTAATCATTTTTAATCTGCATTAACGCATTTAATACGAGCAGTTTTAATAAATCAAAATACATGCAAGTTTTTGAAATTTTTGGATTTATGAGGAGAAAACTTTGATTTTTTAATTTGGATGTCCTACTTATTAGAGGATGATATTTTAAAAACAAATTTCTATCAAAAGAAACCATTTAAGTACTTATTGTATTGAAAATTGAGAGATTAAAGATATTATAGATATTTTAATATAAATTTTAACCTAAATGTATTTGGAATGTAAAAGGATTAAGATTTTTATTCATAATTTAATCGATATTTGGTTGATATTTTAAATTCCATCCATTCTCAAAAGTCGTTAAAATTAAAAATTGTAAAGGTTTTTGCTTCGACAAAAAAAAGTGTTGAAGTTTACCAAAAAAACTCGGAAAATCACTTTTAAATGACTAAAAATGGTTTTTGACTCAAAAAAGAGATTTTTGGATGGTGAGTGGTTAACACCCTGTAACAGAGTAGTTTTGAGTGGTAAAACCTGGCTTTCAACCAAAGTGCTTTGATTTAACAGAATTATCAGAAACAATGCAAAATATTCCCGCGAGGCGCTCTAATATGTTATTTTAATTTTTATTATACATAATACGGGTATGTTTTCTCTAAGACAAAACTCTTTATGGCGTTATCCTCTCTATCGCGTAAAAATTTTTCAGTCCCAAAAAAAATCAAGGTTGCTGAAAATAATTTTTTTAAATTCCATATCACGTTGTTCTCTCTATCACAACGGTCCCAACCATCAACGCCATAGAGAAAACATACCCGTATATTCGAATTTATTCAAATGTTATTGCTTCATTCTAATTCTAATTAATAAAATTTCTCAAGTCCAGGCTTTTACGATTTTTTATTATAATAAGCCGTGGCAAAAAATAATACATACTAAAACATTCTACTAATCATTTAAATTTACAGTATGTTGATTTATTGAAAGAAAAAAATTCTGATGAAGCGCTTGGCTTTTAATAAATTTTCACCATGTTTAATCACAATCTTTAGTATCAACTACACAGCTAACTATATATTTTTATGATCTTTGTCCTCTTGAAATGAATGTTTTTGCAAAAAAAGTACCAAATATCAAAACATGTGTACAAAAAGTACTTGAATCGACCATTTTGAGGTGAAAACAATGTTTTTGCATGAACAAAGTGATATGATCATATGTACTTTAGCTACTAGATGGTGTTCAATACAAAAAACTATGAGCATTTTTATCAGGATTTACAAATCTTAAGTCTTGAGAATGCTATTTGTAATGATAAATAAAATTTTTACATTAATTTATATTAAAGATTTAGTAAAAACAAATTTTCTTCCCATTTTCCCCATTTACCACGCTATTCTCTCGCAAATACTGAATTAAAATATTGCAAAAATTAAAATTATTCACATTCAAAATGATTTTTGGTTTTCAATCTATTTTATCCATCATGCCGCGTCAAATCTACCAAAATGCTGCATTTATGATGATCAAATTGTAAATTTATTTACAAATAATTTTGGGCGAAACATCCTTAAAAATTCATAATATAATTTGAAATTCTTGTATGATTTAATAAATACCACAATTTCAGATTATTTTTTAAATATTGTTGTATGTTTTCATTCTGCTTTATTCTTGTAAGCATTTGAAATTGCTGTATATTATACTGAAAATTCATATGTTTAGCAGTATTTTCCAGTATATTCCAGTATGTTCAGTATGTTTTCATGGAAATAACACTTGGCATATTTTCACTTGGGAGGCACTGACATATCAAAAATAATTTTTTAAAAAATTTCTTGCTTTTGAAGCGAAACAAGATCGAAATTTTTCAGATACCGTAACAATAGTGTATTTCAATTTTCAAAGCACGGATCTTCCAATTTTTCATAATTCTTAAAACTCCTTACGTTTTTTTTTATTGACACACTTTAGCATAAAAAACATTATTATAACATGCAAACACCACTCGAAAACCTAGTGAGGGAAACGAGTGTTAGTTATTGACATTATAAAAGAAGGAGAATAAGAATAAATTAATAAATTAAAGTTATTAAATATGACATTGCTACACGTGACTGAAAATTTCAGAGTAAAAATTCAGATCAAACCTCTTGCAAAAAAGCATTAGCTCCATTTTTTGCATTGCTGTAGTTAAATATTATCGTTTAAGTAAGAAACATTCAATGATATTACAAAACTTGACATTAAAAAATTGGTTCTAGATGAAATTATGCAACATACCGCAAGCAATGCACTCAATGAAAATCAAAATTTCGTGTATATGAATCAAATCTCGTCATCTTAAACTTTTTTTTTTATATTATGACTTTGCTTTGTACATTTTTATGCTATAAACTTGTATATACGATTATTTACACAGAATATGGATGATATTTTATAGTTTTAAAAATATACGATTTTTTTATATGAAACAAGTGTCTGTTTTACATTATTTTTTTATGAGTTGAACGATCAAAGAAACATTAATGTTGATTCAAAGTGTTTTCTGCAATTTAAAAATACTTATAGATGTTAATTATTTTAAAGATAAATTGAGACATATGTAATATTTGTTAAATATTGTTTCTCTCAGTATTCCTGCAAGAATATTTTTACGAATATATAAAATCTAGATTGCCCAAGCATTTAAGTCTTTTACATTACATAAACCTGCAAAGTACACCTAGTAATTTAACAGCAAAATATGAACATTTTACCGTATAAAATAATTGTTTTAATGTGTTTAAAATAGCAAGTTTAGTATGAATTAATTGAACAATAAATTTATATAAATATTTATTTAATACATGTAATTCTTCATGAACACTTACTTCAGCTCATAGCATAAGCATAAATTCATTCATTTATAAAATTCACAATTTAATTGCAATTGCAGAATAAATTATTTACAATAAAATATGTGGACTATGCAGATTATGTAAACGTATTAAACATATATTTTCCAATTTATTTATTTATTTTATTGATTATTAAATACATGCTGAGAGTTGCTAGTGACATTGTGAGGAGTGGTAAAATCACAGCAATTTAGAAAATTCACATTAATTCAATTCAGATCAAGCTGTTTTTTAATTGGTCTGTCGTTGGCAGCGTTTTGCCTGCTAGACGTATATTGCCTTTATTTCAGCTGATACAGTTTTGATTTTGGAATGCGAAAACTATCACAGAAAAAATCGATAAAAATCACTGCTGCTAAAAGCCATTTGGCAATAAATTTAATTTATTAATTATTATCTAATTGTCAGAATATTTTATCATTTTTCTGCTGGTTCTCTGGTTGATAATTAATATATTATGAAATGTGTAGCATAATTTAGAGGAAAATAAACGTTCAGATTCCACAATTAATTAGAGCTGAATTAATTTTACTCTTTTGATACAATTAAATCAAGAATAAATAAATAAAATGCAATTAATTGGATTTTAATTACTGCCCATTAATCAAACTTCATTCTATTTTATTTATCAATGGACTATTATTGTTTTTAGTTAGTTAATTTGAGTTTATTAAGGTCCGTTCAACACTAAAGGTTATATTAGACCTAAATCAGTTACAATATATTATGCATTGCTTGATTTGATGATTTGGAAACTTCTGTTGGCTGACGCCATCTTCTGCCTCTTCATCCAGTTGTGGTTTGGTAGCTTTATCCCTTGCTTTAATCAGTTACGTCTCTTGCGAAAGCGGGGTTGAAAGCTTTTCCTTGCTTCTAATCAGTTACGTCTCTTGCGAAAGCGGGGTTTAAAGCTTTTCCTTGCTTCTAATCAGTTACGTCTCTTGCGAAAGCGGGGTTGAAAGCTTTTCCTTGCTTCTAATCAGTTACGTCTCTTGCGAAAGCGGGGTTTAAAGCTTTTCCTTGCTTCTAATCAGTTACGTCTCTTGCGAAAGCGGGGTTGAAAGCTTTTCCTTGCTTCTAATCAGTTACGTCTCTTGCGAAAGCGGGGTTGAAAGCTTTTCCTTGCTGCTAATCAGTTACATCTCTTGCGAAAGCGGGGTTTGAAGCTTTTCCTTGCTTTTTCAGAACTTAAATTATTTTTGTTGGAGTTCTATCAAAATTCGAGTGGACTCCATCTTCCTCAAGAACAAGTGTGTTGACCAAAGTTTTTTATGCCAAGATAATTGTGAATGGACACCTTAAATTCAGTTTTTTTGGAAATTTTGGCCAGAGCGAAAAATTTCTCAACTGACAGCAATGAAACTCAAAGCCAACTTTTGTTTTTATTATAACATTTATCAGGATAATTTTTGTTTTGTAGTAGAAATTTCAATGATACAATCGCCTCTACATTTCTTTCTTAAGATATACAATCAAACAGTAATAAAATACGACAATTATATTCTCAAGGAAAAATGTTGGGTTTGACAATGACTTTTTGTGTTTTTGGTGAAATAAAAATATATATCTGATTGTAAATGTGCAAAATAGAGCATTGTCTTATTTTATATTGGCTGAAACCGAAATCATATTAAAATTTTTCTTCTTTAAAAAGCATATATAATTGACACTTTCAATGGATGGAATAACTATACGTAATTCATTAATCAAACTTTGTAATTGAATTTTTTTAATCTTAGTATAATGAGCATAAAAGTTGAATTTATTTTTGATTTGTATCCGATCGCAAAATAATTTGCAAATTATGGAATTAGTAACGTATATGGTGATTGATTGAATCCACTACAACATTTAGTTGGGATTACGCTATTATTTGCTTAATGTTTGGCAGAAATTAATGATCCTGTTTTGGAATGGGAGTTGCTTAAGTAATCAACTGATACATTTATCAGAAATGTTTTGCGAGTGTAAATATCTTTAGTAAAATAAATTACAATAATTGGAATGGTCATTACATTTTTATATGAGAATATAAATTGTGAATATACATTTTAAGAAGTTACCATGTTAATAAGTCAAAAATTCAATAATTGAAAAACTTTAAAGTTATGGTTTTTAAGCGACTACTATTAGTCGAATCCAGCCGTGAAACATCCTATCTTGGCTCTTTTTCATGCACTCCAAGAACATTTCTTCTTGATTGCATATATTCAAGTAAAAATGCGTGTCTCTCTACAAAACAAACAAATAGGCAATTAAATTTTGTGAACAAGGGACTACAAAACTCCTAAACTCCAAAACAAACGAAGACAAGCAAAAAAACTTGACATATGGGAGCGAAAGAAAAATATCACGAAAATATATCTTCATTAATCACTGTTACATATTTTTTTGCTACAGTTTTACACATTTCTGTTTTAACAAATATCATAATACAAAAGTAATGTACATTTCAACAGCTTTTTTGCTGATTTAACATACATGTTGAATAAATAAACAGAAACTTCAAACAATTGATCAGGGTACAATAAGTGAAAGATAAATATGCGCGAAAAGTCATCAATTGCAAGAGTCGAACAGTTTTGTTGTTGAGTTTTATAATATCAAGTAATATGTTATTGATTTCTTTGAAAACAACAAAGAAGCAGAGAAAATTATTTGTGATCTGATTTATTACATCGCTTGGAGCTGCAAATACTGATTTCAAATCAATTTAAATCAATGAGATCAGAAAAAGTATCAAATTTTTTTATATAACTTTGAAAGCTATCTGGTTTCAAATATAATTATTTATTGCTTTTACAAAGTGCCTCCAATAAATGGTTACTAATATATAATATGAGAGGTTTGCACAAACATTGTTGAACGGGCCAGCTCTCACCTAGCCCATACGAATTGCTGAACAAAATTAACATTTTGTGAATATTTTAAAAATTGTTTTAAATGGAACATCTTGATAAAATCAAAACTTGATCTAAAAATTTTCAAACAACTACGAAAAAACTAATAAATTCCATAAAGATTATTTCAACAATTTGTTTTAATTATAAATTATGGCAAACTGAATAATGCTTGTTTTTCAACAACAAATTGAAAATTCCTTCTACATATTCTTGTATTCGCTAGTTTCAATCAAAATATCGAAATATCGCAAAATCACCAAATCCAAACAAAGTTGAGCAAAAAGTGTCACGCCAAATTCGTACAATTTTTAATTAAAAATTTCAAATATTCAAGCTTACATTACATAGGTATATTGAATCGAATTATAGTTGATGTATGGTTAAATAAAAGATTGTTAAAATATTCTTTCTTAATAGAGGTTATTCAAATAAGTTTGAAGTATAATCAGTTTTGTATGGAGATTTAAACACTCTAGTCAGTAATGTTGGAGCCACTCCCAACGGTTGATGGCATAAATTATTTAGGAAATGTGAAAAATTTTCTTACATTTCTTCAATCTTAAATAGTTTAAAAACAAATAGGTAGTGGAGATTCCTCAGTGCTTTTACGAGAGTTGTATAAAAACGACTTTTTTGACATATCCACGCATTCTAAAAGAAAGTTATGCTTAAAACACGTTCTTCGAGAGGTTTCAATCTATATCACTAACATAAATCTGAAATATTGATATTTAATACAAGTTGTTTTCGATCCAATCAATCACTATGTTATTCTTAAACGAAAAGATTTAAAACGTTGTGTAAATAGCTGCAAATGAGTAAATGAGTAGTAAATGAGTGATTGAAAGCCAACAGCAAAATCATGATTATAACTAAGTCAACATACAATCTGCTACCGTTTTGACATTATTTGCATTTAAAATTTAAATAAGTTAAAAAAATACATTACATGGATTTTCCATCTTTGTTGCAGCTTAAAACATTTAAATTGGCGTACGAAATGAAACAGACATTCCATGAAATATTCAAACAAAAGAACTTTCAGCTTTCGTTCAGCAGCCAAACAAGTTTGTTTCTCGTTGAATATCTCATTTTCAATCAAAAAATTATCGGATAGATCTTGCTGTTTTTTTGGCAACGGGAAAGAATTCAATAATCGATCGCCTTTCACAACATCATTCAATACCCATTATTTTGCGTTCAGATCAGAAAAAATCAATCTCGAATTTTGGAATATATTTAATAATTATGGCATGCTGCTAATCGATCAATTTTAAAAGTATCATGATTTTTTGACGATCATTATGAATAGATTATATTTATCATTATTAGTACATCAACACAATAGTGGAAAAGTAAGCACTTATTGATTGATAAAATTAAAGTTGTAAGGGTAATTTGCGAGTATATAACTCACTTATTGAACTATATAGATGACAGTTTACTTCGTTCTGGAATTTCAAATTATCTTTGTATTAATGCATTTATCATGTAACGTACAAAAATAATATCACCAAAAATAGCAGTAAAGAATTACTTAAAAAATTAAAGGTCCATCCATCCAAACATGTTCCTTTAAGCGATTTAATGAATGAACTTTAGAGATCCCAAATTTAATTTTGAGAAACATAACTGAATGTTATGTGCAAAAGCCCTCCGTTCGGTTTAATTGCAAACATGAACCATACATGTTGGTGTTTTCTTTATAAATGTATCTTACTAAACCATTCAAGTATATTTACTCAATTGAACTGTTGAATAAACATCATCATCATACATTATCACTTACTCAGCATATCTGTTTCTTTTAGTCGTAATTATATATTTCCTTCTATTAAATATCTTTGCTTTCGAAAAATCATTAATTGTTAAAATTGTCATTTTTTTTGCTACTTTTTCAAATATTTAACACTTTTCATGTAATTTTATTAATCCAACATGAAACATCCAATAAATTTGCACATTTCAAAAGCTACAGTTTATGCAAATTTTAATATAGAATTTCATCTCTTAAAACTGCATTTAAGTAAATGAATGAACATGTACGAATTAATATGATACTATCAACTTAATATAAATTTATAGATTTATGAAATTAAAACATGAATAACGTTTGAAAAGTCGCGATGCATATTTTTGTTGCTTTTTATAGACTGTGGTAAAAACCACTTTAAATTGGGTTAGCATAAATTACACAATTTAATGACTCGAATGTGTAGAACAAAATGCAAGAAAGTCAGAAACACCCAGGCGATAAATAAAAAAGTCATTTCCTTTCCCAGAGAATATTTGAAAGATAAAGGAAGAGTAATTAGTCTTTTCAAAACTTCTCGACCGATTACTGCCAGATGCTGTAATTTAAATCATAATGCAAGCTCAAATACTTTTTCACATGCTTATGAATATCAAATCAATAATTCATTTACTTCACGAGTTTATCTATTTCGCATTTATAACAGCAAGAGCCAGCAAAAACTGCTGATGCCGAGATTGATATGAATGCTTTACAAAGCATATTACACGAATAAATGCTTTTATGATATTGTTCTGTAAACTTGTATCATTACGTATGAATTGCGAATAATATTTAAAAATGGATATAAATCCGTTCAACTTATTCCATAGCACATTTTTTATACATGAGCCATTTTCACGTGCTACACTATCATTATTATATTTCTAACAAGACCACATACTGATATGAACTTTTTATGTAGCCCGATTTTTGCTAGAGTACTTTCAAGAAATAAAAAATCATTTATAATTCAACATCTTACCATTTTTATGGGTATATTCTTTTAGTTCACTAGTAGAATTTCAAAATATTACTTTAATAATTTTAGAATCAAGAATACATTTTCAAAAAATCGCATAGCATAATCTCTTTAAAAAAGTTTGTTGAATTTGATTTTTTTTTTTCAGTGTTGATTTTTTTAGTTCACAACTTTAAAGCTGAATGCAAACAACAGAGTCGATAAATAAAATCACGCTAGGAGCATTCGGGTCGTTGGCAAGCATTTCAATCTTAAATATTGTTCACTTGTAAAAGCTATCGCAAATTAAAGATCAGCCATTTAAAAAAACATCATAAATTTGTCAAAATTGTCGATACTGCATGATTAATTTGAGGGTGGAAGCTGTCACGTATCTGTACTGCAGTAATGCGTAGTAAACAGAATATTTAAACATTAATTAATCACAAAAACCCATTAATAAAAGATAAATTGCATTATTACTATCGTGGGCAACCATCGTAAATAATCAATTTTGAGTATACGCATGGCCACATTATAGATACCATGTGACTTAATTATCATGGGGATACAGTATCACGTTGACACAATGTCTTATGCTTTAAAGTTAAAGTGAATTCTGCATAATTGTTAATTATCATTATTGGACAATTCTTTACGTCAACATATTTTTTTTTAAATACTCTTTATTTAATATTAAATTACGATTTTTATCATATGGAAATCTGTAAGATGATTAATCACCTGTTGACCCTTATGAGGCAGAATATGTTACCAACTTACAACTGTGATTTTAGTGATTATATTGATTTTTAATATTTCATAATAAATATATTTATAAAAATATGATATGATTTTGATAGTCGTTAAGTAAAGCCCACAGAAAACAAACCTTATTAAACAAGAGATTCCTTAATTTAATGAACAATTCAAGTTTATTATTGTGATCGACAGTATTAATTATAAAGAATTCTTTTAAAAATACATCATGCAATGTAATATCACTATTTATTTTAATTTTGCCGCTTTTACATCATTTGTAGCCTCGCATACAATTTCTAACGATGTTCAGTTGCATTGAATTTATTTTTATGAAAAATCTCCCATGTCCATTAATACAAGACATTTACATTTAAAACTGGTTAAAGTTTAATTAATATAACTAAGCCCATTCCATTTCTTCCATTTATTTGTAGTTTTTCGCATTTGCTAACTCTATTTAAAGTTTTAATAAATATACAATTTATTTTAAATCATTTTAAAACTCGTTAGATACCTACCAGCTTAGATAGAATAAAATAATAAATAATTATTATTTGCTGGACAATTTAACTTTTAAAACAAATCGCTTAAATCAATGATTGCAATAAATCTAATGCAATATCAAAATGATAAAAATCTTTTTAATGCTTATGCACAGAATAATTTATGTTATCTATGATATGGCATTTGATCTGAAAACTAAGCATGTTTTTATAATCTATTTGGCATGTATTTTATCCATAATTTTCCTTTTTATGGTTTCATTTGCATCGTCTCTTGAAATTCATTCTCAAGAATGGCTTTAAACGTATTTTAGGGACGGAAAGTTATGCCTTTAGAATTTAATTGCCTGATCTTATATCTTATCCTAATAAATGTCTTTATGCGTATTGAAGAAAGTAACTGCAAATTTTATTCTTAGTACCGGCAATACTTTAAAATGGAAATTACAACTTATATTCACATTCTCGGAAATCTGAACGGAATCTGTTGGAAGGCGCGAAACTAGTTGATCGCACTAATTAATTTGCATCTAGTCCAGCTGTGATTTGATCACCAAGTTTTTCCTCTTTTGTGAAGTGTCAACCGATTATTTGCACACATTATTCATTTATTTTGCGACAAATCAATTAAAAACATGAACATACATTTTTCAAATGTTTTATCCAAAGTGGAAATATCAACTATAACCATATTCGAGAGAGGTTTTTACTTTTCTCGCACATTATTCCCATGTTGCGACTAAATTGGCATTTAATATGGAAAAGACAAAAAAGCAATGTTAACAGCTATTGGTGATATGAATAATTGAATGAATGTATAGTGTATCGAACAAAATATTGCAAAAATATTATGTTGGCACACAGAGCACAGCACAAAAAGTTCATAGGAAAAGTCAACTTGTTCTTGTTTGTGGCTTTTTAGCTGATTAAAAATAACAAGAATGGTTCAACCGCTTGAGCTGTACTCAAGGATAATGGTAAAAATAGGGATAAGCATGAATAATTAAAAGCATTTGGTAATATATTTCTATTTTCTTCACTTCATAATTCATCATTCATTAGTTTCAATAAAATTTTAGTCAGACCTGTAATGGACCTATCACTGTACAACTCTTGACAGAACCTTTTCAATGAAAACGAGTTAATATTGCGTACCATACACTTTTACATCCATCAGCTAAGTACTCTTTTTATAAAGATTAATAATTCCCTGTTGCAACCAAATGAAAATAGACATGCACGGTATAATTAAGCTCACAGTACTTGCGGTTTATACTTAACACTTTTAGTTCACATTAAAAATAAGGACATGTGAACCCTGAAATAAGAAACTACAATAAACGAGCGATCAATTTACAAATCCTGCAGTCACTTTTGACATGATTACTATTTGACCACCTTGTCCAAATTCAACCGTAATAACCACACTTATCTGCCATTAAATGTCGAGAGAAAACGCAGTTTTGCGCACAATTAAGGATAATTACTTAATACACAACTGGTACAAGGAATTGGAAAAATGAGAGTAAATGTCATAACTTTCGTTAAAAACGGTACATTAATTTGAGTGAATTAAATCTTTTCGAATCTTTTTTAACAAAGTATTTTTTTATATCGCTAATTCCTTACAATTTTACCAAAGTTTGTTTTATCTGACGTCAGTCAGTCATCCATAAAACAAGTAGCGTACGCCAATTACCAGTCAATATTTCTTAGAGCCCCAAATTCTCAAAAGTTCGACAGATTTTGCTTAAAATATCTGAACACTATAGCATAAAAATGATAAATCTCTACTCTTTCAATTTAAATTGGTTATTTTCCGTTTCACCAACAAAAAAATAATCAATTTAGTGTTTCAACAGACATTCCCCGCGATTACCTCCAAAACATAAAAAGTAAAAAAAAGTAGTTTCTATTAAACTGTTTCGATTTTTTTCGCGCAGTTTGGCGATTCCATTAATAATAATTATGCCCGCGCTTGAAAAGAAGCTCGTTGAAATCAATTAGTGTGGAATAAGATGAATTGTGAGTTTGCCATGAATTATAAATTGTGAGCCCATTCTTCAGCTGTTTTTCAAACAATTAATTGTATTTTTTGGATTTAGACGCGGCAAGCCAATTCAACAGTTCACCAAATCAGTATAAGGAATAAATAATAATGTTCATAAGGCTAAGATTTGGAAATAAAGCTGCTTTTGAAGTTTGTTACTTTATAAGAAGCGGCTTAAATACTGTTATTAGGTTTGGATATTATACTGATAATGGTGATGAATGGATTGAAAGAGTAAAAACTGGTTAAAACATTATAATCTATGAGTTTTGGCGCGTCATCAGCGTCACAAGTGATAAAACCGTGGTAATTTGCTTGAGATCAAAAAATTGATACCGTATAGAAAATTTACCATTGAGTGCAATTCTAATGTTTTTTTATTGCTCTTCATCATAAAATATTTCGATTAACCATCGATGCGAAAAATATGAGGAGAAATGAAGAAAATCGCATGTTCGTTCATATCTCCACGATTCTGATTTAACATTCTATATGTTTACATATTTGTAATTTCAATTGAATTATTCTTTCTTAATCAATTACTATACAGATCGATAATTATCTGCGAGATAACATATAAATCTTTTTACATTGCGGTTCACTATACATTTTATTATTTTTGAAGAACCACAATCCAGGAAAAATTTGGCCATGCAGTTTTAACATATAATCTTCGATAACTTTTTTATAATGAAAATTGAATTGACAATTAAATATTGCTCCTCTGAAAAATTCGAAAGTGGTTTCTGAATTAATCACGATTTTGTGTTATATTCGCACAATTATGAAAAAAATCATTGAGCCACCAAAAATAATTAATTGTTAATAATATTCATTGTCCAACAAAATTGACTTTTACTTCTTGAAAGGGATGTGTTTTATGACAAATCTTACTCAATTATATATATATAAATTTTTTCAGCTTTGATTTTGGTTTTAAAACACATAATATGATAATCTAAACATGTCTTTTTGGAATTATTACTAGATTGATTGTTCGTGACCCTCCCCGTCTAACAAACCGGCAGCCACCTAACTGCCAACCAAAGAAAATCAACAAAGAATAATTGTTTGACTTAAGTTTCAACATAAAGTTAATTTTGATGGTGTAGAAGCTTTTACACAACTCTTTCAAAAACCTGGCAATTAACGCTGTAGTTTGTGCAGTTTGTAAAGAGCGATGAGTTTCGAGTCGCTCTGAACAATTAAAAGTTGAAATCTTGAGTTAAATTAATAATGAGCAGTGTTGATCTGCAATGCTTTTAGTTTGCACTTGAACATTACAGAGAATTGTATTGAATTTGGTTTCTCAGAAAATGTTTAATTAGCGTTTAAATTTTCTTACAATAGGTTTTCAAGAGCGAATGAGCGTTTAAATTGAAATATGTAATTATAGGAAAGATTATTCTGAGTTATAGAAAGACGGCTTGTTTCATGACATTCGAGTTTATTAAAGTGGCTCTTACCTTTCATTGCATTTGCTTTATATTTTCAATGAAAAAAGTATTCATACCGAATAAGGCTTTAATTTTGAACAACGAACTTAAGTAAAAAGAATCAACTTACTAGAAGGAAAAAAGCAAACTTTTTATATGGCCAAAAATAAATATATACATTTAAATGTGTATTCATAATTGACATTAAAACCAGTAATTTAAATAATATCAATTCATGCCTTTAACTATATAGGTGTATATTACTTTTATAACTTTTGTGAAATCTTAGTGGATTAAGACTTTTCCACAGTTTAACGATCATAAGACCTGTCATTGTGCAACTTAATGAGGTCTTATCACTACTTTGAATTAAAACGTAAAAATCAAACTTTGTATTGGATTACCTGACGTTTTATGTCCATAAAAAGTCCATAAAAAGTAAACTCCATACATAAATGTCAAGAAAATACTTCATATCCAAAGCCACCAAAAAAGTGATACACACTCAAATATGATAAATCTCTTTAGGTTGGTAAACTATTTAAATACAACGATATTTTGTTTGCTAGTTTGAAAAAAAAATTAAGATGTTGGATTAGTTATGTTAGTATATTTGTAGGTAGCAGGTACATATACTTAAAAATTTGTAAATATCAATAATATATGATAAAAAGCTTCAAACTTCTGTGGAATTTTCGTTTTTATCATTATCGACATTCAAAGTTCAAAGGAAAAATCCAATTATTAACCAGAAATGTTTATAGTATTGAAACCTTAGCAGTTCATTATACAAACGAAGAATCTATACCGAGAAGTTTTCATTCCAAAAATTTTAATTGCGTTTTGATGATTCGAAAAAATTTACAGTTCACATACAATTCGCAGAAATTTGCAAAGAGAAATGAGACGACATTTCACATATCAACGTTCATAAAATCTGATGGTATTGGACTTTAAAAAAATAACAAATTTACGAGACATCTGCGAACTATTGAATTGACATCTCGGTAAAGTCCCTGAAATCTTTGCATTCTCCCAAATCAGTTGTGACAGCGTTCCAATAAAAATTACCTACAGCTCATTTTTTTGCTGACCGATTCATTATAAATTACACAACGATTTAATGTTCGATAAACATTAATTTTCAATTACCATTACCACCATGCTTGAACCATTTTTTTGTGTCAATACAATTTACTTTTCGGCTTTGATGATTTTATTTTAGTTGGGCCAAATTTAACAGATGAGCTTTCAGTGAACGACAAAATACAACGAAAAAAAATATTGTTACAATATCAATGTCTGAAATATTTGTACATGACTCTTAACGAGCCAAAATTAAGACGATTTTTTCCTGGGGACGTCTTAAAAATAATTCGAAATTATTGATTGAATCCAAATGTTAGGTTTAGAAATTAATACTTATCTATACTTAAAGCATAAAACATTTTTTTAATATTCAATCAACAGTTGTTTATCTCCTTTTTGTAAGGCTTCTTCACATTTTATCAGTACGTAATGTGTGGATGCTTTCCGATGAAAAAAATTAAGTCTTCATTTTCCAATTATTCAAAATTTTGTTTTTAATTTTTGTAAAATCTGAATTGAATTTAGTTTTGCCACAATGGACAGAGCATCTTAAAATTCACTTAAATTTACTAAATCGAATTGCATTCATTTTAATTTTCATGTCACTTATGTTCGGAATTAAAAGTTGACTTTTTATCTTTGTTGGTTGGCGTGGTTTTCTTTGCTCTGTGGTTTTTGCGGTTCTACAGATATGATCTGGTGTATATAATTACATGTTTTGACAAAACTTGAACAAAACTGAATAAACTGAAATTATTATATTTAGGGGGCAACTTTAAGAGAAACAGGCCACTATATCTTAACTTTGAATGTTAATTGTAGTTTCCTCTCACCATTCTGTTTTAGTGTTTTTATATTCTACCGCGTACTACCTTTATTTTGAAAACTTTATTCAAGTAAGTCAAATATTGTCTCAGACTTATGAGTTTAACTGGATTTCGGGAACTACATGCTGTTATTTCGTAATTTAAATTTAATAATTTTAAATATTTAGATGATTTTGGAAATTTAATTCACAATTAAATTAAAGTTATGCGCTTTAACTCTTTAAAAAAATGAATGCTTATAAACACAATAAAAAAAATTATCGCAACAGGATCTCGTATTAGCAATGAATTGAACAATTTCAATACAAAAATATACGCACAAAATTAAAGTAATTGGTTTGTAATTTTATATAAATAGCACTACAACGTCGAGATACAATTTACAAGTTTATGAGGGTTTCCCACTTAAGCCATACACGATCACACTGTGCAGATTATCATTTTGGCACAGTAAACTGCATCAACTGAAATTACAATTATCGTAAAATCCTCTGCAAATGGATTCTCGAAGGAAAAAAAAATATTTTTGGACAAATAAATTCAATTATATAATGCAAAGGAAATAAATAATTCTTTACGATAATCGCTGTATACTCCCAGAATAGCATTCGTAAATCAGATATTGGTATTATGAAATAATTATTACAGTTTAATATTATTTTCGCGGGCGGAATAAGTTTTGGAGAATACAGAGGCGCTTATTTTTTAGAAATTTCTAATCATTTGAAAGTAATACATGCCATAAATTTAGATATAGTTTCTAAAAACAACAAGATAAACGAATAAAACCTCATTGCCGTAGAAGTCTGATGCAATTGGAATGCTTCTCCTAATTTATAAATCTGAACAACTTGAAAAATCAGAAACATTTTAAAAAACTTGTTTCAATGATAAAATATTTCAAATATCTACTGTTAAGTATTTTTAGTCAAAGTCTCTGCAACGAAGACTAAAATTATAATGTTCGAATTTATGAGAATCGCAACACGTTTCTTATCCAATATTGTTATTGTTATTGCGAGACTTATGCAAGCTGTATCAGGCATTAAATTATTCTGCAGAAATTCAGTAAAAATTTTTTCTGTGTAGAATAATACAAAGCAGTACAATATCGGAAATCAATGAGCCACCTTTTATGCCGAAGAGAAAAATTTCGAAATTTTATTGATAAATACTTTATTTTAAGCAAATTGAATTATTGGCATGAGAACAATAATTAACTTTCAATATTCTTTGGAAATTGATAAAAGTGAAAGCAGACAATGAATTTTTTAAATAGTATTAACTAATATTTAAATTCTGATTATGAGTAAAAACACCAAAATCATAATTTTTTAGCTTCGCAACTTTTCAAGAATTCAATGAATATTCAAATGATGGACCCACCTGTGCTCTCAATTACGTGTGAATCTGATTTATAGTAAATTGAGTTTTTGTTTATAAAATTGAAGCAATATTTGAAATTAAAATGTATTAGGAAGCTATATATTAGTAGCTTCTTATTTAAATAATGTTTTTTAATATCACTGCAAAGGATCTCTTTACTTTCATATATTGCCAAATCTATACACTATAAAGTTTGTATAATTTAGGACAACACTTTTTATCACTTAATCCAGCTGACAGATTTATGAGTGTGATAATTTTTTATTCATTTGCAGATTTTTAATAAAAAAGACTTGATTAAATTAAAACGAACATTTCTCTTTTGCCAGCAATCTATTAATTATTAAATTGTCACGAAACAAGTTTTATTTGAAATTTCAACAAATCGACTGCTTAGAAATCATTAAAATACCGAAATACACAAAAAGTTTAATTCAGATATAACAATTTAATATTTTAAATTGTAGTTTTTACATCTTATTTGTAAAATTTTTAGTCAATTATAATTTTTAATGTATTTTCTCATTAAAGAAGGCACTGGAGTTTTGAAGTGATGAATCGACAGCAATCATCATTTTTCAAAATATTAAAATGCTCAAAAGTTTCAAAAGCATTTAAGCACAATAGCCTTACAAAGTTTATTATCAAGTATACTTTAACGCAATTTTTCACTAAACTGCAGATTTTCACTTTTAAGTTCAAAACGTAAGTAAAAAAATTTAATGTAAGTAAAAACATGAAAATTATGATACATTACAATTCTTGCATAAATATTTAAATTGCATTTTTACAATTTTTTAAATGTTTAAGGTGCATTAGAATTTGCTGAATAATGAATTTTAAATAATATTTTCTCAATTTGCCTGAAAAAGCTGTTGGTTTATTTTGGTTGGTCTTGGTGTCTTTCAAGCACGCAGACAGGCTTATGTCTTCATGAATTTACAAGATATACACATGAAATGTATTGCTATTTGTGCCGTTGATATTTTCCAAATGTATAATCACATAAATTCTTGTTTAGTGTGTTTCATCTCCCTATGCGAAAACGAAACTCACAAAATTTTAAATAAACAAAGCACAAAAAAGATCAAAGACATAATATAATTTTATAAATAAAGTTATAGCAGTGTATGCACGAACATAAAAAAACGGAGAAAAACTTCACAACATAATGGTGAACAAGTGTTTTAAGTTTGAGTCGTGCTTGCAGTTTAGTTTGTAATTTGCCTGCGTTTAATCCAGTATTGCGGACCAAACGCAGCAAAAATATTAAATTTTTCAAAAAGTATGAAGTTTTAATTATAAATATTTAAAAATAAAAAATATTCAAGAGTGTTTAAACAAGAACAAAAAATTATGCAAATTATTTAAATTGATTTCAGATGCAAAAATGTGTTAAAATGAATTTTCACGTTTTTTATTTTGTCGGTGATCAAATTTTGTGAGAAAAATGTGAAAATAACAAAATAAATTAATGAATATTCAGAATCAAAAAAACATGAAACCATCTATTGAAATATATAATAAAAATTACGGAAAAATAGCAAAAGTGAAAAAATAAGAATTGTACAATTCATATCATATTTATATCTTACTTAAAATAGAAAATTTCTGAAAAATTCAGAAAATTCATTAAAAAATACTAATAAATACTAAAAAAAAAAAAAAAAATAATACTAATAAATTTTATTAGGAAAATACTGTGTGCTACGCAGATGTCTCGTGAAGAAGTTTTTCTTAAATATTTTTCTCAAACTTAAACCAAAACTAAAAATTTACAAGATTTTATTTGAATAATTTTTGTTAAATATATTTAAAACAGTTATTTTTCATAAAAAATGTTTCTATTAATTTTTTTTAAAGATAAAAAAATCTTTTTTCAAATATTTCAAAGATTAAATTTTGTTTTATCACACCTTAATCTTTTATTAATACTATTATAATCACCTAAAACTAATTGAAATATTTTTTATTAAATCACAGAAAATCATGATTGAGTAATATTTTGCCTCATAAAATTAAAATGGAAAGTGATTCAGCGAGTGAAAGTGTACCTGTCGGTGTATCAGATGATACCAGTACCTCAAATCTACAAAAAGTTGACTCTTCCAGTCTTCCCGAGTTACCATATAAGAGTGAAAAAAAAGTATCATTTTCCGATGAATTGCCACTAATTGGCAGCTTACAGAATCTGAAAAAAATCGACGAGTCTCAAATTGCAACTGAAACGGTCGATAATGATACAAATAAAACTGAAATGGATGAAACTGATATTCCATTTAGTTCAAGTGCAGTGTTCCCAAATCAGAGAAAAATATCACTTCTTTTGGACAATGATGAACAACTTAATTCAGTGTGTACTATTGCAAAACGAGTGAGTGATACTCCTACAACTCCTGCTGGTATTTTAAAACACCATGAAAAATCAGAAAAGGTTGAAATTCCACAAGAAAGTGACAAATCTGTGGAAAGTGAAAATTCTATGGATGAAGCAAATGCATTGGAAATGAGTGAAAATCAAAGTGAGTCAAATAACATCAATAATGAAAATCCCAAAAAAAGCTACATGGAGTTAGAAGTGAAACGGGATAAAATGCGTTGGATGTTGATTTCGGAGTGTGGTGCAATGTTTGGAGAAGACAAACACTCAATCGATGGATTTAAAAAGATTTTTTGCGACCAGGTGAGTTCTTTTTACAACTTGTTAATGTAATATGTGCTAAGTGAAACTCGATATTGCAAAAATCATCGAAGTTATAAAAAAAATCTCATAAAAAAATGTTATTTATGTTTCGATATTAATCTGTACCAAAAAATACAATTTTTGTTTTATGTGAAATCAAACGTTTTTAGAATATCGCGTGTTCAAGTTTTTTAGTGTGCTGAGTTGCTCTGCTATATATTACAGTTGACATGCAGATTATAAAAATTTTATGTATTTGCTCAAAGAATTGAATTTCCTTAGATCAAAATATCTTTTATAAAATTCTCAAAGCTCAGCTTTAGTTTTTGAAAATACAGAATTTTTTATTTTAGAAAATATGAAATTTCAACATATTTTATAAATTTATTGCTAAAATGATAAATCGTCTGTCGTCTTCTTTTTTCGTCTCTAGAGCATCTTTTTAACTTGCACGATGTTTCACATAACTTTACCTTGTTTGCATACAAAAAAGACGAAAATAGCAGACGACAGACGAAATTGTTTGGAGCATTTTAATAATGATCATTAATTGCTCAGATTCAATCACGCAGCTGTCTGTGACACGACTGGTCTTAAAAAATGTTCATTGAAACCTGAAAAATTGAATGATTGTGATTTAGTAATTAATCATGGACGCGGTGTAATTTTAATTTTTTTTTTCGTTATTTCATTAACACTCATTACCTGTAATGAGTATTGAAAAAATTGATATACTTAAGTATTTTTTCGTGTCCGCTTAAAATGGTTTGCGCAACAATTTCTCAAAGTAAAAATTGAAAAATCTATAATTTTTAATCGTCGACATAGAAACTCAGAGTTTCAATGCTACATTTCAGGTTTGTTGAGGAATTGAGATAATTCAGTAATTACCGTCGAACGATTAGACTCATTACAGTAATTACAATAAGCAAGAAGTTACTCTGCCAATGTTAGCCAAGAAATAAATGATCAAAGTTGCAAGTCTGAGATATTTTTAACGAGCCAGGTGACATAATTTGAATTTTCACTTTCATAAATCATTTGATTTCCTAGGCCTAGATTTATCCTAAATTTATGATTTTGTTCAAATAATATATGTAACTTTCATAAAAATATCGTTTATTAAACGAAATACTTGCACATTTAAAAGTTTCTTATTTCGAAGAATAAATTTGAATAAATTTTGTTTAAAATTGTTGCCGATAAACTAGGATGTAAAAATCAAGCTGAAAGCAGCTTTCACTTAATTCTAAAATATTACTTGAAACGATTTTAATCGCTATATTTATTTAAAGAATTCCGTCCATCCCTTTTCCAATAAGTTCTACTGAACTTTCAAAAATTAAATTAAAACTAGAATCTCTTTTAAATTTCCAAAACGTGAAATCCTACTTGAGTTTGAAAAATCTTCTAAATATTCACACAACCGGTTAAAATATTTTCTCAATTCGGCAAATACCAGGTAAAACTCTAAAGTCAGTTCTATTTGCATTTTTTCGTGGTTCTCAGATTTGAGATTCCAAATGAAATTTTTCGCTGATGCGATAAGATATTTTCCACAAAAATCCAAAAATCAAATGTCAGTTTAATTCACACAAAAAAAAATATCAACCACTTAATTATATGCTCTTTAAATTTTCCTGACGCTACAATTGCATACTGTAAATTTTTAGCTCATTGTCACGTATAATACGCGTTTTTTTATTCCCAAGATGATAACGTTTTTTGGTGTTGATTGCCTTCCTTTTAAGTAAATCATTTTTTAAACCACAATTTATAATGACTTGAGAAAATTCTTTGGTGAATTGTGTACGTTCTCTTTTTATCTTGGATGAAAATATGCTTCTTAACAATCTCCTGGTCACGGTGATACCCTCTTTGGTTTATCATGATGAAGTGCAATTTTTTTGACAGGTTTTTATTTTGAAACTTATCTCCATTTGGATGGATTTCTTCAGTTCAAGTAGTTGTTTAAAATGGACAACGTATGCATTAATTAAAGACACGAATATATATTCCTTAAAAAAATTTGTTTAAAATAAAGCCCCTATTGTATTATTTTATCCTTAGTAAAAATTTATAAATGGAAATAACAATTGAAATGCAACTTGATCAAATAAAAACAATAAATTATGAATTATCATTGAAAACAAAGATTTAAATTGAATACATTCAGTGGTCAAAAATTTCTTACAAAGAGCACAAAACCTCTTTTACCCAAACTATGCTGTTGCAGAAGCCGCAGAATAGCAAATGAGAATGAATGAAATGATTTATTAATCGGCCCACAATGATTATATTCATTTAACATTCATGAACTTTCCGTTTAAAGAAATGCATGAGATACCGATCATGAAGAGAATATTTTGCATTTGGTGGAACAGATCACAAAGACAGCCACCACATAATGATTTCACAACTTTGTTGCAAAGTTATATTTTTGGAGCCTCCTTTAGCAGAAATTATTGAACATTTGCTAGACAATCTGGCTTTTTTAATTGTGCGTGGCACAAGATTAATTATTAATTGGAAGAGCTCGCGCTGCTTTTTTCTTATGTCAGGGGGCTATGAGGTCATCCGGTTGCCAAACGCTCAGTGAACTGTAGACAAAAGTGAGCGGTGTGTTTTTTCGGCTAATTTCTCTTGACCATCTTCAATATAACCAAATGATGACATTTCAAAAGCAATAACAATAAATCGTTCAACAACGAGCAAATTCAATAAAGATTTGTTTTAAAAGCGGAATTTCTTGTAGCTCTCATGGAGTATTAAAATGAGAAAATCAAGTTCAAATTCTCCATCTTTTAGTTCTTCCAATAAGCAGTAAAACTCTAAAGTAAAACTATCATTAGTAACCCTTAGTATTTGATTATATCTTATTATTGTAACAATTTCAGGAGAAAAAAAACAAATTTGTGGTTTAAAGTTCGTTTCATAATACGACTGACTTATCAATTCATCATATTACTGGCAATTACTACACGTCAGTTACTTTTTAATGATCCAAAAAACGACAAATTTTTCATTATAGCGAATTGAATAAAATATTCATTCATCATGATTACTTGCATTAAATGTTTTTTTATTTAAATTTCTGGTCAATAAAAGTTAAATCACCGGTTGATATTGATCGGAATTTTACAAGGCGGCTGCCACCTGAGACCAGTAACAATCAATTGTAATGCAGTTAATGCAATCGCATTAATATCCCTATCTTATGATTCAAAATTATTCATCTTTCCAGTTTTTAAGTGTGAATAATTTTTTTTTAAATTATTTAAAATTGTATTTGCTGAAAAAATTATGCAAGCATTTAGTGTCTGCAATTGTGACTGACATTTTATTTCAGGCAATTTAAGATTAATATAATTGTAATAGTCCGTGTTTTTCTGAATTCTTACCAAAAACCGCCAACATTCAAATAAAATATTCGAAATACCATTTTGTAATCATTTCAATTACTTTTAATATATATTATATTATTATTTTGCTTTCAGTTTAAGTAAGGTAATATAATTTAAATATAAATATTTTTTTGATCTGTTTGAATGTGTTTTAAGATGAAATATTTAACAGTTTATGTAAAACAGTGATGAACATTTCTATTAATAATTAAAATTTTACATTTAACATCTTTAAGTAAAATTGTCATTGTTATTGCATTGCTATGCTTTTAAACATTTTGACTGAATAATATTTATTTTGATTTGTATTCAGTTTTTTCGAGAACCGCAAAAATTCAATGCACAAACATATTTCTACGGAATACCTCGAGAATATCATTAAATTCAATCACTTTTTATAAGTGTACCACATAAAACATCACAGCATGCATGACTAAATATCATTAAATCTACACTAAATTATCTGAACATGTTTAATTCCCACCAATTACATTTCCCAGAAGTGAGTTTAAAATGGCATTTCCCCCCGAATTGTAATTCCATTAAATTGCTCTTAAATTAGTTGTGGCAAATAAACGTAAATTAAGCGGAAAATTACCTCTCAAAAGACAACTTGGCCACACTTCTGTTGTTTGGTATTTGCACGGTTAAATGAATATTTGCGCATATTTTGAATAAACTGAAAGGTAATCGGTGAAACGTGATCGCGACGCAGACGTCTTGAAACTCGAAGAACGAACACCTTTGTGGCAATATAATGAAGTTGTTATGTTTCGCAAATATTTAAATGAATCTGTGAGTAGAAAGTAAACAATGTAATATTTCTCATTTACTATTTGTACTACATTTCTGCAAGTTTCACGATCGTGGCGATATTTCATTGTGAGTGGAGCGCGAATTTGCTTGTCTGTTTTTCACGAGGTTTTCTTCATTTATTAATTTCTTTACCTGTAGATGTACTTGTATATGTACTTAGGTAAATATGGTAGATATATTATATTTACCATATTTACCTAAGAATTGAAAAACTTCGGTAAATATGGTAAATATAAAATATCTACCATATTTACCAAAGTTTTTTAATTCTTAGGTAGATAGGGTAGATATAATATATCTACCATATTTACCAAAGTTTTTTAATTCTTAGGTAGATAGGGTAGATATAATATATTTACCATATTTACCTAAGTTTTAAAATTTCTTTACCAGTACATGTTGAGTAATGAGTATATTGTATTTGGTCTCACAATTTCTTGGTTCATAACATTTTTTGCTCCCGAGAATAAATTGAAATATTAGGTACAGATCGAATAGAAGGGGGCGGACGTATTTTGACATTACAACTCTATATAATTAATGATGTTCGAACGTTTGAGATACTTTTTATGATAAATGATTCTAGCGGTACTTTTCAAAAATTGTTTTGGTAATAATGAACTGAAAGTCATTTCGTTTGGCTCAAATTAGGTATGACAAGTACTTTCGCTATTTTTACAATGTTATGCGAAATTGATCTATTTACGGATGGTAAGGTTACTGGAAAATGTATTTTTTTGGCTAGCGAAGGTCAATAGACGAGATCAAATAAACTGCTTTCATTCTAGCCAAAAATGTGATTTATGATGCCCAATAAAATATATATTACCATTCAATTGGCAAGCTGCCGTTTCTTCAGCTTTTCTCGTGGATTAATTGGCTCCCAAAATATTTATTAAAACGGTTGCGCTCATGATTCAATAATTAATATACAGAGTGCTGAAAACGGTCAGTTAACATTAAAATTCGTATGTTTTTATATGTCCGCCAGATATTTATATGAACAATATAAAAATTTTATCATTTTATTATGACTCGCAAAAATAAGCGAATTTTTGACAATACATAATTACTTTTTGTTCATTTTATTAATGTTTTCATATTAACACACTAGCAAAAAATCGAATTAATTTGTTTCTCATTCTTTTTTGCTTGATGCCACCCAGGTGTACTGCTTTGTGTTTTCGTTGACTTGAGTCAATCGTTGCCTGCGGATGTCAATCTTTTGATATTTTTGAAACAATCAAAATGTGTGGATTTTTTGGGCTGTCGGATTTGAAATTAATACGCACTAATTCCAACAGTAACATTTCAATACATTGTAAGTAATTGGAATAAACTACATGGATATACATTTCATTCCGCACGATCAAAATTTAATCGTGCTCTCTCAATTAAGGGTTATTATAAACGTAAAAGTTTTTATAGGTGCATTTAAACGTTTTAAAGCATTTAAAATTACTAGGAACGTATTCATTCATTTTCTGAATCTTCAAATAATGATCAGGAGAACACTTTTTTTCTTTTAAAGGTTTTTGTTCCACTCATAAACTTATTGCTATAAATTTGTTGAAAATTTGCCATCTAAATTGATTCAATTATAACTTCTATTTTATGTGCTCTTACCATTTCGATGAACCATAGGTTAAAGTTTAGAGAACATATATCAAGTTCATGTCATTGCAAGTTGAACTATTTATTTTATTTTGATGTTTCCGAAAATATAATATAGCATTTTGCTTCAGTATTCTTTTGTGAATTGAAACTTTTCGTAAGTTCTTTGAAAGCAATCGAATCTACGCAAGTATGTTGTACGATAATGAAAAATATTCAAAATATAATTCATTCTCTGACTTTATCACATAATGAAGTAATCTTTTGTAGGGTGCCAGCGGGTGCCAGCTCACGTGAGAATTCTTGGAAATGATTTGCCAAATGTGTAAGTAAATGTGCTAAATGTGCTAGTAGGGAAGATTGAAGACATTGGTTAACAAGAAGATATAAAATGGCAAAATTATTGGGAAGGTTAGAGATGTAACAAGTGATATGACATAAAACAATGTAATTTTTTTGAATACTTTATTTAGCTCTTGTAAGAAGCGAAGTTAAAAGTTTTAAATTGTTTCAGAACTCATTATTATGAATCATTCTCCTCCTCCAGCTTGTGAGAAATATTATAAATATGCTTCATAAGCTGTAACCTTTACGCATGTTTTAAATAGTTGCAAAAAAAAGTCGAGCGAAAAAATAATATCGGACTTTTTTTTCCAGATTGTCTTGAAGCTGTTAAAAACTATTTATGAAAATACTTTATTGCTTTTTTTACGTTAAATATTGTTCTGTTATATTGCTTTTTTATAACTTTGCATTTCTGATTATATCATATTATGTCAAATTTATTATTCTTATAGTTCTAATAATAATAATACACTATATTGTCTAAAAGTTCCACATTTTTGGATCCAATATTAAAAAAAAAATTTTAAGCAAAGCCAAAACTATTAAATAGTTTTTAAAACTTGTAATTCAAATTCATTTAATTGAGTTTAGGCAGTTACATTTTAAGGTTATGACTTTATACTCTTCACTGATTGAAATTTTTTGATATATGTAACAAAATTTTGGAATGTATTGCAAAAAAATGTACATTAAAAGGCATTTTTGTTGAAAAAAAAATTAAAAAGCTTCAACATTTTCAAAAATGTATTTTAATGTACATTTTTTTGCAACACATTACAAAATTTTGCTACATATAGCAAAAATGAAAAAAAAAAAATTTTCAATATTTTCAAAAATGTATATTAATATGCATTTTTTTGCAATACATAACAAAATTTTGTAATCAAGCGCAAAATTGAAAGACGTCAAACCGTATTTGACATTTTAAACGTCAGCAGTCCTATAATTTCAAACGTGGTAATTTTTGTCGTGCTGATAGTTTAATTAATTTAACTGTGATTAAGTGTTGTGGAGCCATTTAAATGTAACAAAAATGTAGAGGATGCTGTTCCGAACAAGTGGTAAGTCTTAGAAAAAGTGAAAATAGCTATGTTTTTTTCTTCTTATCAGTTTTTTTCAAAACTATTGAATAAACAAGAATCTTTCAGAAATATTAAGTCTGAAATCCTTTATTATAGGAATTCTAGATGGACTCGTCATGATTAGAATGGACAACGTGGGGAAGTTACACTAACACAACTCATCTTTCGCTTCAAGCTACGAGACTATTACAATGAGTATCATTTAGTTTTATTTTAAATTTTTATATTAGCAAACATATAAATAGTGTCCAGTATAAAGCTCCACGAAAAGGTGTCCACCTTAGAATTACCGACTTTCTAAGATGATATTTTGATTTCTACCAGATAGAATTTCAAGTTAGGATTACAATCTTGAAATTCTATTCGGTAGAAATTAAAATATCATCTTAGAAAGTCGGTAATTTTAAAGGGACAGGTTTCCGTAGAGTTTATTCGTGGACTCTACTCAACAAAACCCATATCTAGTATTGTTCAGTAAAAACTCTACGGAAATCTGTCCACCTTAAAATTACCTCCTTTCTAAGTTCATATTTTAATTTCTACCAAATAGAATTTCAAGATTGTGATCCTAACTTGAAATTCTATCTGGTAGAAATCAAAATATCATTCTAGAAAGTCGGTAATTCTAAGGTAGACACCTTTCGTGGAGCTTTTACTGGACACTTTATATGTCCTTTGCTATATATGTGTGCTAATAATATTGTATTAACTTATTCCTTTCAATGTAATGTTGCAATTTATATTTACATTTTCTTTTGATATTTTGATAATTTCAACTGTTAAACTCTTATTTAAAATGAAACCGAATAAAAATATTAAAACTTCAAATTTTAGTGTTTTTTTATTATTTCCTTTGAATTTCAGGACTTGTGCTAAATTACAAAATTTTGCATATTGAAAAGCAAAAAAATCCATATTATTGAACATTTATTTACTTGCCTCCATTAATGGACAAAATTTTGTTATCTATAACAAAAAAATGCATATTAAAGTGCATTTTATGTGAATACAGAAGTAAAAAAAAAGTTTTCAAAAATGCATATTAATACGCATTTTTTTGTTATAGTTTACAAAATTTTGCTCATTAATGGAGGCAAGTAAAAATGCTCAATAATACGCATTTTTTTGCTCTTTAATACGCAAAATTTTCTTACGTTTGTCAAAAAATTTGAATCAGTGTTATTGGGAAAATGACTCAGTAAATTGCAAGATAATATTGTTAAAAATTAATTGTATTCTTTAACATGTAATTATGTCACATTAAAGAATAATAAAAGTAATGCGCAATTTCACATAAACTGTTTAATTTGCATTTCCTGTCACCGCTGAATTGCTTTAAGATAGTAAACTTACGATGACTGCATTTACATGTAAAACAAAATGAAAATTAATATGGGATTAATGTAAATTTATGCACTTTGTCCACAATAATGTTACAAATCGAGATAACAATAATCGAATTTCAATTTAAATTCAATTTTCCATAGAACTTTCACTTGATTGTTTTAAGACTGTTGCTAGTAGTTTTTTTGACATGAAATAACATTGATTCTGATCTTGAAAGTCGAGCATTGAAATCTTCAATTATTTTTTATTGCCTCGATAAATTCATTTAGAATGTTGTACAGTTAAAATACAAAAAACATAAAATGTTTTAATGCTCTGAATTGAAAATTGCTGTTTTGTGGTCCACTACCAAAAAAATATAAATCCGATCATTAAAAGGAATCAAACCTCAAAATGCAACCAATTAAATTGAGATTTTAACATTTTTTTACTGATGATGAAGTGATTTTAATTTAATGATTCCATTTATTTTAACCATCTCAAAATTAAAATTTCAAAACTTTTTTTAATGTAAAATATTTCATAATTCACTATTAATCTAAACAATAGCATGCACCCGCACCAAACCAAGCTATTGGTTAAATTTTTAAAAAATAAATAGAAAGGCGTTTATTTACTTGACAGCGGTCGTGAATTTTAATAACTATACTTTAGAGCTTGACGCATAAAATAAAATTACACATAAAATGAACAATTATTATTTTTAATATAGTTGTGACTTTTAAAATTTTAAATGCATAACATAACATTGCAAGTGTTCTTATTCCATAAAATTAGTATCACCCTAGAAATTTTTCAGTTCTCACATTGTACTGAGTCATTCATGAAATATTCATTTTTATTTTTGAAAATGTTGGAAATTTGGTTTTATTTTTAAAAGTTTCTTTAACATGCAAAATACAAATTTTATTTATTAAAATATAAGACTTGTTTTTATTTACTAATATACTGTTTGATCTCATTTATCTATTTAACAATAAATTTTTTGAAGAAAAATATTATTAACCAAATAAAATCAAAATCATAATCGTATTTTGCTGGTGACTGTACTTGCATGGAAAATTTGAAAAAGCATTTTATTCGTCAGTTGCTGTAAAGTTTCCATGACCTGAATTCAAGCAAATAGCCAATCATTTTTCAAAAGCATTCGATTTCCAATTCCACAAAATGTATTTTGGCTAGCATTACATTCGATTGTTGTTGCTTGCTGATTTATTAAAGTCGCACGTAATAATTGAAAGCTCATGTGATTGGACGAAAATTACGATTGATTTTTCCCGAAATTAACAAAACAAGTGGAATGGATAACATGATTTTGCTATATAATCTTTTTATACACGGCGCTGAGTAATCTTTGTAATTAAGCTTATTATTATTTAAGTAATGGTCTTTAAAACATGTCAATAATTAAAAATCAATATATCTGTAAGTCTTTAATACGAATGAGCTACCTCATTATCCGGCTTAAAAAAGTCTACACTATCTATAAATAATCATTGAACTTAATCAAGTTTATGTCATTTTTTATGCTAAATGTAATTTTTATGCTATCTACAATAGAGTAATACTCTTTGATGATTCTTCAAGACTTGGAAATATAATAACTTGATTATATGGGACAATTGATTTACAATGTACCAATTTTTTTGTTCTGAATGTGTATGTCTAAATTTTGGACAATTCAAGATGTGAGCACTTGCTTATATTTTTGTCTGTCGCTTCAATTTCAAAATTCGTTTTGAACAATAAATGATAATCAAAACCAAATATTGCCAAATGTTTGATTGAGTTTGAATATAGTTAAACTCTCATCAAGCTTTTAAACACAAAATCCAGCACAAAAAAGCATACAAAATTTTTTAATGTATAAATTTCAAAAGCAAGCTATTATTGTCAGTACGCAGCAAGCAAATCAACAACATGTAAAGTGTATTGAGACAGATTTAATCACTCGAATGATCATAGTCCGAATTGATATAGACGCAAAACCTAAAGCCAATGTTTGGGCATCCAAATTAATAAAACAAACCAGTTAAGCAGATAAATTTCATTTTAAATATAATATGCAAATAAGCTAACCGCTAAAACTATTAGAAAAGCGAAAGCTTTGTCACATTTCTCAGACATGTTTTGATTAATTTTATCGTTAAAATTATAAAATAATTAGGAGAATATATGTTTCCTTGGAGGAATATACAAGTTATATATTATTAAATTAAAGTATTCAAGCGAAAGTTGAGAATATGAATAAATTATGTTAGTTCTTCTGCCCTATCAAAATTTTATGAATAAAGTTTTCTTTTATTAAAGTGATATTTTAAAACGGCACTCTTTTTTTTTTGTTATGGAAATTTGAATATTTTTGCAGCTACATTTGTGGTGACAACCGCTATGAGATTGATTTCATACCATATTTAATTCCAGTTGAATTAAAAGAAATTATTTTGACGTCAAACTTTTTTTCTCTTACAGGCTTTTTTGCGGAATTTTTTTCAACTTTTCGATCAAGACAATCACAAATTTTTGGCGCAAGACCAATGGATTGAGCATCTAAAAGGAAGGCTAACGTGAGTTGCACAAAATTTTGAAAATTAAATTCGTATATTTCTTTCATTTTTTTAGGGATGAGAAACAGATAGATTTTGCAGAGCAGATTGAGTCGGTTACCTATGTGATTTGTGGAGAAAATAAAGTCACTTTTGACAAGTTTTGTCAAATATGGAACGCAAAAGGCGTAAGACTCTTTATAAATGTTAATTAATATAATCTTGATAAATGTTTCCACTTTAGGTTTTAGATAAATTTTACCGTTTGATTGACGTGGAATCAGTCAACTCTATTTCAACCAGTCAAATAATGGAGTTTATATCAAATCTAACGAACTCAAGACCTCGTACAGGGTTCGACAAAACATCACTTGAGAGACTTGAGGTGCTATTCCGAAAAACCGTTGGAACTGGCAAAGAAATTAGAAGAGAGGACTTCAAGAAAATCTGTACATCCAAAAATGTTTGTGTTTACAGCTGACTTCATCATTATCTAATTTTTTTTTCATTGTAGCCTTTCTTCACAGAGAGAGTTTTTCAAATATTTGATAAGGATAATTCGGGATCTATATCTCTTCAAGTAAACTAAGATTAAGATAGTTTTCTAAATGATTTTCTAACTTCTTTTTTATAGGAGTTTATAGATGCAATGCATCAATTTGCTGGTCAATCTTCAGACGATAAAATAAAATTTTTATTTAAAGTCTACGACTTGGATGGTTAGTTGTAGAACATTTGAAAATCAAGCCATTTATCTATATTCATATTTACAGGTGATGGTTTGATTCAACATCTTGAGCTGCAACATGTTATGCGCGCATGTATGGAAGAGAATGGAATGAAGTTTTCTGAAGAACAAATCGATGACTTAACAATGGCAATGTTTGAAGATGCAGATCCTTATAATAGAGGAGCGATCACTTTTGAAGCTCTTAGAAATCAGTTAGAGAAACATGGTGGTTTGCTAGAAAATCTAAGTATCAGGTATTTTGATTTCATTCTGTTTCATGAATACAACTGAAATTTATTCCACAGCATTGATCGATGGCTAGTTCCGTTACCCCAAGAATCATTGAACAAATGCAGGAGAAAAAATCCGCTTCCCCATCAATTCACAGCTCCCTACATCAAAAACAACTACGTATTCTTAGCTTTTCTAGTAGCTTATACGATCGTCAATATTGGACTTTTTATTTCTCGAGGTATTCAATACCGCAACAGTAACATATTTGTTATTTTTGCTCGTGCTTGTGGTAGGTGTATGTGTGTTGATTTGCAGTTATCTAAATGAAACGACTTTCTTTCCCAATAGGACAGTGCTTGAACTTCAACTGCGCTTGGGTTTTGGTGCTAATGCTGAGGCAATGCATCACTTTTCTTCGAACTCGAGGCTTTGGTGCTTTTCTGCCACTTGATCAACATATTTACTTACACAAGCTCACTGGAGTAGTGATTGCAGCTTTCAGCTTATTCCACACTATCATGCATTTGATTAATTTTAGTGAGTTTAAAGTATTATTAGATTAGAACAATAATTTTAAATTTAATTCTAAATTCAGGCTTTATTGTCGTGAACGATCCAGTGGTGAATCATAACAACTACACAGCTGCTGAGTGGCTCTTTACATCCAAGCCTGGTATATTTGGTTTGATCGGTGGGTATGCCAACCCAACTGGTATTATTCTGTTTATAATATTATTGATCATGTTCATCTGTTCGCTTCCTTTTGTGCGTCGTGGTGGGAGCTTTGAAGTTTTCTATTGGACTCATTTACTTTACATTTTCTTCTGGATTTTGGTACTACTGCATGGTCCAAATTTCTACAAATGGTTCATTATACCAGGCTTGATTTTTCTGGTTGAAAGAGTTACCAGGTAATGTCACACGAGCTCGGGATCATTTAAATATCTAAAATATTGTGTTTTCTAGATTCATTTGGATGAGATCAAATCGAGGAAAAACATACATATCTTCTGGATTGTTACTGCCATCTAAAGTCATTCATTTGGTCATCAAAAGACCGTTTCATTTCTGTTTTCGGCCTGGTGATTATGTTTTCATAAATATTCCCGCTATTGCTAAGTACGAGTGGCATCCTTTTACTCTAAGCAGTGCTCCCGAGCAAGACGATTACATATGGTTGCATATAAGAGCTGTAGGAGAGTGGACCAATCGTCTATATGACTTTTTCGAAAGAGAACAAGAAAGATTACATAATGGTGAAGTACCTGCTTGCATTCCTGGCAGCTCCAAACAAATCACAGAAGTAAATTTGTCTCAAGCCGACATTGTATCAGAATTGATAGAAAAATCCAAGAACAAACCAATGAACGATTCAGACGCACCTCCAGTCCCAGAAAGAAGATCATATAAAAATGGTAAAGAGAGATCAGAAAATAATCCATTTAATTTTGAGCACAATAGATCTTTTAAAGCTTTGTCAAAACCATCAAAACTAGCTACCGAAACCTTTTCATCTTTTCCACCACCAAAACTTGAGAGACAAATGACCGATAGCAATGCCATCCAAAAAATGAAAGCGTAAGAATATTTGTCAACTAATTCCAATTTATAACTTATTAATGATTACGAGTTAATAACTTACTATTATTCCATGCTATTATAAAAATGTATGTTTTAAATATCCGCTCAACAAGAAATGAGACTCAATATTTTAATTGTAGCATAGTTCAAAATTGAACTTATTGAAATTTGATCAGAATTTTTCTAAAAGATTAACAGATTAATTATCGTTAACATATTTTATAATTTGAAAAAGAGTGTTATGAATAATTATAAATAATATAAAATTTATATTATAACTTTTCAGAACAATTCAGAGAACATTTTCAAGAAGAGATACCTCAAAGTTTGGCATGAACGGAGTTCATAATGATGCTTTCACTGCAGATGATGGTAATGCAGAGTCTAAACAAATAAATTTAAAGATGCTGCTTCGTCAAAAAAGTCCGTTAGAGAAAGCTTTATCAATGCCAGATATGCAGAATAAAATGAAAAAGCGAGAAAGAATTATGGCGTAGGTTTGTCAATATATTTAACAATCGTGTGTTACAAGACATAAAATTTTTTCAGATTGAGAGAATATAATCGGTCGGAGTCTGAGAGATCATTTGATGAAGTACAAGTTCGAAAAGCTCGTCTACAATCGTTAGGTTTAGCTTATTTGAGCCCGCAAAATAAATCATTGGCTCAAAGTTTCCGTTATATGAGAAATAAGCCCACAATCATCGCTTTCAAAACTCCCAGTTTGGAGAACTGTGAGCCAAGAGACTCAACAAATTCTATGGGTAAGCTATCAAGAAATTATCTGAATGAAAATATATGATAAAGTTTTATTTTTTATTTTTTCAGTGATATCACCTGGAAGTGTCTTTACTCCAAAAGAAGTAGAGGAAGGCAAAGTGACAGGTATAGTTGGTCAACACCAGCGACCAGTTAACTATCCTGTTGGGAAGCCGTTAGAGGTATAATCTTAAAATTAACTGAGGCTTAACAATATTTATGATTTTATTCACAGATATTTATTGATGGTCCATATGGAGCACCTTCAAGTCACATCTTCCGAGCTCAACATGCTGTGCTAATTGCTACTGGTATTGGAGTAACACCATTCGCTTCTATATTACAATCAATCATGCTCCGTTATTGGAAAGCACGCCATTCTTGTCCTCGTTGCAAATACGAATGGGCCAGCGAAATTCCTTTAACCATAATGAACCTACGAAAAGTTGACTTTTTCTGGATAAATCGTGATCAACGTTCATTTGAGTGGTTCATCAATTTATTATCTCAGCTTGAAATTGAACAGGCCGAGTTAGGAGGAGCTATGGAACGCTTCTTAGACATGCACATGTATATTACTTCTGCTCTCCAAAAAACTGATATGAAAGCTGTTAGCTTGCAACTTGCCCTTGATTTATTACATCAAAAGGAGCATCGTGACTTGATTACTGGATTGAAAACGCGTACAAATGCTGGTAGACCCAACTGGGATAAAGTTTTCAAACAGATTCAAGATCAGAAGAAGGGAAAAGTTACCGTTTTTTACTGTGGTCCACCGCAGTTGGCCAAGACGTTGCGTTACAAATGCGATCAATTTGGTTTTTCTTTTAGAAAAGAGATTTTTTGATCTTGTAAAGTTTTTGAAGCCTTCGCATAATTTATTTGTTAAAAAATTACTCGTTATTAAGTTACCAAGATAGTAGGAATCATAAACATTGAATTACAATAAAGATTTTTTTTTCAACATTTTATTGTTTTAAGAAATAACTAACATAAATCATAAATTGCCAACACTATTTTGGATTAGGATACTGCCTCAGGTATTTATTAATCTGCTTAGAGTCTAAAAGTTTTCCTGTTTTGACCAGTTTGGCACCTTTTGCCAAAGTTTGTTTACTTGCTAAGCTTCGATCCATGAATTCTTTATGACTTTTATTCAATGAATTTATTTCTTTTGCACACAGTGTCTCGTTAAAGTCATTATTCTTCATGGCAGCAAAAAGAACAGACAACTCTTGTAATGAAGCTATTTCCTAGAAAAATGTATTCAAAGTTTTGGGATGATTGATAAAATTAAGAATACTTACGGATTGAGAATCAGCTTTTCCACTGACCATATTCTTCAATTTTAATGGAGCGATCTCTTGAAATGGCACCTTGTTGATGTTTTGAGGAGTTCTAGCTTTAAAGCCTTTTACCTTATATGCTCTCAAAAGAAATCCCAGCCTCATAGTTTGATTTATAAGTTTTTTGAAAAATTTCACAAGTGCAATAATAATATTTTCTTATTTGACACTTGATCAATCAGAGCTTTGATGCGTAATCCAAGCAGCACCTAATAAGATTGATTGTTTTGATTCAAATATTAAAAATAATATTTTTTTCTTGTTGTGATCTCGGTAGATATGTTAAACTTATCCAGATTTCACAATTGCCATGGTTCCAATATCGAACTCTTCTCCAACAGCACCGTAGCGTTTAGAAAAGGTAAAGATTCTGTTTGGCATTGATATAAAATATAAAAATTATTACTTGTTAATTTCAGCCAGCTTCGCTAATGCACTTTGCTTCAGTAGGTTACCTCTAAAACCTGGAGAATTGTTCTTGATTGAGATAGAGAAGAAAGAAAACGGGTGGAGTGGGCACCTTCGTTTGGGCCTTAGTCAATTAAATCCAAAGTTGGCAGAAAACTGTGGACTTCCACAATATGCATTGCCTGACTTGGCAAATTTAGGCACAAGCTGGATATATCCAATAACTAAAGCCGCAGGAGCGACACGTGAAACTAAAAGTATTCTAGGTGATCCATCAATACCATACGTTCGAACGCTTTGTGGCATTGTACCTCGTAATGTCCTTAAGCCTACCACAGAAGTAAATGTGTCTAATATGCTCCCCACCGATAGAGGATCCCGTATTGGACTAATCTATTTGCCTGCAGGAGATGACAAAGCAGAAATGCATTTCATAATAAATGGAGAGGATCAGGGTGTATGTGTTAATGATGTTCCTTACAAAGGTATGTTTCTAGTATAATATACTAATTAAAATGAATGATCCACTAAAAGTTTTTTAAATATCAAAACACTTCTAGATGGAGAGCTTTACGTTGTTATAGATGTTTATGGCACCACAAAACAAGTTAAAATTATTCAATTATATGGTAGTAAGTATTTAAAATCTAAAACCAATCATTAGTTTGCAAAATTTTATTATCGCTATAATTTTTTTAGTTTCAACGTTGCAAAGCCTTTGCCGGGATGTTATTCTTACGCATTGTGTAAATAACAAAGTAAATGATTTACCACTACCAGAAAAACTGATTAATGAGCTCATAATCAACCATTGAAATAGATGAGAATCCACAAATGGCTCTCAATTTCTGATCAATCTACTACAAAGTTTAAGGCATTTATTTGAATTTTAAAAACTTTTTGGGAAGTTTAAAATTTGCATCAAAAAATGTTGTTGAAGAATCTCATTGAAAAAACATGAATTTTGGAAGTTTATCTCAATCATGATTGACAAAACATTCACAAGCACTAAAGTCTGATTTTTTATTTATTTCTTTAGTTATATACACAGAAAATGTAAACTTATTTTGACAAAAAAAAATATTAACGTAGTTTTTGAACTTAAAAAAAAGACGAATATTGAAATAGTACATGATCGAGATAAACTCCCTCAATCTAGCCTTGCATTAAAGATTATTACCGAAACAAAATTGTAAAAAATTTATTCGATATCTGATTTTATGGTAATAATTAATATAAAGACAATTTTCAATTGTGAAGTAAGTTTTTACCTATTTTATAATGCCCATTTTGATGTTGAGAAAAGTATTTTTTATTATCTGAAATACTAGAAATATTCAAAAAATGATTCTTTGCTTTCAGAGTTCTTTAGGATTAGGTAATCCTCTATGTCATTTAAGTTTATATTGTCCTCCAGACTGGAAGAGATTACTTGTAAATAAAATACTTTTTACATCTTTCCTTCTGTTTCATTTGATTTTTTTGAAATCGTAAGATAGCTAAGTATGAGATATTTGAGAATCAATAAATAAGTGTTTACAATAAATTTTCTTTTAAATAATAAGTTATATATCATTCATTTTATTAAAAGTTGTATGTTAAATGCATATAGATTTTTCGCTAAAATTTCTGAATTTCCTTTAGTTGTATAAATTATAATAAATCCTGGAATAGTCTCCTTGATTCCTATTTACACTGCCAGACTGCATAATTAAATTTTCCTTTAGTTTTGTAGTCTTTTCTTCCAATTTCTATAGTCTCGTCAAAGACTAAAAGCATCAAAAATCATTAAAATGTCTTATTCCCAAAAAACATAACAGCATACCTTTATCAATATTATAGAACAACTTAAGTTGCTCAATTGCTTCTTCTTCCTTTTGTGTGAACATCAGAGACTTTGTTTTTGTTTTCTCATATTGTTGTTTATCTTTAATTTCGTCTTTCAAAATTGAGTGAAAGTTCTCTTGTTTCTGTGCTGTTGACTTTTTAGGTACTTTTTTAGTGTTGCATGACTGTGCTGGCGACAAGGTTTGGAAGTTTTTTGATTTCATTGAATGTTGGCTTCCATCAAAACTTAAGTTTGGCACAGGAAAAGAATCGTCAAACAAGTTTTTGCTAACACCACTTATTGCACTCAAATTCCAAGGGTTTTCTGGAATTTCTTTTACTATTGACTCGGTGGCTAATGCTGTTAGTTCCATTTTTGGATCGTTTTCAGATGAAGAACGATTCTTTCCCTTTTTAGATCTTCCTTGTTTAAACTCGTAGTCTGCTAGTGTGAATATATTTCTAGAATTACAACTTTCGTCTTCAGACTCAAGACTCGGCGAGTTGACAATGGTTTTAAGATTCACAAACTGATCCACATTTAATTTTTCTTCAGTTTTCATGATCTCGTTAGTTTTGATAGCAGCAAGAATCATTTTTTTCTTCGGGTCTTTTTTGTCTAAGGAGACTTTTTTCCATGATTCTCTAACTAATTCTTCTGATTGGTCAAAATATTTCTTCACTTCTACCTTTATTGGTATTTCTTCTTCAATAGATAAATTACCGATCAAAGACATTGCCTTTTTCTCATATGTCCTTCGCTCAATTTCCGATTTATTTGCAGAGTACTTTACTTTTTGCTTAGGCTTAACTGGCACTATTTCAAGTTCTCCTTCTTCGCTAGCGAAGCTTGTTTCAAACTCTCCAATGAATTTAATGAGGTCTTCATCGGAAATTGCATCTGCGTCGGGTGTTATGTTTCTGTATTTGTCAATATTGAAACAGGCTCGATAATACTGAGATATCTCATTTAAAATTATTGGATCAAGTGAGTCCAGTGTTGAGCTCTCGAGAGCTCTGCCCAAGTTGTGACAAATGAATTCCATACAGACTCGCGTGATTATCGGGCAATTATATTTTTGGCCCAGAACTAAATATTCACCGCAATTTCTGATACAGATTTTCTCGCAAATCATTAATTCGAATATTTCACGAACATCTTCAATCAAAAGCTGGTCACAAAACATTATCATGTTGAACATGTAATTTTCAGAGAAATTCCCGCTTTTAAATGTTTTTATGTTATTGTTGTATGCAAATTTGATAATTGGCTCTAGATACTCAGCCTTTACATTTTTCATTTGAATTGTGTTGTTCTAAAAACAAAATTATATAGAATATTTGTAAAATGGAAATAATAAGTACTAACCTCCGACCAAGAATGTACAAACATCATTTTGAAATATTCCAAACGACTGACCAAAATAGCCTTGTGGGCTTGAATTTCTTTATTGTCCTCCAGCTTGATTGTGATATCATAAAACTGGGTTAATCTTCCATGGTCAAACCATTGAAAATTTGACACTGCCGCATCATAAAACCCTAACAATGATTTTTTGAAAGCTGCATTCAAATCAATCAAGTCCATTTCCAGAAGAACACGAGTGAACAATGTATTTACTTCCTCACCGCTTTTACTCGATAATTTTAAGAGGTCTAAAATGTTAAGGTTTTATTTTTAAAATGTCTGCAATCGATTAGAATAGTTACCGTTTTCATTTGGACCCCGATTGGTGTAAATGAATTTCAATATAATTTCAAACATGGATTTTGTCATATTTGGAATATTTACTGTTATTTTCTTCTGGCCATTAGAGGTTTCAATTAATTTTCTAAGATATTTGCTTCTTGAACTGATGATGAACTTATGCGCTGTATATTCAAATTGATCTACCTGTAATGAAAAATTTCAAAATTATATTATTAAATTTATAATAAATGTATCGATAATATAAAAACACTTATTCTGTTTTCCTGATTGTCATTAAAAAATGACGATTAGTGAAACAAAATAAATGTTTTTAATAAAACATGATTTAATTAATCTTATGAAGTGAATCTTACCACAAACTGGCAATCATGAATGTTATCCATGGATGATGATTCTGCAAGAAGTTCCGAAAAATCGTAACTCACTAACTCATATTTCGGGATGTTTAAATAACGCTTTGAATTTTCTAGTAAAGCTATAAAGTTTTCTCCATCCGAGTCACAACGAATGAGAGAAGCAGTTGAAATGTTCGGAATTCTCTTCAAATACATTTTGCTGATCACAGACTTGGATAGCTCTTTCTTGAGATAAGTCTCTTGATACTCATTTAGTGAATCGAAGTTTTTGTTGTAAGGCATTTTGTGTTTTATGGATCCAAAAAAGCAGTGACCTTCAATCAACAATATAAGACGCTCTTTGCTCCACAGCATCTGATCGATGCTTACGTTGAAGTTTGTTGCAACAACACATCTGAGAATAACGTTAATTATTATTTTGTTTAGTTGTTAAATTTATTTTTGTAAATACTTTACAAACTGCTGAAGGTCGTCGTACCAAAAGTAAATATTTTTGGCAACAGTCAGAATAATAACTTCTAGTTGTTTCTCTAAAATGACATAAATAAATGATGATCTACATGATTCCCTTTTTAAAAAAATTGTTAAAAAAAACTTACGGATAACTTTTGATATCTCATTACTGTTGTAAAGTAGTTCTCCTCCAGTAACAGCGATTTTCACGAACTCTTCCATTCTAGATTACATTTTTAATAAATATATAGCATTCAACTAAACTCAAGTTCCTTACAATGGATTCTTAAAAGTCTTCAACTTCCTGTTGTGAAAAATGTAGAAGAACTTATGGCTTCCTTCTTTATTACTGGCATAAATACAAATAGCTGAATTGCTCGTCTCTACTAGATCAAGGTTTTGATGTTCCGAAAATGGTATTGAAAGCTGTTTCAGAGTCATGATGGACTCTTGACTTGTACCAAATTGACCTAAATAAATTAATTAGTTATCGTTATCTGTTAAAACATAATCCCGCCTCAAAAGCAAGAAAAATATAATAATTACCTACATTCAGGCCCCATACAAACAAACATGACTTGCCTATGGCTAAAGAATGAAAGTCTTGGGCAACCACTCGATAAATTTGTCTTCCACTAAAAAAGATTAAGATTTAGTCTTTTTTCGCGATCTATGAATTTAAAAATTCTGAATTACTTCAAAAGTTCAAAATTGCTGACTTCTTTAAAGAACAAACTGTTTTCTGGATGAGACTTTAGGCCCAACTGAAAATTATTGTTTATGCCAGATGAGTAAACAACTCCACGATCGGTTAATATCAGTGAGTGACTCCTTGCAGCAGATATATCAATAATTTTCTCGTTCTTCTGTACAAACTTAATGACAACCTTCTGAGGCACTACAACTGTACATTCAGATCCATTTCCCAATCTGCCTCCTTTACCATGACCAGCACTGTACAAAACTCCGTCCTCAGTAAGCAATAGCGAATGAAACTCGTTAATGCTCGCTAGTTTGACTAAAATGTTCGACTTTCGAAAATAGTCTAAAATATCAGGTGTCTCTTTGCTTTGGACATTACCAATTCCAAGATTGTAATTTTTATTTTTACCCCATACGAAAGTTTCTTTACCAGCTGATTTTAAGTTATTTTCATCTTCATTCTGCCGGCAGCAAAGTTGTAAAGGATTAACAAAATCATTATCAAGAGCTTCAAAACTTGCTCCATATTTTTTTAACAGTACAGCAATGTTTACAAATCCATAATAAATTGACCGATGGAGAGCTGAATGTCCCGATTCGCTATCTTTTTTTTGAAGATTTATGCCTGCTTGTGATAAGATCCATTCAGTAAGGACATATTTGTTGGTAGAAGCTGCTAAATGAAGAGCACTACGACCCTAAAATTGTTATCAAAATTAAAATCTCAATACGAGTCCAAAAGTTCGTATACCCACTTTGTCATCAGTATTTTCGATATTTTGGCATATCTTTGATATGTATGAAATCAGAAGAGATTCATCAATACCTCGTTTTGTGATTGATTGTGTAATCAAATTGCCATGGGTAACATTTTTACACTTTTTAGTGCATTCAAAATCTGCGTTAATCATAATTATAATTTAAAGAAAATTTTTTTTTCAAAAATGACAACAAACCAAAAATATATCAAAAAACTAACAGCTTCAAGTCTGGGCGTCGTATGTAGGTTCTTTATAAGTTAAAACATAAACAAACAATAACAAACAAAAAAACTTAAGATTTTAATTTCAGTAAACAAATTAGTATTTAAAAACTAAACTGTTTTTTATGTTATCAGTAATTTTCTTTTATTTAGACCAAATCAAATTATAAATGAATATTATGGATCAAACAGAAATAGTTGTAGATCCACTGGTGGAGCCAATCAAACCCAAAAGAAAGAGAAAGACACCTACGTTTTGTTGCGTACCATATTGTCCTACGGTCTATAGATCTGGTGGAGAACCTATTTCTTTTTTCAGATTTCCTTTAAACGGTAACATACTAAAATGAATATGCTATAATAAACAACAAACTAACAAAGTATTATATTTCAACAAACTTTTGTAGCTATTGAAAAGAATCGATGGATGCTGTTACTGAGAATGAGACCCAAAATGAAAGTAACATCTAAAAGAGTTTGCATGTTTCATTTTAAAGAAGATGATTTTTTTGCTAAAGGTAACTTTTTTTTCTTATAAAAATTTTAATGTGTTATGTTAATTTATTTAATGCTCTTTTAGGAGCTACTAATCGTAGAACGCTTAAAAAAAGAGTGAAACCATCACAAAACTTAAAATTATCACCAAACGAGAAGAAAAAAACAATCATTGTTCGAAAAGAGAGAAACTTAAGTGATAATTACCAATCTAAAATAACATCAAAGACTGCAGAAGCTCGTATTGAACCACCGCTTGAACCTGTTGAGCCACCAATTACAAAGCAAGAACCTAAACCGTTAAACGCAAAGGAACAATTCTTAAACTATCTAATTGAAGCCCTAGCTCGTAAGACTGTTGAGAATTCTCAATTTGAGCAAATGATAGATTATCTGGAAAATGAAGTTCAATTTCTAAAAAAGAAAAATTCCAACATGGCCTATGTAATAGCCAAAATAAGAGATGGTGAGGCCATAGAAGAGCTCGACAAGTTTTTGATTGTGGATGACGAAGAACCATAGAAAATACAAGATGCACTAAACATTAATATTCGTTTATTAAATACATAAAAAACTATATATTTAACAAGTATCATAGTAAATAATAAAGATTTACTAAGTTTTTCATTTTTATTAAAGGATTATAAAAGTATCCTTCACAATAAATAAAATACGGTAATACTAATGATTTGAAAAAATTATAATTTCAAACAATTCGATTTCTTTTAAATACGGATAATCTGTTATAATTTTACAAAGGTATAATAAAGCAATGCAAGCCAATTGAACTAAATTCATAATTAACAAACTGGAATAATATGTGAAGTGATAGATATTTTTTCAAAAAGTATCATGTTTATTGAGTTTTTCCTCAATTTTTCAAAAATATATTATCAAGCTAATAAAAAGATCTTAACATTCAAAAGCCATTTAGTTTAATTTCATAAAATATTGAAATTATTATTGTTCAAGTGACTTCAGATCTTACTAACATAATAATTTGTGTTCAAATTTAATGGTGATGATAAAAGTATATGCAGTATTATGTTCTAGCAATTACACTGTTCAAGTTCCCTAGTTCAAGAATAGCATATTATTTTTAAAGTCGGTAAAAATTAAATCTTATTGCTGACACAAAACCCCACCTAAAATTTTCTTAATTTTTCAAAATCGCGAAGTAACCACCGACTATCATAAATTAAATTATTTTTCTTGTAAACTACGTTGTAACACGCTTTGTAAATCCATTTCAAAGTTATCTGAGTAGTCTTCGTTGAATTTGTTTAGCTTCTCTGGGGCCTTATTAGTGGGCTTCTTTTCGTGATTTAAATTCTTTGTAAAGCTGTCAACTTCATTTCTGCGTAACGCTGAAGGACTATTATTATTAAACGCATCGAATTTGGCAAAATTATTATTGAACTGGTCATTATCTTTTTTCAGGACATTGTTAAAATCACTGGTTTTAGCAAATTCATCCTCAAAGTTCACTTCGAATCGATCATTATTATTGTTGGCGTCACTTGCTTTAAAATTGTTGTGAAAATCTGCCTTTATATTTTTACTGCTAGATATAACACTGAATGGATCTTCAGTTTTTTTGATGTTAATGTTGTTGTTGGCGCGGTTCTTGAGTGGAATGAAACCAGTACTCCCAATATCATCGTCAAAACCAAACAGCGAGTTGTGTTTCTGTCCGGCTGATGGTTTTACAAAAGCTTCTAAAATTGATTAGAAAATTTAAAATCTAACTGATGTTTTTTCTGTTGTAAATAGTAAAAACAAACCTTCCTCTTTGTCGTCAAATGGATCTTTAATACTGAATACGTCTTCATAGCGATAGTCCGCAAATGGATCCACTACAAAGTCAGTGTTTTGGTCCACAGTCATTGTAGATGAAACTAAAGGCGGCAATGCGGTAGCAGTAGTTGTAGTCAACGTCTAAATATGATAGAGTGAAATAATAAATAATTCAAATTATAAAGAAATTAATGGAATTAGTTCCTTGAAAAATTATAGAAAAAGTAGAAATAATAAATTTAAAAAAAATTATCGAGCTGAAATCTGATAGTAAGTATTTTATGACTTATGCTTTATTTTGGTTATCTTCAATTTTAAAACGTGTGTGTGAGAATGGATAGTGTTTTGATTTGTTCATATTGTGCAATGAAAGATTTGCAAATTACTTCTTTTTATTAGGTTTAGTATGTTTATTGTTAGTTTATTAGTTAATTTACATTATATGGTTATTATGGTTATATTAGTTATAATTAATTGTAATATTTTTTGGTAATGGTAAAAAGGTAACTCCACAGTGTCAAGCTACAAGAATAGTTTGAAGCATTACGATTGCAAGCAACTCATTAAAATAATAGCCGTCATCCTTAAAATTGTATTGTACCATAGATATATCCGCTTGAGAAGTGTTAAGAAATTAATTTGAATTCTGCGATATGATTTTCAAATATTTACACAATAATACTTCAAATACTCTAATACACCAACACCGTGCGTTACCTTTTAAAGTAATAGAACGTGATAGTCACATCAATATAACGTTATCATGAATATATATTTGTATAATTAATTATTCCATAACATCCTTAAACAATCAAACATGACTCAAATTTGCTTCTAATTAATTCTTGCTACATATTATTATCGCGTTTTAACTAATCAACGACTTCCTTCAACCATATGAACGATAAATGTTGCTTTTGATGATCAAATTACGTAAATTTACGCTATAGATTACAATAATCTGATGAATATAAATATATTATTAAATACAATCTCGTACTAATTGAAATAATAAATCGTATTTCTGTACAGAACATGAGTAAAGACTGATAAGTAGATTATGTATTATCTTTTGAAAAGTTAGAGTTGTTTCGATTCAAGGATTTTTTCCATTTGTGGTTACGGCAATTTACTGAAAGAATTGGTTAAAGATTTGATTTACACATTAGTTTAACAAGCAAAAGTTTTAAACAAATAACAAAATATTCCGATTAACACATATACTTTCTTATTTCGTTTGCCTTTAAGTTTCTTATTTCGGCTTTTGTGTTGATCGGAATGAGCAATTTAGAATAAAATTATAAATAATGAAAAAAGCATTTTAAAATTGAGGAAGTTAAAATATTACAATGAAAAACATAAAAATATACAAAAATCTAATCAAAAAATTCATTACTGAATTCATCTGTCAAATGTATAACAGAACTGAGCTGACCTCCACCAAAAATACATATGATAACAATTTAAAACTACCTACAAATTCTCAAATTACTTACTTTGGTCTCAAAGTCATCGAAGTTTGCGAAGGATTGCGACCCAAATGCTTCGTGAGTTGGTTTTGGTCCCTAAAAATAAACTTTTATAACCTTTTGGAACAACAAAAAAATTCTGTCAATAAATTACCTGCAGAGGTCTTGGGGGTGCGGGTCTTGGCGGGGCTTGTTTGGTTTTCTTAGGTGGGAGCGCCGGTGAAGGTGATTCAGGTCTTGGAGGAGCTCCAGTTTTTGCTGGACTTAAGCCTGGTTGCGAGGTGGTGGGGGCGTGCAGTATTGCAAAAGGATCGCTTCCAAAGTCATCCTTTCCAACCTAAAGCAAATATTTGGTTTAAAAATAATAACCGATTTCACTTTAATATTTTTGGCACTTACATCTTTACCAGGAGCATTGACTCCACTTTTGTCACCAAAAGGATCCGCTGAAGTTTCCGCATACCGCTTGGGTTGGTCAAAAGCGGAACTGAATCCTTGATCACCAAATCCAGATGAATTGTTAAAACTTTCTTCGAAACGAGCCGGAGCATTGGTAAATCCAGTCCCCTTAAATCCATTAACGTTTCCATTCGATTCTGATCCGTTATGAGCAACAGCTGATTGTTCCTAAAATACAAATTTCGTTATTTTAAACTGCTATTATAGAGCAAAAAGTGTATTACCTCTTTGGGTTTAAGCGCTTCATGGAATTCTCTAAATTCAGGCTCAATCTTTAGTGAGTATTCAGAAACCAGTTGTGGATCATTGGCTTCAATTGCAGAGCGACACATAGCCAGTGCGTCATTCATTTGATGTTGCACTTCTTCAAGTTGTGATACCATTGCTTTTACCTGACTTATTTGTAACTGAGTATCTTGTAGTTGACGAGACAGCTTATCCATATCCTTTAAGCCAGTATCATATTCCTTTTCAAGCGATTGCTCTTCCTCCTTGAGCTTCTGCAGCTCAGAACGTTTAGCGTCCAGCTCAGACTCTTGTTCTTTCAATGTCGATTCTTGCTTCTGGCATTGATCACGGATCTTAGTAACCTTTTAAAAGAAGGATAAATAATACATTATTCATATTTGTTAGTTTGTTCAAATTCCAGAATGAATTAATGATGTATGTGCAGTTAATTTTTTATATGAATCAATAAAGATTAGCAAGGAAAATAAAAGTAATGTTAAAATTAAATATAAATGTTAGTAAATCATAGTGTAACCAACCTGATCTCTGGTTAGATCAATTTCAACAATTACATTGCCAACGCTCCCTTCAACTTCATTTTTCTGATTTAATATATGTATTAAGCCAATTTGAACCAGTCAACCAAATTTGCGAATAATTTACAATAAAAGTGAAGAAGAAGATTTGATGCCAAAATTTTGATACCAACCAGAATTTCAAATCAAAAATAGAAGGAAATAAAAAGTAAATAATAATTAAGCTTTCAAATTCTAAAAGTGCATCAATAAAAACCCTCATACAAAACAAAAAACAAAACGGGAAAACCTAAAATATTCTAACATGAACACGTACCTGAGCTTTTAGGTCATCTAAACGTTTCTGTGCTTCGCCTTTTTGATTTTCAAGCTGCTTCAAGGTAGCAGTCAGAGTATCCAATTCACTCTAAAATTTAAAGGTCCAGTTTTCATTAGAATTCGTGGAAATATTTAAGAAAGATTGAGACTCACTTGCAAACTACGAACTTCACCACCCTTGATCCTAATGTCAGCTTCCTTTTGCGCCACCTCTGTTTCCAGAATGCGTCGTTCTTTGGCCAGCTCTTCAATTTCTTTAGAAATCATGTCAAGTTCAGGATTAGTGTACAATGGCTTGGGTGGTGGTAGTGGCTCGGCATTTGGGCGCATACTAGGTGGAATCATTTCAGGAGTGAGAGAATGTGGTGGCTCTATTCCTCTCTTTTTACGTTCCACCATCCACATTGCCAAACAGAATTGTTCACAGTTTAATTTTCCAGTTTGGTTTGTATCGCAAAGTGCCCAAATGTGTGCTAAACAATTTTGCGTTAGACCAGATTTAAGAAAAACATCTTTGATCTCTAGGCCAGATACTAAACCATCTTTGTCCAAATCGCTTTTCTCAAAAATTTCTTCGTATCGAAGCTTCTCCATTGGAGTGAGCACCCAGCCAGATTTTTGTACAGTCACTGGGGAAGCTTTCATTGGTTCAACTGGAAAATTAAAGAATCATTAGGAATTATATACTATGTGGGAACAGTGTTATCTTTTACTTAGTGGTGGTGGTACACTGGCCATTTGCATTGGAATTGGAATTGGGGCCGCCATTGGAATTTCTACCATATCAAAGTTGGCTACAAAGCCACTGTTGAAGCTGTCTGGTTCAGGTGTTTTAGGTTTCAACAACTCTTTTGGCAACACAGATGGAATGACTCGCTTGGCAAGTGCTTGATACACTAAATGCATTGCAATGATGAATTCATGTTTGTCGAGACTACCATCCTTATCTTGATCAGCCAACTCCCATATAGTACTCAAAGTTTCGATAGGTAGTTTCGAGTCTATCAAGAGTCCTTTGACTTTATTGCCTGGTAAAATTCCTTCAACTGGCTGCAGAGACTCAAACAGTTGTTCGTATTTGAGCTTTTCATCCGGTTTCACTGACCAATCCTGACCCATTATGTTATTTGATGGTGTCATTCGAGGAACAACGGGCTTGATCTTTGGAATGTCTCCCTAAAAAAGTACAATTAATAATATTTATGATTAATAAATAGAAAACTACTTGCCACTTTGGGCGGGTTTTGTGTCTCTTGTAAAATGTTTTTCATATTAATGTTCTCGCCACTTTGTGCCAACGCCACCAATTTAAGTGCAACAAACAATCCTGGCTTATCAAGAAAGCCTCTGCCTGCTGGATCCGACAGATCCCAAATCTAAAAAAGATAAACCTTGACCCTCTACTTCAATCAAATGCTATCTTTATTCTTTATCTTACGCGACTCAGTACAACATCGCTGAGACCACTTTTCTTGAGAAATTTAGCAGACACCAAAGCTGGTATCATATTTGTGTTTTTAGGGTCCTGCTGTTTGTAGTAAGCTTCATAGATGTCCAAATGCTTCCCAGCAATCTAGACAAAATAGAGGAATGTTTTCAGTAAGCTTGCGTACAAAAAATCGATTCTTTGCAAAATTATTACTTGATTTAGATTTGACGAATTGGCCATGGTTAAGCAGTCGTTCCTCTTCACACCTTAATCACTAATAAGTTAATGGACCTCTAATCAAGGTTTCCACATCAAACTAAGGAACGAATCCACTGAGTTCTGGGGCAAATGAAATGAATTATATGAACTTTAATTTTTCAGAAAATCGATTTTAGGGAGCAGCATAGCCTACGTGTCAGTTGAAGCGTAGTCTGACTTTTGTTGTTGTTGACATTTTAACCAATTAGTATTATTATTTATGTTATTACTTATTAAAAGCCATCTCTCCAGCCCAATTATCTAGCATTAAGGTCTCAAAAATACTCTTCACTTATATCTCAAGATGAGCAACAAAGAAAGTAATGGATTTATCAATTCAATGCAAATACTTTTTAATTTGATGGATACAGAAAATACAGGACTAGTACATTTAAATGATATTGAACAACGCTGGCATGATGCTGCATCTAAGGATATTATTGAACATCTACGCAAGATTACTCCACCTTCAGGACTTTTATCTTTTGAAAGATTTAATGCTGGCCTCAAAATTTTTCTGATGACCAGAACACAACAGAATCAAAACAATCAACCTAAACCTAAGCAATTCTTGCCACTTGAAAAGCAACACTCATCTTCAAACTTACTAACTACCGTTGCACCGGATACAAGTCTTATGGGCCCACCAAAACCTCCAAGAATGATGTTTACAAGCACAAGTGGGATTGCCAGCTACGAAAAAGATCAGCAACTCTCAAAATTGGAAATAATGAGTAATCTTCAAAAGTGGCAACAAAATCTTTTATCAAATAGTAGTCAACGCCATACAGGAGACGGTCAACAGTTAGACCTTGACCAACAATTGATACAGAATGGATTCTTACCCAGGAAAATTAACCCGAAGCGACGTGATCCAAGAAGGCACACTTTACAAAACGGGATAGACTACAATATGCTAAAGCGTGTTAAACAAATTGAGCTTGAAAGGGATATTTTAATGCAAGGATTGGACACGGTTGAGACAGCAAGAAGCTGGTACGCGAAGCAAATCTCTGCTGTGGATGAAAAACTAAGATACTTGACACTAACTGGAAATCATACGGTATAATAAATAAATATTGTGTCCATGTAACACTTATACCATTTCTTTACCATTTTAGGATCAATGGACAGAAACTTATCAAGAGCGATTGGATCTTCAACGGGTTCGAGTAAACGAAGTAAACAGGTATTTGATGGCGCTCATAGAGAACTGGGAACGAGGTGCATCCATGCACATGAATTTGGAGATTCGAAGAACAAATCCAGAAATTTTATATGACCCATCTTACCAGCAAAGAGCTATCCAATTTTTCCATCAAAAAAAGTAAACATATTCCATATCTTCATTGCCAGCATATAAAATATGCCATCCTTACAGTTAACTAGATTTTTAAATGTATTGATCAAAAGACTAAATTCATGGCCTTACACTTTTAGCGTTTTTTTTGTTGAAAATAATCTGAATGAAACATCTCTACTAAAGCTCAAGAACCAAATGAGTTAAAGTTTTCGTTTCTTGAACATAAATTTTTAAAATTGCGAGCAGATTGTTAACATGCATTGATCTTTAGAGAATGTTCAAAATTTTCCAGAACTTTCTGTTGTTTTGAGAAATTATTCCCTCACCTGTTGATCATTAGATTTCTGTAAAAATAAATAAAACACTACGTGATTATAAGTATACACGTAATTTGAAAATTTTTAATTAATAAGATGTTTTGGAAATTGTACAAATTTTTTAATTTAAATTTTTTTTACATATAAAAATAAATATGTTTAATACTCTCTTTTCTGTTCTCCACTTATTTGCTCTTGTATCGATTTTATCATATTTTTACCAGTTTCAACAACTTCTTTAAATATTTTTGTGAATACGTTCTCACTTTTATTCATATCATCGGCCTCTAAATTAGATGAGTCGGTATCCCTTTTTCTGCGTTCATCGTCATCAGTTCTCATAGCATCTCCAGCTCCTAATTCGTGATTGTTTTCAGTTTTAAATTTAGCTCCAAACAAGTCAACACCGCGACTCGATTTATCTTGAAAAAGGAGTTCTATAAGATCTCTAATAACATGTATTACAATTACCTTCGACTTTCACTCCATGTTCGATTGTCTGTTTGAGTTTTAATATAATAAACTAGACTTCAGTATCTTGGAGATCTGATTAATTTGGAAATACTTACAGATTTAGCGTCAGCAAAGCGGTCAATTGCAAAAACCATCATTCCTTGCATGACATCTCGCTTTGCTCTTATGCCTAATTTTTCTAAACATTAAATACCATTTCAAATTACTATAAATAGATATAAAAGCCTTATATAATATTACCTGGAACTGTATTTGCCTATAAAATATAAAGATATATAAATCGAATCTTAATATTAATTTAATTTTTACCTTCACTAGCAGAAAACTTAGAAAAAGACCTAAAACAAAAAGACTAGTCTTAATTTGTTCCATTACTTTATGTTTGCTTGTTATTATTGTGAAACTCAACAATTTACAAAATTCAACTGAGTTTTGATATGATTGTGCATACTCATTATATCCATGTTATTGCTGATTCTTGTCATCATTTCCGCTCGCTAATTATTATTTAATTGATGTAGATCAAATATTGATTAACTATTTTAATATGTGAACTACTTAACTCAAATTTTTTGGACAACAAGTAGCATATTTAGATTTTTTTTTCTTTTACTATAAAGTGATCAATTTTCATTAAAATATAATTATTATTAGATTTATGAAAAAATGGAAAAAAAATCTTAAGATTATTATGCATTGACGATGTTTTAAGAATGATCAAAACTGCCGTTATTTTGTTTAAAACGAAGGACGGTCGTGTTTGTTTAAAATAAAAACACGTCATGTCTTTATGGTCATGTCATGTGTTGTAAAATAGTATTTTATAAACATAAATCTGATTGAACGAGATCAACCTCTAAAACTTGAAACATCCATACTGAATAATTTTTTCCTTCAAATTGATGAGTCCATCTTCATTGGAAGTTTTGTAATACGGTAAGGCTTTAATCCGTTGAAACCACTCGAACAAATTCTTCCACTTGTTGGGTGTGATTGGTACCAACAAATCTAAAGTACTTGCTGTAGCGACAACAGATAAATCTGCTATAGTTATCTGAAAATAATTTAAGGTAATCAATTTTTCGAGATGCTAAATAAATGTTATACCTGATCACAGGCAACAAATTTTGAATCCTTCAGGTAATCATTCAAATAGGAATATGATTCTTTGATTTTTAGTTGATGTAAATCCCAGTCTAACTTTTGTTTTTGAAATATTTCATTCATAACGTCAGCATCTCTTCGAAATAATACACATGCATTAAAGAACAACCTGTTTGATTAAAAAAAAAATAATGATGTATCAATATTGATAAAGGAACCAAGTATGTGCTATATTGTATAATCAAATTATTAGTCTATCTTTTTGAATTGTAATACCTTACCTGTTTAATACCTTGGATTGTATATTTTTATCGTCGCCCAAAGAGAACTGTGAAGATTTATGAGCTAAAGAGGAAGCCATATGAAAAAGTATTGCATGTGAATCAGTCAGGATCAAATCTTTATCTTTGAAAACTGGTACAGTATGCAAATTGTTGATCTTTAAAAAATCTTCTTTTAGATTTTCTCCCTTGAATAAATCAATTTTTATTAACTGAATGTCAAGTTTCATTGCATGAATTCCTAATAGGCAACTTATTGCTGGTGGTGAAATTCCATCAAAAAAAAGCTTTGGTCGAACTACTTTTAATATTTTGTACATCTTGTAGGTGTATGTGTTTATTAGTTTTATGTAAGTTATTGTTATTATTATTTGTTTAAATTTGCGGTTTAAATTGTTTAAATTATTGAAACATCAAAACATGCGCACAGCTTCCGCATGAAAATGACATTTGGAAAGTTTACTTTCAAAAATATCTAATGCTTTTAATATAGAATTTTATGACAAATAAAATAAATTAGAAAATATATAAAACTTCCAATAACAAAAGTAATAAAGATTGAATCAATTAATTTTAAAAAACAATGCAGAAAAGTTGAGCAATTACCCAAATAAAATGACCAGTAGAATCAAGTATATTAATAATTTATACTTTGAATATGCAAATTGAACAATTCAATTTAATTTCAGCTATGATGTGAACAATTTGTTCGAATCTTGGTATGAAGTGGCACCTGGTCGTGTATTTGATAGTTACCCTGAACCTACTCCAGAGCAAAAAGGGTTGGAGAGCACAGTCTTGGATTTTGCGTATCCTTGTGATTTCGAACAGTAAGTTGATGGTGTCGATTGAGCAAGATTAGTTTGTAAATTCTATTTCCGGTTCTAGACCTACTCCAGTCACCCTTTACTCATTCGTACTGACCAGCATAGATGCGCAATGGCGTTTTGGATTTTGCAGACACGATAGAAATACAAAAACCGCAATGGTGATCCTAACATATTTGCCATGGCATGATCAGTTCTTCAAATTTCTTAATCTGCTTGGTGAACTAAAAGCAAAAAAACCTCAAGAGCTGCGTTCTTTCATAGCACAAGTGTTTTCAGAATCATTTCCGAAAACTGGATCGCCATTATATTTTAATCCATTGGGAGCTGGCTACAAAGTAAATATTATTGTTGTATTATCTATTCTTCTCATCCTACAAATTTGTATATTTATTTAGGCTGTGACTTTCCAAAGACCAGCTCATCTTCATCAGCTCCCATCGATTCCAGAAAATGTGAGTATTTTATTTTTATTTTCTAGATTCGTAGTGACATCACAATTATTAATCATGCGACAAATATATTTTAAATACTTTCGATTTTAAATGACTTTTATTCAAATTCTAGCATAATTTAAGCATATATTTCAATTTTGCGGAGCCAAAATTTATGATTCCCCTGTTTGCTGCAATGATGGCCGAGCGAAGGATTATATTCACCTCTGAAAGTCTGGACAAAATCTCTAGTTGTGTTCAGGCGTCTAATGCATTTCTGTATCCAATGGTATGGCAGCATATATTTATTCCCATTTTACCGATGAAGCTGAAAGATACTCTGGGTGCTCCTATGCCTTTTGTCATTGGAGTTCATCAGTCCATACTTGAAACGGTTAGATATTTATTGATTATGATTACATAACTTCTAAATGTATACATTTTTTAGATGAGACGTGAGGAAATTGGTGAGGTAGTCATCTTTGATTGTGACAAAAAGATTTTAGAGACTCCCTTCGATGATGTCAAAGATATGCCGCATGATATCGTCAGTTTCCTTAAAAAGCAATTAAGTGGACCAGCCATAGATCTTCTGGGAGACAAATTATCAAAAATCTTCTTAAAAGCTTTAGTCCAATTAATCGGGAACTATAAAGATGGGTTCAAGTACAACGATACAACGAAAATTCGTTTTGATGAGGAAACATTTTTAAACTCACAGCCACATCAATTCAAACCGTTTATGCGAAATATGCTGCAATTACAGATTTTTCAACAGTTTATTGACGAGCGCCTAAAAATCATGAATAGTGGTGAAGGCTCTTCAGATGAATTTGAAATGGAAATCTTCCAACATTCACAGAGAGATGGAAAATCCAAGGGTATTAGAAACGTTTTCAAGGTAATTTTCTAACATTTTACGATCCTCATTTCTTTAAGCTAAATTGTACATTGCAAAAGTTTCACTACCATACTCAATTATAAAATTGAATAGTAAAATAAGTTTTTATTTTAGTCAAATCCTGCCATTAAGCAAGCAGCAAAATCAGTTAAAGATAGTGGAAAAACCATGTTCAAAGACATGAAATCGAGGATTAAAGAGTTTAGAGCTGATGAAAAGCCAAACGTGCGCAGTAGTGTTTTGACGCCACCAAAAATCCCAGACATTCGTCGTTCTGCTCCATCTTCACCTACGTTCAATCGTTCTCAACCATTATCGAGGGCTGAACAAGCCGGCCAAAGTAACACCATGAACAAATCAGATATACACAGTTTTAACACTAGTTATAGTCCTGCAACAAGTCCATCCAATTCCAGCTCCTCTTCGGATATGAATATATTGTCAGAAATGGCTGAACACATTCTTTTCAAAAATGGCTTGGTAAGTAATTTTAGACGATTTCTTTGCTCGCTTTTGTTTGCTTTCATGTTCTACAAAGTGAATTGAAATTAAGATAAAAGGAAGTAAAATATTTTTATAGTCTCTATACTATCTTATTAAGATTATTTTTTTTTTAATGGGAGAAACTGTAAAAATAAAACAATTTCTACAGTTTCTACGTTAATAAAAAAAACTCTGTTATTTTTACAGTTTCTACCACTTTAAAATATTGTCGTTTTTTGTGATAGAAACTGGAAAAATAATTTACTTTATTAAATAGTGGTAGAGACTGAAAAAATATAAAAGTGTTTTTTTATTAAAGGTAGAAACTGTAGAAACGTTTTAGCAGTTTCAACCTTTAATTATTTTAAAAACCTTTCTATTTTCACTTTTATTATTTGTTTCTATGTTCTACTTCATTTTTGTTTGTTTTCTTTGATTTTTATCATTTTCATTGGAATTTACAATTCATTGGAAAACTGTAGCCTGTCTCGAAGGGTCATGCCTCGAATCGGCACCACAATGGACTCATCAAAACTCAATCGAATGCTCAACAATTCAAAAGCTTTAGCGCTGCACGCGCAGTTGCATCAATTCCCGAGCATTCACTGATGAAGAACAGCTCATATAGTAGTATTTTAGATTCGACGCCAAATATTCCTCCTCCTTTACCACCCCGTCCCAAAACACGTCCCACAATATCCAAAAGTTTATCCCAACCTTCACCACCACCAAAGAAAGTTGGTGGCAAGCCAAAATTAATGTGCAATGGTGATAGTTTAATTGCTTTATCGAATGTTCATGAACAGGTAAAATTCGTCGTGTTATCATTTTCTGTTGCAAGTCTTTGATGAAGAAAAATTAAATGGCTTTTGAAATATATTTTAAAACGCACAATTTTTCTTTACCAAAAGCATCCATTCCAAATTACTTTATTTTTCAAAATCTAATATCATTTGATTTTTTTTGGAGTAACTAATAAAAAATAAATTCAAGCTATATTTTCAACTTTACACGATTTATAAACTTATAATCTTAATTCAATTTATTTAAGGCTGAAAGCTTAGATTTGATCAACTTGAATGATAATTCAAGCATAGATGTGGCTGATTTCGACCCCTTAAACGAAAAAGCTAAAAAAATTCCTGAACCGCTTCCCAGACCAAGCAGCAATACTATACCGGGCAGTGTGGTTAGCTTCAACAACCCTATGTATCCTTTATTCCAGCCACCCATGAAAATTGATAAAAAACAAGAGTTAGATACTGAGCTACTGAAAATATATGGGCTCGATCGATTTAGTGTAATTGGTGACGAGCAGAAAAAAAACATGACAAGTGATATATTAATTAGTAAAACAAACGTAAATAGCGGAGGTTCTTCCAAAAGTTGGACTCAATTTGATTGAGTAAATTGTATAAAACATCCATAAATTGTATATAAATATTTATTTTTCTAATCAGCATTCTCTACAGTTTTTAATTGAGTAATTTTACAGTTTTTAGAGGATCAACATAATATAGTCAATTTTCATAGTTGAATTTTTCTTAATAATAAAATATCAAGGCTTTAGATCTATATATAATTGAATATTGTACGGAAGCATACAGATAATATCATAATATATTTATAATAAAGATAAAGAAAATTAAACTGAATTAATAAATAATATAATGAAAGACTTTTTTTTAATGATGAACTTTTTCATATCATAGCGGGCTTTTATAAACGCGAGCTGTGCTGCAGCTATGCTATTTATTCAATGTTGATTTTTTTCAATTGTGATTTAAGTTTTTGAATATTCATTTTAATCCCTTGGTGTAATTTAAAGTTTAATTCTGGTGACTTATTCGTGGTGGCTCAAGGATGGGTCAAACAAAAAGCGTATTTTCTGACGAGGAACTACAGGATTATGAAGATTTGACATATTTTTCTAAAAAGGAAATTTTGCTGTAATTATGATCTAAATTCTGAAAACGTTAATTGCTAATAGACTTTCATATAGAAGACTGATAGCATGTTATGGTTTTACGAATAATTAACACCAGTTAGTCAAATTTTCAATAATTAAACACTTCCTGTATTTCAGGGCTCACAAAAAATTCAAGAACCTTCATCCCGAAAAGGCAAGCTCAAAGTTCAAGATGTGTAATATAGGTACCAATCTAATTATATATTTTTTACTGATTAGGTGGGTCACAACAAGAATGCAAAACTGTCGATGACTAAAATACTTCAGTATCCTGAACTCAGTGTAAATCCGTTTGGAGATCGTATCTGCATCGTTTTCAGTTCAAGTCATGATGGTGATTGTACTTTTGAAGATTTCCTAGATGTAAAGTATTTTATTTTATTTTATAACATTGTATTTTTTTTTTCAAAAAATCACATAAATTGAAAAAAAAAATCATTGTTAATTTTTTTATCACTATAATTCTAGATGATGTCAGTTTTTAGCGATGCTTGCCCGAAAAGTAAGTCTAAATCTGATTTTAAAAAAACTCTTATTCACCTGTTGTATTAATTTTAGGTGTGAAGGTGGAGCACGCATTCAGAATTTTTGATATGGACAATGATGATTTGATCGGTAAAATTCAAAATCATAGAATAATATCGGATTTTAATTAATTAATTCTGTATATTTTAGGAAAAACTGATTTGAGGCTTGTTATCAATCGTCTAATTGGTTTTAATAACACCTTTAGTGATGGAGACATGGAGCAGCTCATTCAAAATATTCTCTCTGAGGTGGATTTGGATGACGATGAAAATATAAGTAAGTTTTGTTGACAAGTAAAAGAAAGGAAAAAGATTTTGCAGTTCGATATCCTAACGTTATTTATGTATAAATTTTCTCTAATTAATATTTTTATCAATAATCATAAATTAAAAAAGAAATAACACATGGATAATTAACAGATTAATTATTGGCATTGAACTCTGTCATATTTGTTTTGAATAGACTTTTACACTTTTGAAAACTTTAAAGTCCATTTTTCTATTCTAAGGAATTTTTGCACGAATTTTTTACAAGCGTTTGTTCTAAAGTTTATTTATAGGTTCTAAGAGTAAAACAAGTTAATTAATTTAAAAAGAGATCTACTAATAAGTTGAAATTTTAACCAAAACTGTTAATCTTTTAGGTTTCGCTGAATTTGAACATGCTATCGATAAAAGCTCGGATTTCTCCAACTCGTTCCGAATTCGCCTCTAAAGCAGAATCTCTCCAGCATCCAAATGCATGGGCGTTATCATATTTTATAACTCTTCTATAATAATTATTGTTTGTGTTATACATTACTTATAGATGTACTTTATCATTATTATCTATCTAATTTAATAATATGTAGTTGTGATTTAAATTTTTAAATAAACTGAATTTAAATTTAACTTACGTGAAACACTTTGTTTTAGTTTTTTTCAACTCATGAGTGGTTTTATTGATTATTAGATACAATTAAAATATAAGAAAATAATAGTTATTTTTATAGCCTTAATACTTAGTTAGTGAGGTATCCGGGAAGTTTAATTTTCATAAATGCCCATGTTGTAAAAAAAGACACAAGTATTGCCAAGAATCCAATTGATGTGATCAGCAATCTATTTATTTTAGGTTTTCCGGCAGTATCATCCGACTGGTCCAATATAATAAATCCAAGCCCTCCAATGGTGAACAAAAAGCTGCTTGCCAAACCTTTATGGAATTTTTTGAAAATTCATTACAATGTTTATGTAGCCTGTTTTTTAATGGATATTTACCTTCCATAATATATTGACCATTGACTCGGTATGGCAAAAACGCAACTGGTTTAGAGTGCCCGTTCTCATCTACAGTACTACCAATGCTTGGTGGCTCAACTATTACATCGTAGATTATACCTCCAGTAATTAGGAAATACGTAAACAAGACCATGAAGAAAACCACTTTTGGAGATGGTTTGTGAATCCAGGTAGGTTGCTTGAGCTTCAAATTGGGAGCCTCAAGTACTAGGAATGGAATTGAGTATAGATGCTCCATATTTATTACAGTGTTTTAGCCGGATATTCTTTTATTTATCGTATTTATGGAACGTTGTCAATATATTTACTAGGGGTTTTATAAAATTGTTTCTGTCAATAACCCCTCGTAGTTCATTTTGCCTGTAGGTGGAGCGCAACGATTCAACGAAACGAAATTGAATTTTTAAATATTTTTCCAACATTTAAATTAATGAAAACTCTTTCAATTAAAAAAAAAACACATATGTTTGGTAAGCGTAATTTATTTTACAGTAACATATCTTACTTATTAAAAACAAATTTAAGATCAAAAAGTTTTTAAAGTTAAATTAAAGAACAGTATTGAGCTGTATTAACATGCAATATAATAATCTTATTCATCTTAATATAATGTTATAACAAAATGTTATTTAAGGTTTTTTTAAGGCTCTTTAGTTATTTTAGTACAATTTCTACAAGTTTTAAAATGTCGCGATTACAGCGGGATTACAGTAGAATAAAAGTTCATGTCATTTTTCTTGTTCATACAAAATTATTTACAAACTTTTCATTAAAGCTTACTTGGTTTCCTTTCTTAAAATTGATTTTTCGATAAAATATGAATAAATGTACAGAATTCGTTAATCGTGGAACTTTCGTGTTAATTTACTTTAGTATAATAAGAGCTAGTAAAACCTGCCCTAAATTAATTATCAATAAATGTTATTATCTTCATACAAACTATTATAAAGAGACTAAATTGTGTGCAAATTGTCTGTATATTTCTATTTTCTATAGGTATTCGTGAATATGTGCCGTATACCAAATTATAAACTAAATCAAATTAACAGTTGAAGTTTTAATATATAGTATCATAAATCTATAGATTTTACTATATTATGCAATATACAAAAAAAAACTTTTCGAAAATGAATGGAGTTTGAATGGAGTTATCCCATCATGCACACTTATTTACGTCAAACAACTCTTGGTGGTAGAAAAGTTGTGGTAAAATTTTTCTATAATTTATTGCTAAATTGCATGTCAACCATAAATATATTTAAGTATTGAAGATATCCACTTGAAATTCAAGTGATTTCGATAATAAATAAATACAAAATTTATGGCTTCGGTGATTTTCGTGAGATTTTGAAAAACATCAGTTAATGAATTTTTCAAAATTTGAACAAAAGTTTTTGATGAATTAAGTTTGCGGCTTGGCCACCAATAATGGCGCATTAGCAAACTTTTTCATCTGCTTATACTGTCACCACATTTTCTTTTTACCCGATTCACCATCGTCCCCGGAAATTATCTCCTCAGCAATGTCATAAATGTCCTGTACACTCTAAAATATTTATAAGATTAATGAAATCAACATCATGAGTAAATATAAAACATTTATTACCTCTGCTAGTTTGAATTTAAATAGTTTTGGATCCTCATCGTCCTTTGAGAAAGCTTTTTTCTTAATTATTGGAGGGGGTATTTCAATTACCATTTCAACTTGTTCAAGACCATCATCTACTGGAATATCAGATATTGGTAACTCAAGATATACCGGTTTGAGTTCTGTAGCCGTAATTGTTTCAGAAGATTTTTTTTCAGGAGTACCTTCTTTGGATGTATTTTTTTTGGATCGTTTGTCTTCTTTCTTCTTTTTTCTTAGAAAAAATTGTTGAGGGAATAAAAATTTTAGGTACAAATATACATATATTTATTTTTATACCTTATAGAATCAACAGTTTGTTCTTTTGTTGCATTTGAGTCTAAACTTCCATCTTTTTGCGTTAATCGTTTTTTTACATCATTTCGCTCGCTCAGCAAAAAATTCTTAAGATCAATTTCTGTGTCAGGCTTCTTTCTATTCTTTGATCTAGCTAAATCTGTTTCGATTGCAGCTTTACTATCAAAAATATACAGCGTGTGCTCCTCTAACATAAGTTCCCTATTCTTTTTGGCTACAATTTCTTGTAATCTTTCTTGTTCTTCCAAAAGGATCCTTTCTCTAAAAAACAAAATAGCAGATATTTTAAGTAAAAAGTAGATTAAAATTTATATGAATAGTTTATAAGGTTAACCAACGAACCTTTCCCAGCGCTTTCCTTGTTTAATCAAGCGTTCAGCATTTTTCTCTTTCACTGTTCTCAACTAAAAATAATTATTTCAAATATATGTTGTTAAAAGTATTTAAAATATGATCACATCATTTCATATACCTTATCTCTTTTATTAGTCAACAAACTGTTTGCTTTTTGGTTCCTTAAAGATTTTGGCAACATGTCGTCCATACCTGTCGCCCCCAACTGCCGTTCACGCTCCAACTCGCTATGCTGAAAGTTTAATGAAATATATAAATATATATTATTGGTTTAGCATTAGCTAGGAATGAATGGCAATTTTATTATAGAAATTCTTATAGCAAATTGAAATGCTCACAAACTATTAACATAAGATCGCAATTAATTCCTTTAGGTAATGATTGCAACAAACAAATTAACAATGTAAAAAAATAGACAAATATCTAATCAATAAAAAATAACAATGTTTAACAATTAAAACTACATTCAAGAAATATTATTCGATACCTCACGAGCGGCAATTCGTTTCTTAAGCGTGTCATTGTAGTCCTGTTGAATCCTTCGCTGTAATTCCAACATGAATTTGCGATCCGTTAGTCGGACTACATTTGTGTTCATCAAACGTTCCAGCTGAGCAGACACACGAGGTAAAGTGAAACTAGAAAAAAAGGCGATTTATTATTTTATTTTTGGTGAATTTTTGTGAATTTACATATGGCATGTGAGGTAAATTTCAATAAACCGACGATCTAGACTGACGAATTTATTCAACTAACAACATACTTTAAAATATTTGTGATAAAATGAACTACTTAAGGGGCTATGCATAAAATACGTAACGCTGAAATCGGACCTTTTGGACCCCCCCCCCCCTCCCCCCTCGTAACGCTTTTTCACACATTTTAATATGAAGATTATTACTTCGTAACAAATTCTAGACCCCCCCCCCCCTGCTAGAGCGTTACGTATTAATTGAATAGCCCCTAAGGTAGGTATATAACTTTTTGAACATATTATAATTTTGTTGCAGAAATTAAAAATTTTCTTTAAATATTTTTCGGTGTTGCAAGTCTCTCACAGAAACATGTTTATAAGCTTTCATGTATTGAATATTTTGCGACTCCATACCCAATAACAATTTAGATTTATTTGTTTATTCTGATTTCAATATTACAGAGGTTACATCAAACTAGAGCAAAAAGTGTATTAGCTAGTATATTTTTAAGCACCTGTATTGAAACGGTAACATATAGAAGTTTTAATAATAAAAGTTCATCAAAAGCTCTGGCAAATGTTTTTTGATATTTTATTAGTGACCACATTGAATTCCGTTTTCGTATCAAATAAACAGGATACTCTTTCCGATCATAGCGTAATTGCATTTTTGTTTGATTGAAAAAACTTAGTTATGCAGCATATATTGCATATATTATTTAGTTACACTTATTTATTATTTAGTGATTGGTTTTATGGTGAATTATGGGGTAATTGAAAATTTCAATCGCGTGTATTTTTTAATATGTTTTAAGTTTATGAATGCGTAAAATTATATTTCATATTATCAATAAAACCATAAGCCATTTAATTTTTGAAATCAACAGTTGAATAATTGGGGTTTTAAAAGTTCTGTAATATACTTTCAAATTTATATCCTTACTTGCATTCTACTTGTGGTCCAAAATACTTTGGTTCTCTATTTCTATTGGTCCTTCTCTTGCGACGCAATTTTGACCTTCGAGCAAAAACTTTTTTAGTTTCAAAGACTTTTTTGGTAATCGACTGCTTTTCTTTTTTATTCTTTGGTTTCCTGTTGTCTTTTTTGATTGGTTTTCTTTTTTTACCTTTGGAAGCCTCAGAAGTAATTGTATGACGGGTAACAGAAGCATTTTCTTCAAAATCATTCGACAATATTCCACTTATTTTTAAGTCAGAAGTATCCGTTCTTGTAATATCTGGAATGGTGTTTAACCAGTGTCCCACATTTTCCACACTTTTCTTTTGCTCTACAAAATTATCCAAGTTATTCCAGAATTCATTTTCGGCCATTGCAGATGTTCAAAATCTTTGTATTTATTTATTCGGAATGATAAAAAGCTTGGCGAACTGCTTCACAAATAAAAAGCGAATACCCAAAAATCCATTAAAATCCTCTTCCAAAATTTAAATGGATTTCAAAATGAATACAGTGAAAAGTGTAATTTTCATAGATTATTTTTTGATTTCATTTTCATTTGATTTATTTTTATAATATCATTGGGTATTTCCATTCAAAACTCGAGAACCAATTTTTTTTAGCGGCATAAATGAAAATATGATTGACGACGGGCTATTCTTGAAATATTATTCATATCAAACACAAAGATAAATTTTTTTTAGAAATGTGCATCACTCTTCAAATAAAAATTTCTAAACAAATTTTATTATTCATCAATTGAAATAATTCAGGTTCTTCCTCGGAAGATCAATTATTATACTAGATTCTTTTTGGCAAAAAAACTGAAATCATTCAAATAGTTTATAAACATTGTAAATGTATAATGTATATCACAATAAAAAATGAATAAATATAATAAACAAATTTGAATGGTGTGTATTATTGCAAATTTGTAATATAAAGTAGTGTTTTGTGCATACTTAAAATACTTAAAAATTTCATGTTTCCATAGCAAATTTTATTTAAACTGACATTGAGATGCTTTATTATGAATTAAAATTTGGAAATAATTCTTTTACTGATTTATTTGTAGCTCCAGGAACATGTTTTAATAGCAAAGCTTTTTATTAAACCTATAGGTATGAAATATTATAAAATCTTTGATTTCAGCCTTTTTCTCAACTTTTGATCTCTGAAGTTATATGATATTCAAGAATTGATATTACCTAGATTATTTCTGATAAAATCATATAGTTAAAGATTTTTTTTCCCAAATATCTATTCTTATTTTCTTAATAGAAACTTTTGCATAAAATGCTATTTAATAATATAACATATTGGTAGCATAATGTTTTTCATCGGAGAATAATATTAAACGTTTTCTATTCAAAATATTTTATCCCTCGGTATTTGTTATTCGTAAACCTTTAAATTCACTGGGATACCCAGACAGCTTAGCTACACAGCAAAGCCATACGTTACCCACTCTATAGTGTCCGATTTTTGATAAATTAATCGCTTGTGAATATCGATTAAGGAAGATCTAAATCTATATAAACCTTTCCTTGTCTAATATTTAAGTTGATGTGAATCATAAATATAATTTTTAATAATATTAATATTAAAAAAATTTATATGTATGTACTTCACAAAAATTTTCTCAAGACCGAGTAGAATATACTTAATTAGAGGAAAATAAAATGAATGCTTTAAAAACTGAATATTATAACCAAGCTTACATTCAAGACATTGAGATTTAGATTAGATTATTCAATTTTATTGGAATATTATCGTTCGATTAATCATTTCTTTTATAATCAATTTATAATCGGAGTCTCTGAGCTACTCACACTACCACAAATTAAAATAATAATTTTTCATCCATTTTCATTAATTTATCAATTAATAGTCCATACAGTGCATTCTAGATCACCTAGTGTTATTAACAGATCTCACTTAGTCAAGTGTGGAGTTCAGTTGGCACGGCACTTGGGAGGTTTGAAGCAGGTTTTGATTTGAAAAAGGTATGGAGGAAAAAGTGTAGAAACTTCGCGTTTTAACAAAGAAATAAAATTTCACTTTCATTGGACTATCCTTCTCTTACCTTAGGAGGAATAACAAGACCAGGTGGCAAAATGGAGTTGCGAGTGGGTAACAAATACCGTTTGGGTAGGAAGATTGGCTCTGGCTCATTTGGCGACATTTACTTGGGCACCAATATTTCAACAGGCGAAGAAGTGGCCATCAAGCTGGAATGCATCAAAACAAAGCATCCTCAGTTGCACATAGAGAGTAAGTTCTATAAAATGATGCAAGGCGGTGTAGGTATTCCGACTATAAAGTGGTGCGGCTCTGAAGGTGACTACAACGTGATGGTGATGGAGCTTCTTGGCCCATCATTAGAGGATCTTTTCAACTTTTGCTCACGTCGCTTCTCCCTGAAGACTGTGCTGCTGCTCGCCGACCAGATGATTTCACGCATTGATTATATACACTCGCGCAATTTCATCCATCGTGACATCAAGCCCGATAATTTCCTTATGGGGCTCGGCAAAAAGGGTAACTTAGTGTACATAATCGACTTTGGACTAGCCAAGAAATACAAAGACTCAAAGACTTGCATGCACATCCCCTATCGAGAGAACAAGAATCTGACTGGCACCGCTCGTTATGCATCAATTAACACGCATTTGGGTATAGAGCAGTCGCGTCGTGACGACTTGGAGTCACTAGGTTACGTGCTAATGTACTTTAATTTGGGCACACTGCCGTGGCAAGGCCTGAAAGCCGCCAATAAGCGCCAAAAGTACGAGCGAATCAGCGAGAAAAAGCTCTCCACGCCCATCGAGGTGCTCTGCAAAGACTTCCCCGCCGAATTTCCTACGTATCTCACCTATTGCCGACAATTGGATTTCATCCAACGCCCCGACTATTGCTACTTGCGAAAGCTGTTTCGCACCCTCTTTCACCGCCAGGGCTTCACCTACGACTACGTGTTTGATTGGAACATGCTAAAGTTTGGAGGATCTCGAAACAATCAAACCAGCAGCACCACTGCCGCCCAACTTGGACAAACAGATACTGAGCAACCACAGGAGAGCTCTACCAGACGTAATCTACAGCTGATCCAGCACGCCAATGCGAGTGATGAGCAACCAATGGCCAGCAATTCTAGGCAATTTGACAACACACCGGAGCGACGTGCTTCGGTGAGACTTCGCGGGCAGAATATTGACGCTCGCAACTTGAAATAGTAAAAGCACCGGCACTCGCTTAAAGTGTTTTTCTTTTATGATAAAGTTCATACATTATTAATTTGTAAGGCACTATACCAGAAAGGATTTGAAACAATTTTTAACACTCCTTTTACAATTGCTGTAGTGTAATGGTGTTTTATGGCTCAACAAATTGACCATTTGAATAATACAGCGTTACTACATGATATCCAATTAGTTAAGAAAGCCACCTCATTCCTTTCTTATATAGTGCCTGAAATTATTTGGCAAAGTTTTTTCAAAATTTCATATTTTTAATTTCAAGCAGAACAAAGAATTAACAACTTTCTTATATCATTCAAAGAAAGGAATATATATATATATTAATATTAGTAATTATTAATTGATAGGAAAACATTGTGTAATGGCGAATTTGCTCGTACTCTGCTTTTTTGATTTGAGCATTAACACTCCCCCCAAATTGGTTTTTATTGCAAGGTAATGACACCAGGTGACAACAATCTATGTTAAAATATTTTTAAAGTACTCATCCAGACAATTTTTATACATTCAAAAGTTTATGTATAACGAGATGTGTATTCTATTTTATTATGGTTTGTCGTCACCTGACGTTTATTACCTGATTTAGGTGAATTTTAAAAAGTTTTTAAGGCAAAAAGAAATCTTTGTTCGCTTTTATTCAATCACGTAAACTTTTTTGTTGTATTAAATTGAAAGATCCTAGTTTTAAGGTTTTTTTTCAAACATCGGTTTTGTTTTTCAATAAACACTTTATTATATAAGAAACAAAATGTAATTAATTGATAGAATGTTTGGCGGGGAGCATGCAAAAACAATTGTTGTTCCAGAAGCCCGGCGAAAAATCACACTTCAAAGATGAAACTATCTCAATACAATGTTCGTGCAAGACTTACGCAAAAACCAACCAATTTGGCGTTTTTACACGACAAAACTAATTTCAGTTTTTTGATACTACATAGAACTTTATTATATTAAATAAACAAGAAAAAAAATAATCGTAATAGATAAGAACTTATTTGTGTAAGAATTTATGAAGGCAAACAATTCTAATTAAGAACCATTTTTTATTAAAAACGAGCGAAACGCATTTTCAACTTAAAAAAAAAATTGTATATTGAAACATTGGAGCCGTCTAATGGTACTGTCTTATTTTGTCTTTTGTAACATTATTTATGAACGGCTCCTGCACATAAATTTAAAGAAGCAAACTATTAATTCACTAAACCGCAAATTTGTTCGAACTGTATCAGATTTTGAAAGTGAAAACTGAAACAAACAACCAGATTAGTGTAAATTAATTAAATTGACTATAGCTATAAATGGAGTATCCTTACGAATACGAATAACTGAAATAACAGAACACATTAATTGGTAAATTAGTCTTTGATCGAATTGAAGCTAATTAAAAAGTATTGTAAAGCCGATTGTAAAGTGAGAAAAGACGTTTGTATTGCTTTACCGATCTTTTGTAAATGTCTGAAATGTATATTCATGTTTTAAAGGAGAAAAACCAAACACAAATATGATGTATAGATTTAAGTTGGAAATCGTCTTAGAATGATGTAGCAACTTTTAAGAGCGACTTTAATTTTTTTTTTAATTTCCAACCTGCTTTACAGTGAAACATCAATTAGAGATTTCTCATTTCAGTGGATTTGGAGTACTATATAAAATTGTAATCTTAGTTTTTAATACAATCTATATGGTCCATTCTTTTTATATGTGAGACTTTTAGTTGAACTTTTTAATTTTTTGTACATAAAATTGCAAAATTGTTTTAATAGAAATTTTTTTGTTGGAATTTTCAAGTGATTCTTTTTTAATATGTTTCTTATTATTTTAGTTTTTAATTGTGCTTTAGTTTTTAATGATGTGCAGAAAGAAAAACTTTTTTAGTTTTAAATAAATTTTAAATCTATGGGATAAAAATAAAAATACTAAAAAGAATTTTTGTTTTAACTTTAATTATTTTTGAAGATTCTTTTCAGAAAAATTAAGATGTACCTTCATCGACCACTAGTACCATTTCGGCAATTATTGTACTTTTGGGCAACCAGGAATGATAATTTATATATAATTTATGTTTTTCTTTTATGTTTTAAAAAAATAAAAAAATTTAGTGATGTATGAAAATTAGTAAGACCTACACATTTTATAATACGTTGTATTTTTTTGTTTATGAGCCTCAACTCAACGTACTTTTCTTAATTTATTTATGATATTTCTCGATGATTGCATAAAATGTTTTTAGGTTATATTTACGAATAAAAGTTCACTGGGACACCTAATATTGACAGTTTAACTTGTTTTTGTTGTGCCGCCAATTTGCTTTACTTTTAAAAAATCATTTGAAATATAGCATTTTAAACAAATTTTCACGTTTTTCGGATTCACGAGTTAGTTTAAAACAATGTGCTCCAATCAGACACTACAGTGCATTAAAGAGTTTAATAGCTTTTCTGGAAATTTGACGGGAAACAATGAAATCAATATAAACAAGGTTTTGAGGCCTTTAACATCTTGTGAGGACCTAAATCTAGTTGACCTTGGCTCAATTCAAACTAATATATTGATTGTGAACCTTCACAAGGTCCTTTCCAATTCCCAAAAGAAAGGTGAGTCTTCATTCTACTTTCAAAATATCAAAAATATTAAAACTTTACTTTTAGGGGTGCTTCTTGATTGTATTGACTTACTGAGCAAAATATGTTTGAATCCAGGAATAAAAAACGATGTTGTTAGAAAGTTCAAGTTTATACCGGTCCTTGTGAATACTCTTCTAACGTTTGGAGATGATGAGACAAGTTTGTGTCGTTTACTGTATTTACTGCAGGAGCTGACATTTGATCAAACCAGCCTGAATCTAGAAGAATGTTATTTGAGAATGGTCATACCTTTTCTAGTAAACTTCTTGGAAGATCCGACAAACAGGGCGTTCAAGCTATCTCTCTCTGTTTTAGTTAACATTTGTTACAACGATAAACTTGCTTCGTACGTTCTGTCCAGAAATATAGATGTTACTAAATTGGTACTCAAGATTAAAGGTAGCGGTATATTGGCTTACAAAATGTACTTGCTTCTTGAAGGACACGATTGTATACTTCCCAGAGATTTGATACATTTTATCAAGATGAGGTACACAATTTATTTATAGACAAATCATACATGATTGTTATACTATTTTGTTTTCTTTTAATTAATAGCATGGATGAGGTTTCTAAGGCTCTCCTTAAGTGGGATCTATTACCAATCAAGCATTGTCTTGATATCTACTTGGGAATCATTAGTAACTCTACTGGTCGAAACCAAAACATTCCTGACTTTCCAGTACTTGTGGAAGCTTTGCTGAACGTAAGTTATTTCTTGAGTAAATCTAAAAATGTATATTTTCAGCTGTAATTTTAGAAAACCTTTGAACGATTAGATACAAGAGATGATGAAGATGATGGAATTAAAAAAGTTCAATTTTTCAACGAATTCTATCAACTTCTCAATTGTTTTCTGGATTTTGATGGAAGCATGGTCGAATTGTATCACAAAATTATGTTGCACGCTATTCAAGACTTCAACTCGACTCCGCCTCTAAAAATGACAATTTTGCAACTCCTAGGTAATTACTTCCAAACAGTTGAAGATCAAACTGCAACCGTCATCTCAGTTCGAGATAATTTGTTCAGTGATGTTATTCATCAGTTTATAAGCTCGATTGAAGAATCCAACTACAACGAGGTAAGATTGCTTATTTAGTTTTAAAGTTTTTAAAGTTTTATAAAATTTTTATTTATATTTCATAGCAAACGGAATTTCTCAAACTGATTTCTACTCTGGCACGTAAAAAAATGTTCACGAGTGACGTTGGAAAAACATATCCACCCTTTTTCAAAACTATTTTTAACAAATTGAAAGCAATGGGAGATAACTACGATATTGAGTTACGCAAAGATGATATTTTAATGTACATCTCTGCGCTATGTACTTTGGTGGAGTTTTCAGACAAATATCCTAAAATATTTTATGCTCAGATGGAAGAAACATTTAAGCTGGACATGATGCCATTTGTTCTAGCTAAAGGACAGCTGCTAGGAGACAATGCAACATGTTACGCTATCATGAAGCTGGTCAAACTTCCTGAGTTTCCTACTAGAAAAGTTACACAAATATACTGCGAATGTCAGGCTTACAACCAATCGGGATTCAGACCATCAACTAGCAAAGAGCTAGTGAAAGAAAAGGTTAAATAACATTGTTTTGTGGTTTTTTAGATTTTTTTTTCATTTATAAATATTTGTAGGTCAATGGCTATATTTTACAAAACAGCCTACTCGAACAGAGACTGGACTCATTGATCTCGGCCATAAACCAAAAGTTGGAGAAAAATGAAATCAACAGCGTTCTCACATCCAATACTGTTGATCTTTATCGCCACAAAATAAATTTGCTTAACGATCGCATAGAAAGTCTGACTAATCAGCTTCAAAAATCTGCAGAAGCCAATTTATCATCTGCTCACGAAATTCACTCCTCCAAGACTCTTTTTAATCGACAAGAAATTATCAACTTCCAGCTACAGCTTTCCAATGAAAAAAGGGAAGCTGAAAATTTAAAACTAGAAGTCGCAACACAAGCTTTGAAAAAATCTGCGAGTGAGTTTCAAAATAAAATTGAAAAAAGTGAAGGCAAAATTGGTACACTGCAGCAGAAAGTTATTCAGAAAGAAATTGAAGTTAAAAGTGAGTTTATTGTAGTTTTTCAAACAAACATTTCAATATTTAAAAATGTAAAATTTTAGAAATGCAAGCTGATTTCGAGATGGCAGAGCTTCACCACCAATCTGAAAAAAAATCGCTGAAGAGTCTGAATGAAGAGCTAGTACGTTAATTATTTATGATATATGTGAACACACTTTTAAATGATTGCTTTTGATATTTCAGTTGGCAAAAGTTGAAGGATTTAAAAAGGAAGTGAAGCAGTTTGACAATAGTGTTCGAGATAAGGATACAAAACTCAAAGAGTATGCCGAAGAGAACACAAAAATGTCATCTAAAATTGTTACAATGGAAAAGGTATTTATACTAGCAAACTTTGAATAGTACTGAATAATTTATAATTAAAATATTTTTAGGAAATATCAAAACTGATTGCCACCTTAAAGCGCACTGAAGATGATCTTGAAGCTAGATCAGAACAATTGGAACAACGTGAACAAGACTTGAAAGCATCAGAAGATATGTATAGCAATATTATGGCAATCATGCAGGGCAAAATTAAATCAGGCAGAAAATAACAGTTTTGTACAATTATTCATTTTTATTCTTTTAACTAAAATACAGATAGGATATAAAGCTAAAACACAAGTTTGATTTAAAATTTATAACGACTTAGTATTGAATGAGCTTCTAGGTATATCATGTTTACTTCTACGTTTTACTCAAACATGACGACTGCATCGTGCAGTCATATTTTAAAAAGATTACAGAAATTGCAACAAAAAAAAGTATTCAAGATTATTCAACTTCATCCCACAAACACGCAACAGTCGCTTCAATTAAGTAAGTTTGTAAACGTGACATAAATCATCAGTTTTAATAATATTTACTCACTATCACAATATTGAATAATAAAGTGCGAATACTTCTAGTGCTCAGAAAACTTTCTTAAGAAAACGACTGAAGCTATTTGATTTTTTTACTTCAGTGGTGGACAGTTTATCACCTACACCTTGAGATCTTTGGGGGCTTTCTGACTTTGCTTTTTTAAAAGCGTTCCACTGCCAATTAGTAGTTGTTTCAGACTTTGGTTTAGCATCTTTTTTCGAGCTTTTTCTGCTAAGAGCAGATTTAAGGAAAGTTGGCGATGAGAGACGCCTTGTTTTTTGGACCATTATGTTGGAGCTATTGGTACGCACCGAGTCAGTGGAAATTTGCGAAGAAACCTCCATTTTATCTTGGTCAGTGGGTACAAACTCATTATATGCAAAGTCTGATGCATTTGGAATGATAAACTCATCGTTGTCTTCTAAAAGTGGTCCATTCTCATCAATACAATCCTCCACTTGTGACAATGCAATGTCACTTGTAAACTTTGAGGGTGCTGATTCAGTTCGTATCAGCTTGACCCTTGATTTTTTGTCTCCAGATGAATCATCTAGTGGAACGAAATACTTTTTTTGCTGCTTTTGCATCAGAACGGGTGCTGAATGTTTACGCATTCGCTGTTTTGCCTTCTTTTTCTCTACTTTTAAGTCTTCATCCATTGTTTTCATATCATTATGATGCAGGTCTTCAAAGCTTACTTCAATATTGGAATCATCTCCATTTGAATTTCTTAAAGGCAGATCCTCTATTAAGTGTCCACAAATATCACTTAGTGATCTTCGACGCCTCCTCGATTTTGATATTTTCTTTTTGCTAATAATATCTTCATGAAAATCATCTTCCATACGAGCTGGAGACCTCACCTTTAAAACAATGCACAGAAAAACAATTTGGAAAAATATTGTGATTCCAATAAAGATAGCTAAGTTCTCAAAACTGTTGATCTTCTCTGTTAAACTCTCCAAGTGCTCGCGAAGTCGACGATTATCTTCAGAATTTCGTTCTTCCCGTTCAAAATTACGTATATTATTTTCTTCTATTGCTTGAATAGTTTTACTGAAAGAGTTTTGCAACTCTTCTACTTGGCGTTTATATCGTTTGCTTAGCTCCTCTAAGTATTGACTCGATAAGGACATGTTGCGCTCCAAAGCCTTAAACATCAATAACAATAGTTAGAAGGCTGTTAATTAATAAAATTAAACAAAAGTTACCTTTATTCTATTGGACAATCGCAAGAAAACACTTTCTGGGTGAACTTTTTGAGTATATTGAGCAGTATTATTATTCCCATCGATGCCGTTAGAGGATTCAGAAATAACTGCAATGTTTTCCAAATCACTCCAAGTTGTATTAACCACTTGTTCGATGCCACCGTTTTTGGTATCAGAATCTGCTTCTGTTGATATCGTTGTTTCTGGTGTCGGAATATTTGGTGTTTCTTTATTTTCTATATTGGGAGCATTAGCAGAATCTTCAGGTGTAATTCCAGGTTGCTGTTGCTGCTCATCCACGACATTGAATATATTTACATTCCCTTTATTGTCACTTAAATCTTCATTTTTTTGTTCAGTTTTAACTGTTTCAAATTTTCTATCGTCTCCATCAACTTTTGAAAAAGGAACTTTCGGCATATCTTTATTCTCCTCCACTTTTTTCACCTTATCTTTGTTTTCAGGCACCACAAATTTGTTCGGAATGGAAATATTTTTTAGGTTTTTACCATCATCATGATGCAAAACTGTTTCAAATTTATGCTTGACTAATGTGGGTAGATGATCAACATTTTTGTTCAAATCCATTCTCTTCTCTATAGTGGCCACCAAATTACAAAGGGCACTGACATATTTCAAGGATATAATGTTCCCAATGAAACTGTTTTTACTCAACTCGATAGTAGGTTCTCCGCATATTGGCTCTTTTAAAGGAAATCCAAGAGTTTGTGAACAGATGGTTGAGCTGTATAAACTATCTCGAAAAGTGTTTTCAGTCAGGATTCTAGAAAAGAGGAAGTAATAAAATAGAAAATAAATTCAGAAAGTATCATACTGACTTTTCTAAAGTTCCATATTTACAACTTATCAAGTCTACTAGATCGGATAGTTGACTTTCGTTGCATTGTTGACAAAGAACATTGTGGCTCAATGACACACATCCATTTGATTTAAAATCAATCGTTGTAATTATGCTATCATTGTGGCGTTTGATTTTGGAATCCTGCTCATTAGATTTGACGAGGACTTCTGCCGCCTTTTTCACAATGTTCATGACAGCTTCGCCAGCGCGATTGAGGAGATTTTGATTCTTATCCTTGCCCACTTCATTGACTTCATCATCTTCATCGTCATCATCTAGGTTGACTGGCTCGTTATCGGTCTCGAATGCTTCAAATTCAGAGGTACCGAACACTCGAAATAACGAAAGTGGGCAATAGTGCTCAGAATTGTAGTGAGAACTAATGTCAACCCGTACATATTTTCCAAACAGACGTGGGCTCAATTCAAAATTCTGTATATCTCGCTCATCTTTTGCTTGAAAAATTCCAACGTTGGACCAATCACGAGTTGGGAATCGATTTCCAACAGCTATTGATAGATCTTTAGGTGATGACGAAAATAACTCAAAATTTGCTAGCTCAACACGCTCACACTGGATTGGTTCGCAGAGTTCAACAACAAACCTAAAATTTTAATAGAAAATAGTATTTCAATAAATAATTTTCTGTGTAAACATACCAAATTTTTCCTGTACAAGGACTTAGCAGATATTCGTCTTTGTGTGCAGTTAATACAGATCCAACTGATTGCGCCTCGTGGTTTGAAGCTAGAATTTTAGCACCACAATCCGGAGAAGCATAGTTTTTGGCACGTAACTTAATTACTGGGAGTTTGTTACCCGATACGTTTCGATTTTGTTTCATTTGAGATGAATTTTGGTTTTCTTCTAACTTTTTTTCAGCCTCTTCCATACGCTGCTGAGCCCATTCCGAGAAAACCTACAGAATAAAACAATTTAAATGATTTCATTCACAATACAATCTCAAATAGATATTTACTGGAATTGGATGCTCTTCATGTTGTTCCTGATTAATTGTGGTCTTTGTTTGTTCTAACACGAGCAATCCCTCGCCAGATGCAGGCTGTTCATCGGTTACATCTTCAGATTCTGTTTTAATTTCAATTGTTACTGGAACTGTCTCTTGTTTTTTAACCTCAGGTAAATGTATGACATCGGGTAATCTACATAAATGAAAATATTTAGTAATTAAAGATCTAGTAAAAAACTATCTTCAACGTACGAAAATACTCGTTTTTCATGTTTATCTTTTTGTGAATTGATCTCATTATTGCTGATTATCGAGACAACTGGAGGAGAAACTGTAGTAGTAGCTTCGAAAACTGTATAAAGTAGATCATGGTCAGGAGCCGCTGTTGTACTGTAAGCTTGATTAATCTCTTCTTCACTAAATATCTGCTCTATCGTCTTTTGTAAATCATCTAGATTGTTTACTGTACCAACTGATTTGGGGTTCAAGGCTTCCACTGTAGGTTCAGCAGAGTTCTTTGCAGACTCCGATGCAACCAGGATAAACAATAGGCAGCTGCAAATTAATTTGCAAGTTACAATACAAAATATTTTCATTGCAATTTGGAGATGATGTGGTTTTCACTGATTTGTTAGAATTTTAAGTACTCACCAAGAAATAATTGAGACAAACAAAAGAGTGTAGTATTTGTAGAACAAAGGAAAATTCATATTTCCTTTAAGTTTACTAGCTCAAGTAATAAATATATAATTAATCTCTATTCAAATATTTGAAAATGACATTTTTTTTCGACTGAGTGCGAAATAATTGTTGTTTTTGTGTTTTTGTCAAAATAGTCTGAAGCGCAGCCGTAGTATGTTATGTGGATCATCAGAATAAAAATATAAATAAAGATAAAAGTAAAATGAGTTTACTGCCTCGAACGAAGGCAGAATTTGGAACTAAATCCTATTGGAACAGTTTTTTTAAGAAACGTGGTAATAAAGCATTTGAATGGTATGGCGAATATATGGAACTATCATGCAATCTTGCAAAGTACATTAAAATAAAAGGTATAATATAACCACAAAAATAAAAACTATAAGCTTATAAATATTATAGCTGGATTAAAATGTAACAGAAATTAATTTATTTACCCAGATAAAGTCTATGCTATAAGTTAACATATTTGTCTTTTTATTTTAGATAATATTCTTATGGTAGGATGTGGAAATTCAAAGCTGAGTTCAGATCTTTTCAATGTGGGTTACAGGGAAATGATTAATATTGATTTATCTGAGATTGTTATTGATCAGATGAAAAAACATTATCCAGAACAACAGTGGCTTCGTGAAGATGCTACCAAGACAAGCTTTTCTGATGAAAAGTTCTCAGTGGTTCTGGATAAAGGAACTTTGGACGCCTTATCAAATGATGATTCCGAAGAAGTTAAAGTGCTTGTGAACAAATATTTCACTGAGGTCAAACGACTTTTAAAGCAAGGAGGTCGTTTTGTTTGCATATCATTGTTACAAGAACATATTCTAAGTCAGCTCCTAGAGTTCTTTCCTGAAAATGATTTTATGTTCCGAGTGGTTCGTTGTTTAGAAGCAGAAATGTAAGTTTTCAAAATAATAAAAATTAAATTATTTAATATTTAACGTCTTCAATTTCAAGAAAAACAGCTGAGAACAACGAAGATGGTTCATCGATGCCGGTTTTTATGATAATAGCTACTAAATTCATGAAGCTACCTACAAAGATCCTTGAAATAGTTCTAAATGGTGATACGATTGAACGTCTTCATAACAAAGATGATATTGCTACTGCAGTTTTGGATGCACAGCGAGCTTCAATCGTCAGGAATGGATTAGTGAGGAATGCCGAGAATCAGGAAGAGATCACTTTCAACCTTTTTCGTGCGAATGAAAAAAACCCAAGATTTTCTTTATACATTCTTGATATGAAACCACCAGCTAAAGTAGCTGGTCGATATGCAGCATTTATCTGTCCACTTGGAAGAGAAACTGAATGGCTTTTTGCAACCCTGCCAGGCCGATTAAAACTCCTAGAATCGTCAAAACACGCAAGATTAGCAATCGTTATAATGAACAGAAATCACCAGTACAGTAATCTAGAGAAAGTTATTGAGGAACTTAACGATTGCATCAAATCTTTTTCACCACCTGGCCTAATGGACCAAAAGGTATGTCACATATCAACTGAACCATTAAATTATATAAAATGTGTTCCTTTGTTATAGATCCCGTTCCTTACACTCGGCTCTGATATTGGACAGCGAAATATTCTTCATGAAGGAGTCAGTGAACTATCCGGTGGATATGTTGTCGAAGAAATCATGGTTGATGGAAAACTTTTCAGACGATTGATTTTTTTAAGCAATCAGTCAGTTGTGCAATCAGAGGCACTCGTAAAATCAATTAAAGTGAAGAACAAGCCACTTATGGTAGTAGACTATGGATTTTTGGCATGTCAACACCATTTATTCATGATTATAGGTATATTGACAAGTTCAAGAATCGTTAATGAGAAGGAATCGTTAATCATTGGCCTCGGTGGTGGAGGATTGTGCAATTTCATTAACCGCTACTTGAAGTATGGCTTAAAATTATTTATAATTGATTTAGTAACTTATATATATTTTTTTTAAAGGGATATAAAGGTGTCAGTTCTAGAGATTGATCCAGATATCTTTAAAATAGCTAAAGAATATTTTGGATTAAATGAAGGCCCGCAGTTGGATGTAGTGATTGACGATGGTATTGAGTACTTGAAAAAAGCTTCATGCAATACCAAACGCTATCAATCTGTTTTGTTTGATGTCGACAATAAGGACTCATCTTGTGGAATGGGATGTCCTCCCAAACAATTTTTGACTGAAGAGATCATAGATGCAGTCAAAATATTAATTGGAGAAAACGGAATATTTATTTTGAATCTGGTGTGTCGAGATGAGATACTTCGTGAAAATATTCTACAAGACCTGAAAAAATCGTTTAATACAATTTATAGCTACAAACTGGAAGAGGAATTGAACGAGATTTTCTACTGTCAAAGTTCTCAAACGCTCCACGTTGCTTTGATTGAGAAGGCTGCTCGACAACTATTAGAAATCTCCAAAAAGAATAAACTTAAAAACGATTTTGAAATTAGTGAATTTATGGAGACTTTGAAAATTTGCTAATAAAAAACAATTTTTGAAAATAAGTTTTTCTAAAGATGTAGTTATAACGTATTTTTCATGCGTCCTCGAGGCAGCAGCTTTGTTTTGATTTTTGTTTTGCATTTAATTTGTATTAATTTGAGATTTTAATATAAAATTATTAAAGTAATCTTAAGTGTGGGAGTAAAATGAATTTATGGAGACTACCTCTGTTCAAATGTTGTTTGAAATTCGAACTGACAGGCCCCAAGAACTTTTATTATTCACAAAAAGTTACCCAGCTTTTTGCACAAAAAATTGATAAATATTCGAGTAACCTGAAATCTGAGATGAAGTTTGAGCAGGAACAAGAAAATTTAGTAGCTGTGAATCACTTGAAGCATATCTTCAATTTGTTTGATAATCACAAAAGTAATTCAATAGCGATCCAAGATCTGCAGAAGGAATTGCAAACAATGTCTGGAACCATAGATGTAGAATTTAAGGAACTCCTGGAGTTAGAAAAAGAAGAGTTACTTCAGGAAAGTGTTTCCCATATTTATCAGATGTTGGACGAAATATTTGAATATGAACAAAACAAAGACACTGAACTCGTAGGTTCAGGTAAAATCAATGTTTTGTTTGAAATTACTGCCGGAGTTGGAGGAAAAGAGGCCATGCTGTTTGCTAATGAGCTCTTTGAAATGTATTATCAATATTGCCACTGCAAAAAATGGAAAGTATATGATTTAGAGACTGACCAACAGAGTGGAATGATGCGTCATGTTCGAGGAAAAGTGGAAGGTTTAGATGTTTGGAATCATTTACGATTTGAAGCTGGTGTTCATAGGGTGCAAAGAGTTCCTGAAACTGAATCAAAAGGAAGAATTCACACGAGCACTGCAACAGTTGCTTGCATTCCTTTGACCAGCGACGTGGATGTTGATATAAAAGGTAAATTAAAAAAAATTAAATTAAATTGCTGAATTCTCAAAATTGTTTATTTTTAGACAAAGACATTAAGATGGAAACGAAAAGAGCGTCTGGTGCCGGTGGTCAACATGTAAATAAAACTGAAAGTGCTGTACGACTAATTCACTTACCGACGGGAATCGCTGTAGAATGTCAAGAAGATCGATCCCAAGTTAAAAATCGAGAAATTGCAATTAGAAAGTTGAGAAAGATTTTAACTGATCGAGGAATTCAGGAAGTGGTTAGTTTAATTTAGTTAAAACTCCAACCAAATACTAAAATATTTTATTTCTTTATTTTATAGTTTGAAAAAATGAGTGCCACCAGAAAAAAACAAGTTGGATCCAGTTTGAGAAATGAGAAGATAAGAACATTTAATTTTAATCAAGATCGATTAACAGATCACCGATTAAGCAATCAAAATCCTCATATGCAAGGGGAAAAAAGCAGTTCTGTTTTTGGATTGCAGGATTTCTTTCAAAACCCAGATCGTTTAGATGATCTAATTCTAAAGCTACGATTAGCAGAAAAAGAAAGAATTCTTTTAGAAATGTTTGAAGAGTTAAAATGATAATATTAAAAATATTTAGTAAATTCTACATCAGAAGTACTTTTTTTGGTTCGCTCTTCAATAAAAGGTTTCTCAAGCCTCTGCGATTATATTTTGCATCCGTCGTCAATTTAATCAAAGATTTTTATTTATTTCAAGCGCTGATAATAATTATTCGACGTTTCTGAATATCCAATAATAATACATATCGTTTTTTTAAACAGTTTCAGTTAGAGCTTTCGTCTGCTTTTCTGATTTGCTTCACTCAAAATATCCACAAGCATCACTCATTTAACTGATTCTCTTATTTAAGTCACACTTTGAGTTTTACTGAATGAATTGTGGAATCAATTTATTGTTTTAAATTTTATATTGAGGTAAGTTATTGAGAATTACTAAATCAAGAGGTTATTATATATAGTATACAATATGCTACCAACAATTACTATACATACCAATTTCAAAGTCAAGTCTGTTTTCAAAATCCATTATTATAAAATTAATGATAAAAAATCACCAGCTAAAAAACCACTAACTAGATATGCTATGTTTTATATTATAGTTCTTAAACTTTTTGCTCTCAGAACTCGTTTAATATTTATACGCATATTTGATTGATTGAAGCCAGCTTTCAAGCACTAAAGCAGGACCTTTGACAAAGTTTTAAAATAAATGGTGAAGTTTAACAGTTAATCCAAATTTTTATGTTTCGAACCATTTTTCCACTTTTAAACTTTTTTATTGTTGCAATAATTCAACACATATGAGATTTGTATCGCCCCACTACTTCAGGCCAAATAGTCAATCTTTCAGGAAATTAGAGCAAAGTGCGAGTTTTGAATGGTTTGTTATATCGTATAAATAGTCCGTTGTAGTTTCAATTATGCACAGAACACATTTCAGCTTTTAACTGCTCAGCAAAGTTTTATTCCAATAAACAAAAATCAATTTCAAGATGCAAGTAAGTGTTCAAAAATATCGTAGCATAGATAGTTTAAAATTATTGAGAAACATTTTTAATAATATTATATCTAATTTCAGTTCGCTATTGTTGGATTATTAGTTGCTTTGGCCGTTGCTGCCGCCCAGGGAGGTGTTATTCCATACTCTGCTTACCATGAGTCTCCAATTGCATACAACGCATTGGCTTACAATGGTGCTGCTTATTATGCTTCTCCAGCTATCTCCCAATATTCTTCTTTGCCATACTCTGCTATTCACGCTCCAGCTTTGAGCTATGCCCATCAAACATCTGCTTTGAGCTATGCTCAACACATTCCAGCTGCCGTCAGCTACTCAAACCATGTTCAGATTGCTAGCCCATACTACGCACAGGCTTCCCCAATCGTCGCCATCGCCCCAGCAGAGGCCACCTACACCGCAGCCACTCGTGGATCCGTCCACACTGCACCCCTTCCCGGACATGCTCTCAGCCAGACCTCTTTGAACGTCCAAGCCGCTCCAGGAACATACTAATTTCTTTTCCTCTGTCTAATTTATTAAACAAGTGTGATTCAGTCAAAATACCAATTTTTTGATGCAAGTGCAATAAAGATTTATAAAAAAATTTTAATGTTTTATATTCGAATACTTTCGCGTAGAATAAGGGAGAAATTGACTACACGAACATTCAAATTTTGGACTGGATTGAGGACTCAAGAATACTGATAACTACTGGAGCTCGCTATATATATGGGCTACCGATCTATTGTGAAGATACCATAGTAAATAAAATAATTAAATATAAAAGCTTTAAAAGTGCAAATATGTTTTTTCTGAATGAAATGCTTGAAGTCATGCATAATGCGAAAATTTTTTACCATAATAGACCACAAACTTCAATGTACAAAATTTACTGCATTTGAGAACTCTCACGAAGCTACTTCATATGTAAAGAAAACCTAATTGAAATTTGTCTGTCAATTCTTATCATCATATTATGCTTTTAAATGAAATGGTACCCTGTTTTTGAATACAATCATAATTCAACAATTGCGGCAAAACCTTGAAAAGTACATAAAAACAATACATTTTGACTTTATGTTTCAATAAGAATACTTGACATGCACAGATTTTGTAATAATTCGTTTGATTAATTGTATTGCATAAGCGATCAAACACTGTGTTAATATTTATCACTCAAACTATAAATACCGAAATATCTAATTATGGAATTGAAAAAAAAATTGAGTTGAGATATCTGTATAGCAAGTTTCCACCAATATAAGTAAAAGAATATTCATATAAATCAACATTTTATTGAGTCTAGGATTTTTTTTTTTTAAATCTGGAAATGTTAAGCAAAACTTTCGATGAAATTTGATCTTTTATCAATCTTTTAAATTAAATAACACACATCTTGTAATGAGTTTCAACGGTCAATATTCTCTATCTCAAGAACAGTCACTTTAGAAGACAGAAAAAAATTCAACCGTTTTATTGTAATAAAAAATGCGACAAAAATTATTTCTGTATCCTAAACTTGATATTAAACTTGAACCATGTCTTTACAGATTTCGACCTTGTGTTTTAATTGTACCAAATCATTGAAATTGCTAGTCATTGTAATAATAATTAAACAAGTAACCAAGTGTTTTACAGTAAGTATTACGAGCTATTAAATTTTATAATTATAAATACTGAAATCAAACCAATCCAACAGTATTATACATTTTTTGATAATTATTCTTGGGTGAAAATCAAAGATATCCTTTATACGTCACAAATTGTTTATATTAAATACTCTACAATTTTCATGCAACTTTGAAATGATCATAAATCCGTTGCAATATATCTTATATCACGGTACTTTAAAACTGTTATAAAAAATCAAAACTCACTCACATGTAATTTACCAAACACATGGAGGAGGTCAACTACTATTTATTGAATTCAAGAATTGCATTTCTTGTTTCACTATACCACATTTTAGTTTTAGTGATTAATCTCGAATTCATTGGTAACCTCTTAATACATGGAATTGTTACAATCGGATAAATAAAGGAATACGTTAAGATTACGTTGATAATCTAAAAAAAATTTTCTTCTCCACAAAATCGTAAATCTATCCGTTACCCAATCTGATATATTGGTGATTGCATTTGAAGAAATTTTCATGCAATGAATAAAATACCAACTATAAAATGTTATCTGTTTAATTAAATTGGTTAAAAATAGAATCCTAATGGGTGTAGCATATAAACATGATCAATTATTCTAAGAATAACTTAAACGATCTAAAAACCGGTATATCAAAAAGCAATTAATTTGAAAGGGTTTTAATATTCTGACGCAAAAGCATGAACCAGGAAGTGAACTTTTAAAGAAAAAAGTAAATATATAGTCAGTAAACTAGAATTTTTGCTGTTGTATGAAACTTTATTGTTTTTTTTGAATAGTTTCAAAAAATTTTGACAGTTACACAAAAGGAAGAATTAGTATGTTCCTGGAGCGGCTTGGACGTTCAAAGAAGTCTGACTGAGAGCATGTCCGGGAAGGGGTGCTGTGTGGACGGCTCCACGAGTGGCTGCGGTGTAGGTGGCCTCTGCTGGGGCGATGGCGACGATTGGGGAAGCCTGTGCGTAGTGGTATGGGGTTGCTGAGTAAGTGAGAGCAGCTGGAGCAGCATAAGTCAAAGGCAATGCAGAGTATTGAGTCAAAGCTGGAGCGTGAACTGCAGTGTATGGCAATGAAGAATATTGGGAGATGGCTGGAGATGCGATGTATGCACCACTATCGTATGCACTGTATGGCAAAGCATTGTATGCGGTGGCAATTGGAGATCCATAGTAAGCAGAGTATGGCAGAACTCCTCCTTGGGCGGCAGCAACGGCGAAAGCAACTAATAATCCAACAATAGCGAACTATGGGAAAAGATATGGATAAATAAGTTGAGCTGTCCTCAATTCAAAAACTTAATCAAACACTTACTTGCATCTTGAAATTGGTTTTTTGTTTTTTTGGAATAAAACTTTGCTTTCAGTTGAAACTTGAAATGTGTATTGTGATTCTTACAGTAAAGCGTCGGACTATTTATACAAAACAAATTCAAAAACTGAATCCTAATTCGCTTAAGGAGTTTTTTATAAAAATAATTTGAGTGGGGCGAGTGACTTCGATATTATATAGAGTAAATATACATGGGTTGTTCTAGTTTAAACCATTCTTATTCTTATTCTTGTATCCAGCAAAAAATTATTTTGTATTTTATTTATAAGTAAGTGTGATCAAATCTTCTTATTATCTACAAAAGACAAGTGAAGCAATAATTGCGTACGTTCATAGCTTTTTGACTAAAATTAACATCAATGGAGTTATCGCTTAAATAATGATTAACCTTTCATTTGAATAATTTTGGAGAATAATTTTGTACAATCAAAATGGTGATCCTTAAATTGCATTTCTTTTTTAGATAAGAAAGTACATATTGTTTCTACATTATTATTAGTAAATAATTAAAAAAAGGGTTTTCATATTGAAGAGAAGTTTCAAAATGTAAATACCACAGGATATAATTATTTTCAGTAAAGATACACATGTAGTAGAGTTTTCTGGCTGTTTCTTGAAAAATGAAAACGGCTAAAAAGGGGTGCGTTTGTTTCAAAAATATATCTTCAATTCTTCAAATTAACATATGTTAATCCACTTATATTTTCTCTAAAAATAAAAAGTATGTAAATCTGCACAACAACATTGCGCACAACTACGAATACCTCAATCAGAATCACCGAATTCCTCTACTACGCTAAGGAAACTTGATTTAAGAATGAGGAACGAAAATTATATAGGCATGCTAGATTTTTTTTTATTATTACAGACAGAAATATTACAATCAAATGTCGTCACTACTAAAATCGCGGAACAAGTGAAAGTGACCTTCTTTTGATTTGCGAAAATATTATGAACTATGCAGAAATAATATGTTATAAAACATATGACAACTTAGCAATACTTTATAATGTAGCATTTGTGAATATAGCTTCAATTTTAACTTTAATTCATAAAGGCAATCTCGAGGAGAAAAAATAGAGTGGCTTTGATAGTACTCAAAATTCCAGAAAAAAAGACTTTATTTTAAAACCGATGGATTAATAATATATTATTGTTTTTTGTTGCAATTCATCCATGACCATTATTGTCTTTAGAATTTAGATAGCAAATATAAAACTATCCCAATTGAAAATCTGCAAAATCGGAAAAGCTGAGAAAAATCGTGAACATGTTAATACGAGAAAACATTCTTTGTATGTTATCTACTGTGGGAAATACAATACCGTAATATTTGAAAATTGTATCTTGAATGTAAAAAATACTCTACGATAATACATTGAGAATAGTACTTTATAGTAAATCTGAATACTGCATTGAAGTATGTATGCTGTGTTCTGTTTCTGTAGAATTAAAAAAAATCAAAATAATTCTGAATTGATACAATTTAAATAGGAAATGTAATAGTTCATTCTATGATAGTTTAATTAAAATCAATAAAAAATTAAATGTTAGGCAATTTGAGAATGATTTAAAAATTTTGATTTTCTTCTTGATAGTCAAATAAATTTATATTGCATATTTAAATGTAAATTATTTTCATAAGAATGGCTGAACATCTATCTATTGATAATAATGAGCAAAAACAAAGATTGTTTTGATATAATGATAGCATAATATATAAGACCTTTAAAAACACATCAATAATAGACGAATTTTTTTTTTTAATTTCACCTATATATCAGAAACGGACGGACGGACAAAAATTTAATAATTCTAATAATTCTAAAATATGCAACCTGTTTATTTGGTTTTATAATGAAGTGAATCTACGAAATTACTTAGCAGAATTAATAAAACATGTACTCTTTTTTAATGAAACTTTATTGCACTTGCATCAAATAAATTGGTTTTTTTGACTGAATCACACTTGTTTAATAAATTAGACAGAGGAAAAGAAATTAGTATGTTCCTGGAGCGGCTTGGACGTTCAAAGAGGTCTGGCTAGCAATGTGTCCGGGAAGTGGGGCTGTGTGGACGGCTCCACGAGTGGCTGCGGTGTAGGTGGCTCCATGAATTGGGGCAGCAATGTGAGCGACATGAGCTGGGCCATGTGCGTAGTGGAATGGAGCAGAAACATGGTTAGCATAGCTGATTGCAGCTGGAACGTGATGGGCATAAGGCAATGATGAGTATTGAGTGATTGCTGGAGATGCGTAGTGAGCAGCTCCATTGTATGGCCAAGCTCCATAAGGGCTAGCAATGGCAGCACCATAAGGCCAGGCAGAGTATGGGAGGACTGATCCCTGGGCGGCAACGGCCAAAGCAACTAATAATCCAACAATAGCGAACTGTAGAGAAAATTGTTTGAGGTTAGTAAATTCTGAAAGATATAACTAGCAATTCAAGCACTTACTTGCATCTTGAAATTGGTTTTTTGTTTTTTGGAATAAAACTTTGCTGAGCAGTTGAAAGCTGAAATGTGTTCTGTGAATAGTTAAAAACTGCACCGACTATTTATATCAAATGAAAAGTTACTATAAACAATACTCTAAATTGCTTAAGGAATTTTCTTTTGGCTATTTATTAAGTGGGGCGCGCTATTGAATTCTTACATTTATAGAGTAAATGTATGCTATAGAAACCTAGCATTTTGTTCATTATCTTTTATTTTTATATGAAATATACCTAAATAACTCTAGCAACAATAAAACTGCTTAAGCAAAATATTAAACACCACAAATTAAAATCAATGTTTCAGAAATTAACAAAACATATATTTGCATTATTATAACTTAACGTTAATTCCAAGCAATTTTTATTAATATTTTACTGTGTTGAACAAAATTTGTTGCACAACAATTAAAATAGTTTGTTTATAGGTAATTGAGAGATCATGTTATTAACAGACAACAAATTTAAAATTTCTTTTATTCCTAAGACTAATTAACACAGGAGAATTAGCATACTCATTGTAAAATTGATCACCAGCCTCACTATGCATACAATCCAATTAAATTCTTATTTACGTATGCTAATTAATATAAGTGACGGTAAGTACTTAGAATTAGAACATACACCTATTTTGAATTCAAAATAAATAAAAATAAAAACGTTTTAAAAAGGGTGGCTTGCCAACGAACTTTTCAAAAAAAATAGGTAAATAGTTACATCGAAGTTACATACAATTTACATTTTTGCATTTTTAAATCCTAGAATTACCTCAATAAAAAATTATAAGGAAAGATCATGCTTGAAAAAGTTATGTTTTGACGATATTAACAGCTTAATTTGAAATGTTTTTGAAATTTACACAATTCTCTAAACACTTAATTTATAAATATTTATTTTCATAAACCAAAAAATAAGAAAAAATAATGATTTCAAATAAATTGTCTTTATTGATGCATCATTGAAATTTTATGTATCTAGAACGATTCATAAATTACAAAATCTAATGTAAATATGCGTTTTTTTAAGCATAATTTGTATGTATGTCAGCTCTTATCATGTATCCTGAATACCTCCTACGCAGTCGAGGTGAGGTGAATATATTAATAATGTGTTTTAAATTTAATCGTAAATCAAGGAGCCGTTGACGTACTCAAAATTCCACGATAAAAAGTCTCGCATTACAAAGCAAATTTTGTCTGTACACCAAAAAATTGAGGAAATGTTGTAAATATGAATGTATTATTCAATGTTTTTTTCTTTGATCGCAATCAATTAACTTCGGTCAAAAGTTAATAGTCCATAGGTACCTACCTGCAGACAACTAATAATGGTTTTATTTTGGAATCTTGTTTATAGATTTTTATTTTGTTTTTTATAAATTGTATTGTTAGCAAGTTGAACGTACTGCTTTTACTGAACAAAGCATATTTTTGAATAAAAAATTAATCATCTGAAACAAAAAAATTTAGATTGATACTCATGAAACCCAAAATATCTTTGAAATACTTCGTACACTCTTTTAATTTTTGATACAGGATTTAAAATTAAATACATCACAACACAGACTAAAAGATTCATTAAAGTAAGGCATTGAATCTAGAATAATTTTTATTACCCATGAACTTAAAAATGAACCTAATCTTCAATTCCAGAGCCCTGATTTTAATTATTTCGTAGTTTTAAAATGCAATTTAATAATTTTTAGGAAAATTCTATGTAAGATAGTTTAAATCTAAGTTTTTAACATGTTGACTAGTAATTTGGAACTGGACTTGTCAAAATCCATTGTTTTAATTTTAAGATACTTCAAATTTGATAAATCGTAATATGAATATAACATATAATATAGTTTATAAAATGCCATTTCTAACACGGTTAAGAAACATTATTCTCTTTTTACATTCAAATTCAGATCAAGTTTGTGTTTATCATTTCAATATGGATGAAACAGAGCAAACTGATGTTGTCTACACAAATTTTGCCAATAAGCTTTTGAAAAGCTTGATCATGCAACACTTTTGGGAAAAGATCCACAAGGAACATTGTTCCATTTTCGGTCAAGCCATTTAAGACTGATTTAGGGATATATCCAATCAACCGACTCATGACAACTGCCAATGAATATTTACCCAAAGTAAACTTTGAGGTTGACTGATTTGGCAAAATAATCTCTGGAGTTCAGGTTCAACTACCATCATTCCACCTTTAATCAACTTTTCAGTTCATTCATTCTATTATTTCAAAAGATCATTTGATCACTAAAATATTGTTCAATCAAACCTTTCCTTCTGATTCATATTGATAATTATTGATAACATAATATTGTTACATTTTTATTTTTGATCAATCAGCGATAATTTTTTATGTAATATTCAATTGAGAAACCGTCTTAGAGTCTATGTTTAACTAATAAATAAATAAATAAAAACTAACAGGACTTTGGAAAGTAAAAAGTAAAAGATCACTTTTTTTTATGTCCTTAAGGCTTTATTTTTTGCAAACGTTTTTTTCCAAAAATCTAATAATATTTAACTCTAGATTTCTTTGAACATTTTGATTGGCTGGTGCTCTGGTCATTTATTTTATAAAGTTCCTGGTGCTGGCTCCAAATTTAAAGATGTTTGACTGATGGAATGGCCTTCCAAAGGAGCTGTGTGCACAGCACCACGAGTGATTGCTTGGTATGTTGCTGGTCCAGGTGCAACAGCTACAACATGTGGAACATGGGCATGAATATCAGAGTGGTCAATCACAATTGGTCCATGAGAGTGTAAAATTGGATGTCCATGAGCTTGAAAAAAATTTAATCAATTCTATGGTTTTAGTTTTCAACAGAGATAAATCAGCAGTATCTATATGCTCTAGGAATCCAGAAGGATTGTTAAAGATATGTTATTTTTACCATAAATGAGAGGAAGGCTGGAGTACTGTCCAATTGCTGCAGGATGCACCAAAGGATATGGCCATCCCCAAGGCAAAACTCCTGCCTGAGCACAGACTACCATTGTAACGGTAATAGCAATGATTGCGAACTGTAATATTTAATAGTTTTTAACTTAATCTTCACTTTTTTAATAATCCTGAACATACCTTCATTTTTATTGATTTGGGAATTCTTTCTAATACGCGTTTCAATGAATGTAAACTGTGAATGGATTCTAACTAGAATGAAGCTCACTTTTTATATTCTATTGGAAGACATTCTGGAGATTACAAGTAGTGGGGCTTGTCATCAGAGATTTATTGCACTCAGTATGCAGTTAGTATCATTTGGGATGCATAAATTATTAGAAATTAATTGTTCATTTACACAATTTACATACAATCAAAACGTAATTGAACAAGTGGTTGCATTATATTGATTAAGCTTTACAAATTTTCTAAATTGAATTAAATGAACAAATTTTAATGATTGCTCACTATCATTAGATATTGTACATAGAGTATAGGCTTTACAAATATACCAAGCTTTTAGTATGAGGGAAATTTTATTGTGAACTTTTAAAGTTTAATAATATTTTAATTAATCCTTTTAGTCAGACTATGTTTGGCCTAATGAGTTTTAAGTTTGAAGTTACATATTTATGACTTTTAGAGGACATTAAACTGAAACATAATACTATTCTCGCAGAACAACGGTGTTTTAGTCAATTTTGGTTTCGAGAAACTTGAAACCAAATAGCGTCAAAGTAATTTCATGAAAGTAGAAAATTTTTACATAGATAACATTTCAATTAATATTCTGAACGAGTTTTGTCAAGTTTTTTTTTTTTTATAAATACTTAAAGCGCCAACCTAAAAGGAAATCATATAAAAGAATTATTAATGTTTGCAAAAAATTCAATGTTAAATACTTTAAATTCTGTAACAACACAATATGTGTTTCATGTTTATAGCTTTTCTTCTGATAAGTGTTGTGCCTACGGTTTGGAATAATAATAAAAATTATAAATAGGTACTCTACTAGTATTAAAGTAAAGTATACAATAAAATAGTACATTGTTAAAAAATTAATTTATTCCAGTTTAAATATGTATAATAGAACTCAAAATATCATTACCTCAAGATCAATAAATGACTAGAAAATTTCAGAACAGAGCTTGTCTTATTTAGTCAACATTCTCCAGAATTGAATAGACATTGACTGGTGATTAATCCCAATTAATCTGGCAATTCAATTCTAAGCTGTTAGTACAAAAAAATGTAATAAAGGTATTATTTAACATCATGTAAAACTAGATTTGCATTTTTGAGCATTGGCGCTGGACTTTATCTCGCAAAGTCCGCCTCAGATATTTAGTTTTAAAATTTTATATATTAAATAACAAGAAATATTTAGCGGGCTCAGGAATTGTTCGTACAGTGCTTTCTCAGGCGTGAATTATTATTTATAGACAAGTCTCTTATGGTTTTATTTCATAAAACAGTCTATTTGTTTCGAAAAAATATTACCTGATATTAACAACAATAGATATAAATATATTTTTATTATGTACCCAAAAAAATATAAATAAGTCAGAAGAACAAGTTTTTATTTTGAAATTAAACCACTTCTTATGTATTTTTAGTTTTAATATGTATACACATAACAAATACACAAACAATAAAATTCTTTAATAAAAGGCGTATATAGTAAAAAAACCAAGACCTTGATCGCCAATAAGTATAATTTTATGTTCTTGTATTTATCAAATGTTATTATATCCAAACCACTTTCTGGCCATAATTGCACATATATGCATTTTTCTCAGACAATGCACAACTTAGTTTGCATTTACATATGTTATGCGGAAATTAGTCAAATGCGATTGGGACTTGAGTGATATTGAGATAATAATTCTTTAAATAGTTTAATAAAGCCATGAAGAGTAAAAATTACTGCTTTGAAAATAATAAACCAATGACGATCAATGGAACAAAATCGGTGTTTTTAGTAATACTTATCCATTGAATACTTTTTTCTTTTATTTTTCAGCATACTCGAATTTGACTACCATAAATTTTATTATTATACAATCCTAATCTTTGAATTCAAAGTACAATATTTCATTCAGTTTCGTAACAAAAATTCCTGCACAATACTTATTATAAGTAAAAATAATGTACGAAAACCTACAGACTTGTTGCAGGAAGCAAATTATCAGGCGTTGACACCTCAACTCCAACAAATTTAGTTTATAGCTATTAAACAAATGAATTATGATAAATGTGATAAATTGCTACCAGTGAAAAATGGAATCAGGTTTAGATGTATGTTTTCAAACAGCTGATGCAAATCAATATATAGTTGATGAGAACATATTAAGCAGACGCATTATAGCATCATTATCATATTATATAGGAGACAAGACAAGAATATCAGCAGATGTTTGAAAAACCGTTTAAATGGATGTAAATTTATTCACATATAAATCTTAATTAACACTTTAAAATTATTAGAAGCTAATACAAAATATAAATTAATCTCATTTCAATAAAACAATTACATGTTGATCACTAGAAAGATGCTCTTCAAGTTGCTGATTACTTAAGCCTGTTTTCAAGGAAATCTCATCAAATGATTTTACTCCTGTAAAGTACATGCTCAAGCTGTCATCCACCTTGTTTTCAGCATTCTTCTTTTTAAATGAAACTGGCAAAGGAATCCCGTTTGAGCTGCTTGCGTTGGTGATGCCAACATTTTCCAAAGACTCATAGCCAACAAACATATTTTTGGAAACCGCCACAGGATATCGATATATTGGTCGGATTAAGCCCTCTATTAATCCAAAAAGCACGGTCTGCCTTTCGTTTATGTTGTTAGCAGCTGGGTTAAAACTATTCAAAAGAGAATTATTGTTAATTCAATCATTTATTCGGATCTTTCGTTAAAAATCTCTGTAACGAATCTTGAAGAACAAAAGATTATAACAAAAAATAGTTAAATTGCGTACCGAATAAAAAGCTCAGCCAATGAGCAACCATGTGCCATTGAAGCAAACATCCTAAAAATATCACGTACGGTGGCTTTTTTTATTCCTAAATGAAAGAATAATTTTACCACATTTTTCCTGCTATAGATTTAAAAGAAATCAAATTTGCTACCTGGTCGAGAACATTTTTCAACAGCTCTTTTTTGAATGGCTTCGGACTTTGCTAGTAACGCTAGTTTTGGAGTTGGTCTGTAAACGTTGCTATACTGAAAAACTGGCACTACTAGAGCGACACCGAGCAGAACAAGGTGCCTCACACATTCCTGCACAAGTCCGACTGAAACATCGGCCATTCCAGCTATTCGATCAATATGGTTAAAACCATTCATACATGGGACAATCTGTATAGTGAGATAAAACATTCCTCTTATTACAAAGAAAATATTGCCAAGCCCCTACAGATCAATTTAATTGGAAAACATCAGTACTACGAAAGCAAATTTTATACATGATCAATCTATACACCGTAAGTGAATAAAATAAAATCAATTATATGGAGACTTTACATTGTTTTTGCTTCCTTGCTGAATTAAGATTGCAGAGCTATAAGTAAAGTGAGAACTCGGGCATAACACGAAGAATTTCACTTTCCATATATTTTATAGTCTGTATAATGATTTAAATATATCAAACGCGTTTTAAACTTACTCTCAAGGTTGTCAAGTCCCACTGCTCAAAAACATACTCGTAAAAAGAATCTAGCAGCACGGGAGCTTTGTACGCTTGAATTAAACCAATTTCCTGGTAGTGTGGTACAACGCAGAGAGGTAGTATGTGATCACCTGAAAGTATTAATACCGTAAGTGCATTGTAAAATCTGACGGAATGTTCACTGCAAGTTCAAAGTTCAATATATCAATTAAATTAAAAAATGTTTCTGCTTGAATTGCGCATACTCGTTTAAAATAATTATTTTCTTATTATGTTATTTATATTAATACCATCTTGCAGGATGCACATCTTTTTGCTATTAATCTCGGACCTGACCTGTCCCAACATTTTTTCGAGACGCGATATTTGTTCAGGATTTGGCGCCTGTGATAGGAAATTGGATGAGAGTTCCAGAGAAAGCTGCAAATCATAGAGTTTGTTATTAAATATATTTTATAGTAGCATAATTTAAAAAAAAAACATATAATGCAAAATGTATAAATTTCAACAAATTTACTGTTTTAGTGACTCACCAAGTGTTCTGTCAACTTTTTGATGATTGGTTCGTACCCCACTGTCCTTGTGGATGGATTGAAAACAAGCGCCAAGTTGAAGTAAAATGCATTTCGAATGTATTTTTTTGAGTCAATTCGAACAGGAAAGCCCAAGATTTTAGTGCCGACTAGGGAACTACATGTGGAAATGCTAATTAGTACGGTTTTAGGTAGTACAGTAACTTTATTACTAACACGCTAAGAAAACTGCGCTGAAGTTGCACTTTAGGAATTATGTACCGATTGACTATATCGAAAAGCTCTTTGGTAATGTAGTTATTGGGCTGTTGCACAACTATTTTTGTGCCAACCTAAAACAAAGTTATATAGATGTTAGATGATAATGATTCTTCAAATACCGGATTAGGAAAAAATATTCGATTCAAAACTAACGGTTGCGTGAAACTCGCTGAGGAAAATGCACTTAATGATTTCATCCATATTTTCATCAGTTGAGTTGATTGAGGTATCTGCGTCATTTTCGGTTGGAAGCATAGCTATGTTTCAATTGAGTAAAATCTACAAACATTTGGTTTAATTGAAATTAATTGTTTCATAACAAAAAAGCGAGTAGCAACAAATCTATCATGTTGCATTGTAGCATGTGGTTTGAACTTTTTTTTAATTTTTGATATTTTAGATTCGAAAAGTTTTACATTTCAATGTTCAAAAAAAAAAGAAAACAACAAACATCATTACAGCAAAGTCAAATTTCATAAATAATATATTTTGAAATCAACATATTGAAACTTATTTTAGTTTACAGCAGCTATGCAAATGAAATACAAGATTTTTCTCAAAAAAATTCTTGAAGCGCAGTTAAAAACAATATTTTCAATGCATTTAATAAACATTTTTTTGTATAGTTTTTCTTTCAATCTACAATATTTTGAAATGAATTGTTGATTTTATTATAAGACAAAGTTAATAGCTTATCTCTACATTGTGTTTCAGAATACTATAAAAAGCTAAACAAGTTTTCTTAATCAAAAATCTGCATCATGTTAGGAAATCAATTTTAATCCAAAATATTTGAAAACTTATTTTATTTGAAACAGGGGTCAAAAACTAAGTCAAATAAAGATCGACTGCAAATTTTAGCATGCGTTCGCAGGGATTGACAAAAATATAGTAAAAATGATCACATGTTGAAAAAATTATTCAATTTGTTTACAAATTGCTTAATTGAAAGACTGGTCGACCTTGACAACCAAAAGTGATAAAAAACTATCATATTCTACAGATGATCATGCCCATCCCTGATCTATACTGGTTTCAAATTAGCTTTGTAGGCAGTTAATTTTTTTTAAATTTTTGAAATGCTTTTAACTTACAAAATTAAATACATTAAAATACTTTGCTATAATATTGGTCAGAGATTAAAAGCTTAAAGTACAAACGACCTTTATCTTCAATATAGATAACGAGTTTTAAAGTTCACCACTAACACAACATTGCAGAGAACACGTTTATAAGTTGTTTTCACGTACTATGCCGGTCTTTTTAATAAGTTGTATCTTATCATGTATCATCCAGTTATTGCTCCCAAGATATCTTATCAAATTGGTAGCGAACCACAAAAAAACAGCACTTTCATTCACAATAATCACAATAGACTGAATTCACAGACTTTTCCATAAAACTTAAGTATTTTAATTTAAATCGCGGACAACAAAAGCACAAATCCGAGGTCTGTCTTCAAATGCAGCTCATCGCTGAACTGAACGTTTCTCGGCTCGTGCTCGACGTGTATTAATTGTTCATGTCTGCTCGGTTGTTGTTCTGGCGTTATTTGATAATAAATTTATTATCTACACACACTTTCCACTATCTATAGCCAGTTTATTAATACAATTTGTATACACAAGTTGTTGCTCCTCCATAACTAATATTCAAATATTAACAATTGGTCAGCTACAGGGGGGTAATTAGGGCAATTGAGAAATCGTGTGACCTAAATAAAACATGATTAGTTGTTTTGAGTTAAAAATACGTTTATTTAGTTTTAGTATGTAATAAATAAATTATAACTTAATTTAATTCGCAGAAGTTTTCCCTTTTGTTATTGCAGAATTAAGTTTTTGCTCATCAACTATTCAATACAAAGTAGTTTTTCTAGTAAAAACTGAACAAAACTTATGATAATTTACTGATTTAAATATAAAGAGCAATGTAAATTATTTTGAATTGTGCCCTAAAAGTTTGTTGTTGACTTAAAATATGAACAAATACCGAGGAATATGAACAAATATTTAGCAAGAACGTTCAACATTCTATTTAAAACTCTTTTTTTTTAAATCTTTTTGTAGAATACTTCGGTAAGAAAATACATTTATCGGATTCTTAATTTATTCTGGGATAATAAGATAAAAATCAGAGAACGTTGCAGTGACGTCAAACGAGAACCCTTAATACGAGCCTTTTTGAACCAATTTTGTTTGATATTTGATAGCCCAAGCAAACCCAAACACTCATCTTATCAAGACTTCGGACGATAATTTTTGTAAATTTTACAAGTTGTTGCCGAATGCCGAGGTTGTTGACAATGCGATTATGATTCTATGCGTGAGGAAGTGTTGGTGGCCTCAAATGGTGTGTTTTGATAGCCTAAAACAAAATTTTTATGGTTTATAATGTTTGCGGGAGTAAATGTTATGTGAAATATTTCAAAAATCTTCTAATTCTCTATGTTTATTTATTCATTTTTTTGATTTTAAATGCTTACCATTTTAAAATATTATATGTTACTACTCAAAATTTAATCAGGAAACATTTTATTTAAAAAAGGCAACTAAAGTGAACTGTGCAAGATGTAAGCCTGGGAAATAATAAATCGAGTTAAATATTTCAAACAAAATTCACGGCTTATTTATATACTTTAATATAATATATTTCACTATTTTGTTAAGTGTAAGAATATTGTTCGAGTACGTATTGATGCTGTTAATTTAAAAAAGAACTGGCTCATTGTTTACTATTTTAAACATCGTTATTAAAGCTGAAGTTTGTTTTAGTGGAAAATGTCATAACACCAAACAATACAATACAATATGCTCAAAATTAAAGAAATTTGAAAATGCTGACCTCGTTGTCTGATGTAATGTTAACCCGCGCGAGTTTAAATTCAAGGCCACACTCAAAGAAAGTTGTAATTGTTGCTGTCAGCTCACTTCATTTCACAAACGTTCAAATTAGCGTGCTGTCATAAATTGTTTTTAACTGGCTAAATTTATTAAAATGTATTGCAATTCACATTCAAGAAGCCAAGAAAAGAAACAAACGTGCATAAATAAACAAATGTTTAAAGATGTTTGAAAACAGTCATAATATGAGTATCTAGCGTAGTTTTATTTCAAAATTTTTGCTTTTGTTTTCATTTTGTCTGTCCGTCCGTCTAAAAGAAATTTCCAAAACGCAAGGATCTACAACAAAATTTCTGGTAATAAAGTTATTGAAACTTAAACTCATGATCGCAATTTGATTGAAGATATGCATCGATCCTTCAATAATGTTGTAAATTTTCTTCTAGAAATAATTTTTCATACATTAATTTTCATACCCAACAATAAAAAACGTATTCTGTTAGTGTCAACTAGCAACTTATTTATCATCATAAAATCCGTAATTTTTCAGAGGAACGATATAAAGATTTTTTTCAATAAATACTAAGAAGGGATTTTGAGTGTTAATTTTTTTTGCTCTAATAAAAGTACAAACTAAAGTGCAAGAATTAAAAAATTAAAAAAAAAAAAATTTCGGATCGATCCTCGATTGTTTTTTTTCTTTTTGTTCTCAGAAAGTATTACAATGTATTGTTCTATATCAATACTATTTGTAGTAAATTTTTTCTACCAGACTTTACTATAGAAACCTGACATTGTTTATATATAAAGTATGCGAGACACTACACTATACTTTGCATTCTTGCATTGCTCACGATTCACATTTCAATAGGTGTATTTAACAATATGTATAGATATACACAGGTTAAAACAACTTTGAATGAAACTTCCAGTTCCATTTAACTCATAAATTTCGATTTTTGGCAAAACTGACAGTGATCATTTTGAGGGTAATACATGAATTATGTATTTTATAAATACACCTACAGTTTATTCAACTTTTAGGTTTTTTAGTTTATATTATATAAAATATATTATAATATATTAACACATACTGACAAAAAGACAATCAAAAAGCTCAAGAAAAATTTATATACAAAAAATGTATGAACATCCTCTCGTAAGTGGAAATATATTTACAAAATATATACTTCCTTATGCCATAAAGTTTGTGCCAATTTTCGTGAAATATAAAATTTTTAATAAATCGTTCATATTATATCAATAACAATTTACAATAAAATTTTTGTCCTTTTGAATCTGCTTGTGTATTTTTTTATGAATTTTAAATATATCCTTATACAGATATAAGATCATAACGTTAACTAAGTGGCAAAAATTTTTTTACGGGAGTGTATATTTATTCTGACACCAAATCGTTTTTGGTTCTCGAATTTTGAATGAATATACCAAATGATGTATAAATAAATAAATAAAGAGAATATAAATAACATTAAATCATGTTTTTGAGCCAAAATGGAATCAAAATAATTTATGAAAATTACACTAGGTATTTGCAGTGCTATTTGAAAACCTATTTTAATTTTGGAAAATTCACTTTTTTGAGAAGGTGTTTTTTTATTATTTGGGGTATTCGTTGTGAATTTGTTGAGCTATTCGCTCAAGTTTTTGAATTTTTCGTCGAAAATAATCGTCAACAATGGCCGAAAATGAATTCTGGAATAACTTGGATAATTTTGTGGAGCAAAATAAAAATACGGAGTGTGTTGGAAACTGGTTAAACACAATCCCAGATATTACAAGAACGGATACTTCAGACTCAAAATTAGGTGGAAAACCCTCACAAGATCTAGAAGAAAATGACAGAGATGAGTCAACCTCACGTTCAAACACTCCAGCAGTTAAATGCAAGAAAATAAAACCGATTAACAAAGACAGCAAGAAACTCAAGAACAAAAAGGATAAGCAGTCGATTATTACCAAAAAAGTCTTGGAAACCAAAAATGTTTATGTTAAAAGGTCAAAATTGCGTCGCAAGCGAAGAGTCAATAAAAATAGGGAGCCCAAGTATTTTGGACCACAAGTAGAATGCAAGTAAGTTAACTTTCTACGGTATAATCAAAATAGTGCTTCAAGTGAAAAAAAAAAACAAATTATAGTGCGATCATATTTCCGTACAGAACATATAGTAAACCTAAACGTGAAAAATCTAAACCGCGATTCTTTTAATATCTCAGTCATCATTGCATATAGAAATTTTGAAGTTTAGTAAGATATTTAAAAAGCTGCCATCAAAAACTTCAAACCTAAAATGGAGAGGAAACGGGTAAAGCGTGAAGATCCTCTTTTCAAAGTATATTTATAAGGATTTTTTTTTCATAATTTACAGCGTGATACAGTTAAAAAACTTTATCAAAATCAAAACGTACAGTGGTGGACAAAATCAAGCGTTCTTTTTGCGTAAGATAAAATTTAAAACTATACTACATTATATGTCTAATATCTGAATGTTAAATCAAGGTGAATGCCAAGCTTGAAATTTTACAAATATTTGTAACATACGTCGTAAATAATATTTTTTTTTCATAAGTCACGCTTTTAAATATAGACAAAAATCTATAAAAGCTTACATTTCACTTTCACGAAAGTGAAATTGCATGTGAATCGTGAACTCATGCATGATTTACAATATACCCCGTAAATTACCAAAACAAATTCTAAACGCTTGAAAGCTAAAAAAGTTTTAATATGATACATAAAATTATTCTACTTTTTCAATCAAACTTTGTGAATGAATTCGAACAAGGGTATCAACGAATGCAATTCCACGGCATTTTATGCCGTAAAGTATAAAAAATATAATATCTTGTTTATACACTTGACACGAAATCGGATTCTAACGTTCAATGCAGGACTTATGATGCAAGACCAGAGCTTTTGAAGCTTTTACACATGGATATTCTGTTGTTAAGATTTATCAATTTACCAGCTTTTATTTATTCATTCAAAACTCTGATTTATGGAAACTAACATGAAACTTCATAAACATTATATTAGTATTGTATTTGAAAACGCAAGTATTCAATCCATTTGGTTGAATTCCTTAACGGTGTGTATTTACATATATTTATATATCTTGTATAATATGTAGGCTTTGCATGCCATATGTGTATTATTATCAACATGCATTAAATGCACGATAACGACCATAAGCTAGGACTAAAAGAATTGTTTGATTCTTTCTAGCTTCACTTTACCTCGTGTGTCTGCTCAGCTGGAACGTTTGATGAACACAAATGTAGTCCGACTAACGGATCGCAAATTCATGTTGGAGCTACAGAGAAGGATTCAACAGGACTACAATGACACGCTTAAGAAACGAATTGCCGGTCGTGAGGTATCCAATAGAATTCATTAGATGTAGATTTTATTCTACTTATAAAAATATATTTATTAGTATAGTATTATTATTTTTCTAAAAATATAAATGGAGCAGCATAAATGGTTTTACAGTTTCAGGAAAATGAGCGGGAAATTGGACTGATTCTCAAGCCACGCGACGATATTAAAGACTTTTCGGAAAGTCTGTTTAGAGCCCAGAGCAGAGTCTTAATGCCAGTTTGTTTGCTTTCTCATTATTATTTGCGTTTCTATACTAAATATGCAATTCATTCTTGGCTATTGAAAGCGAGGGAAAGAATGTGTTGCTCATATAAAATATATTTAAAAAAGTTGTGATTTTATTTCAGTATAAAGAAGTGGAGCGCGAACGGCAGTTGGGTTGTTCGATAGGTATGAACGACAAATTACCAAAAATGCTAGCAGATCATCCGGTTGTTCAAATAAATCAAAAAACAAACGGTCTGTTGACCAATAAAAGAGAAAAGGTATAGAACTGATAACATTTTTAAAAGCTTTGATCATAATTAGGGTTTATTTTTAGTTACGAACAGTACGTGAGAAAAACACTGAACGTTTAATTAAACAGGGAAAACGCTGGGAAAGGTTGTTAGTTATAAAAAGGAGACCATATAATTTTTATTTTCGTTATTCTTTTATATTAATTAAATCCAGAGAAAGGATGCTTTTGGAAGAACAAGAGAGATTACAGGAGATAGTAGCCAAAAAAGATCGAGAACTAATGTTAGAGGAGCAGACTCTGTATATTTTTGACAGCAAAACAGCATCAGAATCCGATGTAGCTAGGTCTAAAACCAAGAAGAAGCCTGACACCGAGATTGATCTGAAAAACTTTTTGCTGAGCGAGCGAAATGACATGAAAAAACGATTGACGCAAAAAGATGGAAGTTTAGACTCTAACGCAGCTAAAGAACAGGCAGTTGATTCCATGAGGTAGATATTTAATAAAAGCTTTATCAATGAGTTCTTATCTAAATAATCTTAAAACGTAGAAAAAAGAAAAAAGAAGACAAAAGATCAAAGAAAACATTATCCAAGGAAGGTACTCCTGAGGAAAAGTCTCCTGATGTCGGTGTTACTTTTAATACAGAAGTGGAAACTTTAATTGAAATACCAATTCCTGATTTTCAAATAGACGAGGACATTGTCCAAATCGATCCATCTATTTTGGAAGAAATAGCCCGAACTCCGCTTAAAAAGAAAGCTATTTCTAATGATGATGAGGATCCACAATTGTTTAAGTTCAAGCAGGCTGAAGTAAGCAAATACATTTTTCTTCAAAATCTTTTGTTTAAAACTCTCAGAAATATATTCAATAGTGTTAGTAATAATAATGGCTCCATATTGATACCCGTAAAAATAGTCGCTTAATTAATTTAAATCTTTTTGTGTTTTTTAGAGCGTTCAAGCCATCTACGAAATTGCTGAGGAGATAATTTCCGGAGACGCCGGTGAGTCGGGGAAAAAGAAAATGTGGTGACAGTATAAGCAGATGCGAAAGTTTGCAAATACGCCGTTGATTGGGAAAGCTCAAATCTAAATTAAAAAAAAAGCTGCATTCTATTGAAAAATCTAAATTCTAAATCAATGTCAATCTGACAATTTCTGTAATATATCTCAATCATTTTGCAAAAATTACTGCCTAATTTCTCTCTTCATCAATTCCTTTCATTAGATTAACCATATTATATTCTACTTAACTATAGTGTGTTTATTATCAAAAAGTACTCCTGTTTCAAGTGCTTTCTATGAAGTTTTGTTTTTTTGTGTTTCACATGCGATCCAGCAATAAATTAGAAAAGTTTTACACAGTTCCATCACCACCAGAAACTGTTTGCGTGCAATTCGTGTTGATACCTCTATTTTACAATTTCACAAACAGTCCATGAACATATTTAAAAACTTCAAAAAACTTTGTTTCATTAAAATATATTTCTATTTCAATATTTGTAGCCTTCATTTTTTTGTAAAAATACATATTCACTCTTTTCGTCCGTCTGTCTGTTCGTCTGCTGTTTTTAAATACTCATGATCAAAGATTGTCCCTTCTAGAATATTATGATTTATGCATTCGGTTTCTTGAGCATACATTTTAAATGCCGCGAGTTGATTAAAAGTATGTGATGATTATTCTAGAATTCTGCATTAATATGTATCTTTTTGTCAATTGGTAACTTTTCTTCCACTTGATGTTTGTTGAATAAATTTTTTTGATGATATATATAAACTATTAAATATTTCAGTTCAATTATGTTATGGATAGCGATGCCGTCATTAAATTTAGGCTTGAGTTCTACTATGAACACTTTCGCTACCCTGCACAATATGTAACTTTATAGTTGTAGTGAAATATTTTACTTGAACACCCAACTAACATTTAATTTGATAAAGAGTCTACACTTTGTTAAAATGTTTCCACGGGGACCATAAAAGCAAGTTAAAAGGCTGGCTTCAATACATGGTGCAAAATTAATGTTAGTTCACCATATAGTGCAATAAAAATAAAGCAAGCATAACGAATTTATAATTATTATATTTACACCCGCAATGAAAAAATATAACGATTATCTCCATTATAAAAATTTATAATGGAGTGTCATACTGTATTTAAAAGGTCGACCTACGTGGGACTGTCTTATTCATATTTATAAATTGACCTATTCCTTTATTAAATAATAATTGTTGAGTTTAAGCATCGTATATCTATCCTTTCACTATTATTTTATTGAAAGTTAAAATAAGTTACGGAATACCTTTTTTAGCTTTTTTGATAAGATGTATTTTTTTTCGCATTTTATTATTAGTGTTACAAAGTGTAAATAATTTTTTTTTAAATAAACAAATAAATCATGAAAACTCACTTTATATTTAATTGAGCGAATAATAAAATATTTAACATTTTACCATTTTTGAAAAAGTATGGCTGACACCATTTTTAAGAAGATAATTTCCTTTAATGGTTCACGTTATATTTTACACTGTCATCTAAAAAAATTCAATTTAATTAAATGATGGCAAATAATAATAACATATGAACAGGTGAATTTGCGCCTATAACAACAGAGTCACCGCTTGCCAACATAACCTTTTTAACTCTCGCCGAGTTACAAATGTGGTAAAAAACTTCATGAACAGTTGAGAATAAATCATATTTCTAGGCAAGAATGAGAATAAATTGCTGACTATTTATAAATAAAAGGAACATATTTAATTTTGTCACGACCGCTGCAATTCCATGCACAATAATTGTTCAAGACGCAAGCTTTCTTAAATGAATGGGTTTGCGTGTTTGAAAATTTTTTAAGTCTATTTTATAAATAATTATCTACAAGGATTTATTCATTTTCAGAATTTTAAATCTTTTGTTCTCTATTAAAGCATATCTAATAATAATTATTGAAATATTGAAACATATGAGTTATAAAACGACTTATTAACATGCCTTTTATTACAACAAAAAAATTCACTTCCCCAACAGTACTGGTAAATGGATTTATCAGGCTCCACTTATTTTATGTTAATACGATTATAACCCTTAAGCCACAACTTGGCCATATATTTTTATAAATTTTGTTTGAGTTTCATTAAAATGTTGAACATTTTTTCGAAAACGTTTTTGAACATTATTTTTTAACATTATTCACATTATTTTTGGACCACGGAGTTTAAAGTGCACTTTTTCAAAATTAAATAATTAAATGTTTGAACTGTATAGTAGTTTTATATAATATATATTGTATAGACAATTTTTAATAATTTAATATTGCAATAAATACTAAATTTTAGATTAAAGTTTAATTTGAAATAAAGTAGCAAATTTATTTGTTTTAATGTAGCAATATTTGTGGAAGTTCAGAAACTGAAACTTTTCTCGTAAAAACTCCCCTTATAAAAGCTCGTGGCTTTTTCATTCATAACTAATACCGTTTGCTTTTTGATTTTCGATCCCCATTTTCACATGCGCTAAACGCGACTTCTTTCAACGTAGTACTGTACTATAAAAGGGATCGCTTATCAACAGAATCCTCACTAGTACTTTCAACAAGTGGTTCAAGAGGACCTGACCGGATATAAGTGTGACTTTGTGTGATTGGTATAAAACAGTTGAATTGAGAATTTTTGATTTAATAAGTAAGTGAAATTATTGTGGAAATCATAAACTCAGTAGAATTATTTTAGTGTGAACCGTTCCAAAAATTGTTTATCTGATTTATTTATCAGATTTATCAGTGAAAATATCAATAAATCAGGAGTGAGCCTTTCAGAATCCAATAAATTATTCTTTTCGAACCAAAACTAATAAGAAATTAAATTATTGTCGAAAAATACTTTGAAAAAGATTTAAGTAATAATATTACCTAAACCAATTTATATGGGCAAATAAAGGAAAAAAACAAAAAAAGCTTTGCACTAAATAAGATTTTGAGAGGATTTTAAGGCAAAGTTTCAACAATTTTTTTAGGTATCTGCTTTTTGTTAATATTTTCTGAGAATAATTATTCCATCAAATATTCCAGACAATAAAAAAGGTTCATTATATTCTGGACACTAAATTTTTTTTAACTTTTCGAATGTATGATTTTTATTTTAAATTTAGTGGAAATCAAAATATTTTCTCTTAAAGTAAGTAAATTCTGATTGTCTCAAGTATCATAGAACTTTTCCCACGTGTCATTGAATTATTCTTTTTTATATTTTCATATTTTAATTTGATTCCTATTTAACAAATTTTCAAATACAGTTTTCGAGAACATTTCCTTCCAACTTTTACATACAAAAAAAAGTGCGATCTGTCAAAACAATTCAAATATTACGAAAGTTGAATGAAATTTCTATGCTCGTGAAAGAAATCAAAACTTTTTTGAAAATATTTTGAATATAACAGCAAAGCTTTCACTCTGTTAAGTGTTGACTGTCATATTATTAAGTTACAATATTTGATTGTTCAAAGAAATCTATGATGATATAAAATGTATCACCATAGAGTATCACTATGAGAATTTCACTTGAAAAAATTCGGAATGCATTTTTTACGAAATAGACAATTGAATATCGGGTACCTAAAATGAATCCCAAATGAGTGACAGTTTAGATTTTTTATTAATAAATCTATTCAGTTTGATTTAGATTAATTGTCTTATGCAATAATTCTGCGGGTACCAATAATTAAAATATTTTGTCGATACGGTATAGTTTTGAATTTGAATAAAGTATCTTATAGTCTATGCTTATAGTTTTTAATAATGTAGCGAATTGTTACATAACTGACAGTGTTTATGGAAGCTATTTTAAAATATAGGTACTCGAAATTGAAATGTTTATCTTTTAGAAACCGAAGAGTGGGTAGCTGGTAGAAAAGTTTAATTAGTTTAATAAACATAAAATGACCATTAAACATGTGAGACATAAAGTGTGTTATTATCTTTACTTTAACGGTAGCTAAATTTTGAGCTAAATTTTTTAATTAATTTGATTTTTTCCTAACTACTTATTTGCCACACTTGATAAGAATTTTGCTAGTTTTTGTATGGGACAATGCTATATGGAGTTGGAAAATAAAATCATATACCGTATCTATAAATATTTGAATTGTCAAGCCTACATTTTCCATTTACATTATGAATTCATTTCTACTTTCTAACGATGAGTTCACCAATTTATTGCATATTTTCTTATTAATTTTTAGTGACACATTTATTCAACAATAACCATAAATCTCATCATTCTGAAATGATTTATATCCTTTTCAAACTGATGATCAATTTATGAACTAATTGTTTTATTTGTTACAGCGATTAAACTTGCAATACTTTTTGTAATAGTTCGTCAAACTAACAGCCACAACATAAATACTCCGAACGAAATTGATTGAATTTATGGTTCAGATGAAAAAAAAGTAATTTCACAGGTTTTTCACATTTTGACATCGATTTCCTGTAGAAATCTGAAATTAAGGCAGTGAATGCTATTGATGACTATTTTCAAAGTTCTTTATTTGGTCTGTATGATTTTAAGACTTGATGTTAATTGAAGTTGAGATTTCTAGCTGTTAAAAGTATCTTGACCTATGTCATCAAATGCCTCAACATATTTATTTTTTTTCATGACGCTATAATATAAATATATATGAAGACGATAAGTAAACTTAGAATGGTGGTTCTATATTCGCTGCTGATTATATTTTAACCATCAATGCAATTTGTTTGTACAACAGGAATACAAAAAATTTCGTTCTACCGACAAAAATCTCAGACCTTCATTAAATTCATATTTCCATTATGTTTTCCAAATGAGTTTGCACAACAAAAAACGTGATATTTTCCATTGAATTCAGTAATTGGGAAAATCTTTTTTCAATTATAAAATTATCAAGACTGTGCCGCATGTTCGACAAACTTTCTGTTTTTATACGTATTTAAATGTACTGCGCTGTACCAAAATCCAAATAAGCGAATTATCTCGTCATGGGTTAATGTTCTTATCTTTACTAAAAAAAAATATTTTCATAATCCCAGGAAAAAGTTCTATCACTTTTCTATAAATTATGCTAATCTAATTTTTTCTTTAATGAAAAGTTCAAAGAATATTTCAAACGTTCCCAATTTTTTTTTTACTTTCTTATGCTTAAATTCATTAAGTCGGATAAATTTTGCAAATTTATCACTGTGACTAAGTTATTTGAATATACACATCGATCATAATTCGAAAGATAAGATACTCATTATCTCTTATCTCCAACATGTACAGAAATAAGTTGAATTTTTAAATATCTTGTGAATATGAATATGAAATATCATCAAGCTGCATGAGCCTCTGTTAATATTATCAATACCAAATTGTCCCATATTGTCCCAGAACGTATATGTCATATCTTCTCAAATGTCTACAAAATACGTGTATGCTCTTTGAAAGTACATCTTGAAATTGTATTTTAGCACAATAAAGGATCGTTAACATAGAGTCTCTAAAACTACATCATTTAAAAATGTATTCACATCATTTAGTAGGTATTTATGCAAATTTTATCATAAACTAGGAGGAAACGATGTTAGCACTCCATTGTTGAATTTTTTGCTGATAATATTAAGCATACAGAGAGAAAAAACCGGTGCAGAACAAATACCGTAGTAAAACATTTAATGCCGCAATAATTGGGTTGGGTGTATTTTCATATATTTTTAGATTCCAAGATTGAGCTGATAACAGCAAGTTAATTATGAATCAGTTTATTTTGGTCACTTTGAGCTACATTAGCTGACTTGCAAAATTATGAGTTTAATTATTCCCTCTCGTAACAGAATTAGCAAAGGATAATCTTTGTTTAAGCACGAACGTCTTTCCTTTGATTTCAGGTTTTTAGGTGCTTTGGGTCCTGGGCAAGGATAATATGCTAATAAAATGTTTTACACTACCACTTTAATACTGACGCTGTTAATTAATAAAGCAATCTCTAATGTGGCGTTTGAAAAAAGCTTGAAGTCGTTTTCTCCCAACGATTTATCACCAAATCCTACTAAGTTCAACAGTTACGATAATGGTAAGATTACTCCATTAAAGTTCTTAGCTCTGATATTAATGTACAGAAAAGTGCTATTACTTAAAATTATTTATTATTATTATTTTTTTCCCAGACGAACAATCTGCAAGTGCTGATTTTAGTAATTCTGAATCCAACAGTATTAATTCTGATACTGGTGAAGATTATGCTGAATCAGAGTTCAAGAAACTTCAAAAGTTCCAAGAAGATGAAGATATTGACATGAAATCAAAGATCCTATTTAAGCTTCTCGACGAAGGAACAGATGAAGCACCTATGCCAGTTGTATACGTTGAGCACTTTAAAGATGATACAACACATTCCTTGCCAACTATGGGACAGGCGAGCAAAAGATCTGGACGATACTATAGAAGATATCCTTGGAAAAGGCAAAACACAAGATACCGAGCGTAAGTTTTTAAATAGTCTGAATTTTACTAATTTAAAAACTACGTCACATTCTGTTTTCATCTTTTATTTGTAAAGTGCTACCGCGAACAGATTAAGAGGCCAAAATACTTACGAGGCGGATCTAAGATATCTGTGTGTCCCTAGCAGAGACGACATCTTTAATTTGCTGGCCAGTTTGCACGACACTCGTAATGGCAACGGCCAAAAGACTGTCAACTTTTGTAACCGAAAAAGACCTGCCAAAGCCATCTTTACAAATATTAGATTTTTGGGATAACTTCATAAATTTTTTGCAATATTCCATGTGCAGTTTTCCGTGTGATTTTTAAAAACGATTTCCTCTATGTGGTCAAATAAACCAGATATGTAATTATCGTGTAAGATAATGTTAATGTCAAAATTGTATTTAAAATTTAAACAAAAACAATTCAATAAAATATATCAATTAAAATAAAATTAATACAATAGTTTTCCTTGCATTGAAATTTTTTGATACGAATATTTTTGCTGCATAAGTTTTCAGTATTCAGTTGTAACTAAATATCAAAAATAATAACTCTAACAAATAAAATATATAAATTTTGTTATGAAGAATCCAAATAGAAATGACTGGCCGAAGTAAAAATTTAAAAAATCGTGCCACGTATATGATATTCGATTGGAATATTCTTCATACAGTTCTCAAATGCAATCATCAATGTTGACAAAGTATGCATTGTTTTTACTCTTAATTAGAATTTGCGACGGAATTTTATCCAAGAACAAAGAGACAGGACAAGTCAATATTTTATTAGCAGTATCTCGTCACGTATTTAGTATTGAAAAGAAAACTCATAAAATCTCAATAATCACAAAAAATTAATATCTAAACCCAAATGAAATTCCTTGATTAAACAAAAGTCTTTTGTAGTATATTCGAATATATACGAAAATAGAATACAGCATATAATGATATTTCTGGACCATGATATTGCGTCAATATTGAAAGGCTCTGTTGATTTTATTGTGAGTAAACGATTTAATAGTTTTATTATTCAAAAACATTGTACTTTTTTCAAATTTAATTATAAAATAATTCGATTGCAAACATATCAGACTTTTATAAAATTTCTTTTTCTGAGTTAAAATAATTAAAATGATAAAAATAGACCTTACGCTTTTAGATAGTTTATTGAGTTCAATAATTATTTTTTAATCAGAAAAATAAAAATTTTAATTTTAACATTACTTTTGTTATTCAATTATTAGAATTGCTAACCATATGTTTTCATTGTGAAAGTAAAACATGTTAAGGATGCGGATTGGATTGTTCTCACTTCTTACGCATGTTTGTTGCCACAGATAGCAAACAGGAATTTGAAGTACCTACCCGTATAATAGTGAAGCACATTTTGTTGCAAGTGAACTAATGCATATTTTAAAACCAGCGGCAAGATAAATATCAGTTAAAAATTAATGATAAATTATTTATATTTGGTTGACTCTCGATCGATCGTAAATGATTTGCCAGGAAAATTAATTTAAAATAAAAAACTTTTTATTCAATTTAAACTACATTTAGTTTACAATTCCAGCATTTTCTGGTGCACCATTTATAATTGAGTCATCCCATTGGGATTTACAAGCGCTTTAAGCTCTATTTTCGATGAACTTGATGGATATATATGTAATTTTCTGTTTGATATGTGGTCTATTTTTATTATTTTTAAATTTCCCTGGAAAGTTTTAAGACTGTTTTACAAAGCAAATTTTATTAAAATATATATATTATTTGACTAAATTGCTACTTCTCATTATAACGAGAGAGTTTGAGATAATCTCAGTAATAAGTGGCGGTTTGCAGAAAAGGGATGCAACCTGGTTTTAAAATACCGTAGGTATCTATTTTTAATTGAAAAACTGTTAAAAAAGAAAAAACACATTGATTTCCATTATGTTGATTTTCTGGTAAGTAAAATTTTGAACTTGTTTCTTCTTTTCGATCAAATGTTTCAAATTTTGTTGTTGTTGCAATTCCCGGGATACCATAATTACTCAAGATGTAAGCAGGTAACAAAAGCTTTTGGTTTTTGTAGGTAGGTGCCAATGGTCGACTGACCTGTGTGGAATATCTGTAGGGACACTGTTCTTGAATGATATCCATAACGAATCCTTGCGTTGCACGATGAGCTCCTGGAGTTGTACGTAAACGAATAACTTTTGGTTCAATTCCCCACTGAGACTCGTAAACAAAACCTGTAAATTGGTTGGAAAATTCATAAATTTACTTAGCTTAAGATTATTTGTATTTAAATTAATTTGATATGAAGTTCACATGATTTTGAGTTAACTTCAAATTAAGTTTAACTAGAAAGTATGATAAATTGAATCAAAGTTAATAATTTAATATTAGAATACATGTTTTTCTAATAATTTAATCTATCTATGTTGTGTACAGGAACGCCAGGCGTCAATTGTGTCATTTCGGGTTGAGACATAGTTTTTAATTTTGAGACCATTATGAGTAATTATGAGAGGATAACGATAATTATGAGACATTGCACGGGAGAGGGTGGTGAGGGTGGTAAAAAAACTCCCCAGGATCCTAGAATTGGGGGAGTCATGACGCCGAAAAAAAATTTTTATTATACTAAAATTTCTATCTCATTTTGATACATTTTGACACTGAATTAGTTTTTTCGAAAAAAAATGCATTAAGAAAAAATATCTACGAAATTTCAATTTCCATACATTTTCCATTCCGAAAGATGTTGCAATCTATATTATTATCATATTGGGCTGCAATTTTGGAATTTTATAAAATATTTATAACTTATTGCGGTATGTTCTACAAGAAAAAAATTATGATACCATTGACAAAATTATTTTGCAACACTTATATGAACTTTTACTCTAAAATTTTCTTTGAAAATCTAATACTTCGGGCAAAATAAACTTAAATGTTGTTAGATTTTGAAATTTCAAAGCTTGTCGGAATTGTCAAGAAAAAATTGAAACTGAAAATAAAAAAAATTTCGAAATTTTCCGTTTTTTGAAAATTTTAGTTTAGCATCTCGACTACCTGATAAAAGGATTTGACCTTTTTTTACCATAGCAACTTTATTGCCACGTAGTCAGATTATGTCAAGCTAACGGGTTAACTTTTTATTCTGCAGGTAGTAAGAACTTTAAAAGGATGATAATTTTGACTTTTTTTTTTGAAGTCTAAAATTTTTTTTTAATTCTATAAAGTTTTTTGTTAGTTCGCAAAATTAAAAATTCGAGTCAAAATATTTTTTTGAACTTTTGAAAAAAATTGTACTTGTTGAAATTTTAGAATTTCAAAATTCGAATTCGTAATATTAACAATTAAAAAATAAATAAACGTGTTGAGTTTTCGTAGTGCAAATTTAAATTCAAAAACCATAAGTTCAATTCTAAAATTTGATGTAGCATAAAACACAAACTTTTGGAAAGCTCATTCAGTTTAAAATTTAATTTGTCAACGAATTCTAAAAATTTGAGCACATTAATTTTTTCAAACATCAAAAATTTTTTTTTTTATTTCTGAGTCTTAAGTTTAAAAGAAACTTAGACTTCAAAAAAAAATTTTGTTAGTTTGTTTGAAACTTCAAAGAAGTATCAATATTTGAAAATTATCATCCTTTTAAAGTTCTTACTACCTGCAGAATAAAAAGTTAACCCGTTAGCTTGACATAATCTGACTACGTGGCAATAAAGTTGCTATGGTAAAAAAAGGTCAAATCCTTTTATCAGGTAGTCGAGATGCTAAACTAAAATTTTCAAAAAACGGAAAATTTCGAAATTTTTTTTTTATTTTCAGTTTCAATTTTTCTTGACAATTCCGACAAGCTTTGAAATTTCAAAATCTAACAACATTTAAGTTTATTTTGCCCGAAGTATTAGATTTTCAAAGAAAATTTTAGAGTAAAGTTCATATAAGTGTTGCAAAAATAATTTTGTCAATGGTATCATAATTTTTTTCTTGTAGAACATACCGCAATAAGTTATAAATATTTTATAAAATTCCAAAATTGCAGCCCAATATGATAATAATATAGATTGCAACATCTTTCGGAATGGAAAATGTATGGAAATTGAAATTTCGTAGATATTTTTTCTTAATGCATTTTTTTTCGAAAAAACTAATTCAGTGTCAAAATGTATCAAAATGAGATAGAAATTTTAGTATAATAAAAATTTTTTTTCGGCGTCATGACTCCCCCAATTCTAGGATCCTGGGGAGTTTTTTTACCACCCTCACCACCCTCTCCCGTGCAATGTCTCATAATTATCGTTATCCTCTCATAATTACTCATAATGGTCTCAAAATTAAAAACTATGTCTCAACCCGAAATGACACAATTGACGCCTGGCGTTCCTGTACACATCTATGTTGATTTCTTTTCTTTCTGTTAATTTGTTTTCTATTAATTTGATATGTAAATGTATAATTCAAGTAAATATTAACCTGTTTTGCATCCGCATATACGCTGACCATCAATTTCCAGAAAATTATAATTGCATCCAAATTGATCAGCGTCTAGCATAAAAAACTTAAAAACAATTCTGAGTCTACAGATGGTTGGCGAATTTCGTTGAATTATGAATAAACAATCGTTATCTTGAGAATAATAGCTAGGAAATCCAGCACTGACCAATAAAAATCTTCTGTAATTATATATGTTCCGGCAACATTGAGGTGGAGTTCCAAAAGATGGTCCTGGATTTATAACACCCGGAAAAATGGGTCCAATAGTTACAGGAGGTGGATAAATTGGAGGCTGTGTTGGGAATGGTGTAACAGGGATGTCTTGTCGAGCTCCTGTTTGAACTGGTATGTAAGGTATTGCGTTATAAGAAGGCTCTTGCACAGTGTATGATGAGTTGACATTAAAACAAGGTCCGTAGTCGATAGTTGTTGTCGATAAATTTTCTTCAGTAGTCTCATCTGGTTCTTCTTTTGGCTCCTCTTCAATGCAAGGAAGCCTTGTCACCAGCAAGCGAAAACCTCTGTGGTTATCATCTGCATCCGTCATAAATTTTATGTTAAGTCTTCCAGTTGAAGATTCATATTTTTTAACACCAATAACTGTTCCACATACAGCTTCTGAATAACCAATAACAAGTTTATCCTTTTTACAGTTAGATGAAGGCTCTAATGCAAAATCCAAAAATTGAATGTGAAACTCATTTTTACAAATGTATGGTGATCTTATTTCATATTCACAAAACAAGTTGGAAGTATAACCGACAGGATAACCAGGACTCTCAATCAAATTTTGAATGTTTTTATAAATTCCACCACAGTTTCCGTTAGAACTTTCATTTGCATTCAATCGGCCTGATTTGCTTGATTCAAAAAATCCATTAGCAACAACACTCACATAACTGATTTTCTCATTACTGTTAGTGTCTAAATTTTCTTGTGCATTTATCAAAAATATCAAGCAATAAACTCCAAGAAATTTAATAAGCATTTTAAAATGGTTCTTAATCCGCGGATCGCCAAAAACTGAATGAACATCATAAAAATATATTTTGCTAGACTATATTAATTTTTTTTGTTTCCTTCCTGCTATAGTAACGTTGAAATAAGCTAAATATTTGGGATTATCTAACTAAAAGCACGTCAATATCGAGCAAACATTCGCCGGAAGTCAATATTGAAATAGTGAGGTGCAGTATTTAAGACTATATTAAAAATCAAAAGTGGTTTATCGTTTCTATATTTTCATCATATGGATGACGATAATATTTTATGAGTAAAATTCTGAGAAAATTAGTTAGCAACAAACATTTTTTTTAATTTTTCACATCATTTTCAGAAGTTGAATATAACTGTCGTTATTTTCCTTTTAGAGTTTTTTTGAACTTTCACGCGTCAGCTGATGCTACAGCTAAACCTAACGACTGTGCATTGTCTTCAAAACAAAATTTTGTTTCATAAATATTAAGTAAAGTGTATTAAATACTGCTAAAATGGATGTAAAAAAGCATAAAAAGAGTAAAAAACACAAGTCTGATCGTAAAGCTAAATATGACGGTAAGTTATTTCCTGTAAATATTGATTATTGTTGAGTGTAAAAAATCACATTGAAAAATGTTTATGCTTAATCCCAACTTATATTTTTAGAGCGTCCACCAAGCTTAAAGTTGATTCTGAAGGTTGGAACTCCCGAATATGGGACAGTTGATTCTCCAGCTCAGTATGAAAGGATCCAAAATGAAGTGTCCGGAGATTTCGGAGAGAAGCATAAAAAATCCAAGAAAAAAAAGAAGAAGAAGGAGAAAGATCGTGAAAAAAAGCATAAACGTAATAAGGAAAAACGTCACCATAAGAGCAATAACTCAAGTCAAGAAGACCTAAGTATGGAGGAAGGTGAGGAAAGCTCCCAAGCTAACGAAAGTTTTGCCTCAATGAACACTTCCACAAATATTTCTTCAACTCCAGTAACTAAACCGCTGATTCCAATGAAAATTAGCGAACCTCTTCAAAACTACCATACTTTACAAAATGTTCAGGATCTAAATGTCCTGTCTCCAGAAAGCAATTATCGGCAAATGATGGATACGAAAATGTCTGAAAGTCCAAAAACTCCATCTTCGATGGATTCTAATATCCGAGAACCACGTACATGCGTTTTAAAGTTAAAACAAAGCCGCTCACCTTTAGCTAAAGTATTGGATCATCTCTTGAAGACACTGGAAAAACGTGATCCACACCAGTTTTTTGCATGGCCAGTAACTGATGCGATTGCTCCTGGTTACTCTTCAATTATAACCAAACCAATGGATTTTTCAACAATGCGACAAAAAATTGAGGACAGCGAATACCCAACCGTGACTGATTTTATTGGCGACTTTAAACTAATGTGCGAAAACGCAATAAATTATAATCACGCCGAGACAGTTTATCATAAGGCAGCAAAGCGTTTGTTACATGTTGGTATTCGCTCTTTGCAGTCAGACAATGTTATCCGGACTTTGAGGCCTCTTCAAGTTTATATGAAAGAATTATCAGCAAAAGAATTAGGCTTTGACTTGGCTACTTCGATGGAAAATCAAGAGCATGAGACCCACACTGCTGACTCAGCAGATGAATCAAACGCGTTAACTTCTGCTGCTGATGAAAGTATACTCGCTCAAATTGAGGAGGAAGAAAAACGCAAGCAAATGAAAATCAATAATGACCCAAAAACTCACTTTGAACCTTTTGTGGACAATTTAACTTCAGACGAAGTTTTAGAGCAAGTGAAAAATGCCGCTAAATCAGCTCAGCAGAGACTCCGAAACAAGCGAGTAGCCAATAGAATGGGATTTTTGAGGCAAAACAGTGATGGCACAACATCGATGCAAATATTGGTGAGCAACGAGAACAATGCTCCAGAAAGATTGCCGACTTTGGGAGCATTCACTGGAAAATTGCAGCAAGGAACTGGACAACTTCAGGTAATTTTTTTCTAGGTATTTCGAAAAGACACATTAACATTGTATGTTTAAAATTTTAGGGTTTCCGCGAAGACCGTCGAAATTCTGCAAAAATGGTGAAAAACCTTAACTATGGTGCTTTCAGCTCATTTGCACCAGTGTTTGATTCTCGCTTCTCCAATTTGAACAAGGATGAAACAGAAATGATTTTGAATACTTATGGAGATGAAGTAGGCAGTCATTATGCCGAAAGTATTACTAAGTTCAGTAAAGATAGCGGTTACGCAAGCACTCTTGCAAATCGTTTATTGGACTTGCTTAGCTGTGGAGAACACACCAAGACAATGGAAAATTTGATGGAAAATGATCGTGTCAAAGAATGTCAAGTGGAAATTGAGGAATTTCTACCAGACTATCGGCAACAAGCCAAGGACTTGGAAAACGTTCAAGTAGACTTTGGAAGATTAAGGTCTTTATCAGATATCGGATTGGACGTCAACTTTATTGACCAATTGGAACAAGAAATCAAATTTTCAAAGGACGCCGAGTTAGGAGATCATTTGAAAATAAATTCAACATTGATTGATCGCTTGCATGGTATGCAACAGGATAGGCTATCAGCATCATTGCCTCCTCATTTATCGCATGTACAAAGAGCTGATATTGGAGAGTTACAATTGGCAGAACAAATCAGCACTAATTTTACTGATATTGCTAAAAAACTACCGCCAAATGCCATTGCGTCAACTCATGGTTTGCAAAAAGCTATTGGTGTATCAAATGTAGGTTTTGGTGGTTTCATGAATCAGAATGGCTCTCATGAAGTTGGTGAGTTATTAAAGTTAGTTGATGAAATATTTGTTTTTAATAACATTTTATAATTTTCAGACACAACACCGATCGACATGGAACTAGAGCCTGAATCTTCTTCAAACGGCACCCATATGGATATTGACAATGAGCTAAGAGAGCTTTTGTCTGGTTGAACATAAAAGTTTTTGATATTTATTTTTTTATTGTGTGCGAAAATAAATAGTTTTAAATATAATGTAGAGCTTACCCTCAGAAAATTAAAAATTACTTAACAATAAAAAGATTTAAAAGAAAAACCAATTAACAATACATTCTAAATTAACTGATTTTCAAAATAAAGAAAAATCTTTTTATCTTAATTTAAAATGAACTATCTAAAGTTTTTTAATTTAAGAACATAGTGAATTCCGACCATCTTTAATGAAATTTTTGTGTCAATATCTACCAGCAGCTCTCTATCATAAAAGCTCTTTCAACGATTGATAAATGATATAAAATTTCATGCGATATATTCTGATTTCTGAGGTTACCCCACTATACAAACATTGTAAAAAATTAAAAAATAATGCAAGAGTTTGGAGTCAAATCACAAAGAGCTGCGAAGCCAACAAAAATCATCATGTAGGGAGGCGGACTTCAGAAAAATACTGCTCTTGTGGAAAGATGTGGCATAACTAAGAATTGTATGTGGAATTTTTGTTACTCTTATTAGGGGTGTTTTTAAGCAAGATCCGAGATGATACCTGGTTTGGACGAACGATTACAAGTTGAGTTAATTATATTTAAATTTAGTTAACAATAATTTTAATTTAAGAATTTTCTGATTTCTACTAAATTTGAAATAAAAATCATATACCATAATCTCTAACGAGCTGCATTTACGAAAACCTAAAAATCCTTTATGTTTTATGCTTCCCGGCCCTCAGACATGCTATTCAAAGATTTTCTCAGTGTTCCAACGTTTCGATACTCATTTTATTGGATCTTTTTCAAGGATATGAGATTTTAAGTTAGTTATGATTGTAATTAATGAGGTGACTTAAGAGGTGACTTAAATGAGGTGACTCGAGAGTTTGTTTTGATATTTATTTTAATTGTCATGATATTTCAAATTTAATTTGAAATTTGATTTTATTACCATGTTGATGTGTTTCACAGAGCCAATTGGCAACAAAATGTTCGCAAATTTAGAAATAATTTTAGCATTTCACCTAAGCATCATCTGTTATGATCTATTAAGTCACCTCATTAATTACAATCATAACTAACTTAAAATCTCATATCCTTGAAAAAGATCCAATAAAATGAGGATCGAAACGTTGGAACACTGAGAAAATCTTTGAATAGCATGTCTGAGGGCCGGGAAGCATAAAACATATTTACAACATACCAGACGGGAATCCACAATTAAACCTAAAAATCCTTTCGAAAAGTAAGAAAATCTTTAGTGTCCCGAATATCATGGTGCTTTTTTTATGTCTCACATATCATTTAAATTTTTAATTAAAATTTTTGTAGAGATTGTGGTATTTATTAATATATTAAAAGTTGTTTTTTGTTAAATTGTTCTATGATTTATATCAAGTAAATGTATAATTAAAGTAAATATTCTCTTTAACGAAATTTAAAGCCTGATGGAAAATAGAAAATAAAATATAATGTTTTCGATTTATTATAAAAAGCGAGTAAAAAGGCTAAATTTACCGCATGATTCAGTTCTTGAAGAAGAATCATAATAACACCATATTTTTACAAATTTGAAACAATGTAGAATCTCAAAAACCCCACATCAAAACAATTTATATTCCACAGACAATCTGCTTCCTCAAATTCCACCCTTCTGCCTTACGGCTTCTCGCACCTTTCAACAAAAACAAGGCCTAAAGATGCCAAATTCAGAAATTCGGTTAAAATCGTAAACGATAAGAGTTCAATCTGAAATTTGAGAAATTTATTTCCAACCCTCGCATTCGATCAGCCGAACATTAAAATATTCTCCAACCATAAAGAGAGCTCATAAAGAAAGCACATTGCGAGTGGATTACATGAGAAATGCTTTGAAAATACGTAAAAAAACATTCGTTATTGGTGGGAGGGCGGTTGGCCTTGAATTGGTATGAGATGCGAGAATACTTTATTGAGTGTGTAATGAACAGTGGATAACAACGCAAAAAGCACATTCTCCAACGTTTAACAAAAAGCTGCTTGCAAAGTTCAGAATTGCGGGTGCGCCTGCTCGTATCCAAAATTTTTTTTGTTTCACTCGTGCAGAATGTTAAGGATTTCGCATTTATCTACATCAGCTGATGCAAAGAGTTGTGAGATTTGTGCCTGTTCCAACACATTCGAGGTTTGATTTTGAGAGCAGAAGAATAAAGAATGTTTTAAATGAGATGTTCTAGAAAATACGATCAAAAGTTTTCTTTTTCCAAAATGTAAAATTCTAATCCATCTTATTATTTTTTATTTCTCTACTTTCTTTAACAATTCCCAATGAAGATTTAAATATCTGAACAAAAGCACTTCCCACAATAAGCGACAAATTCCTGACAGTTGAAAATTTCCGTATCATGAATCTCATTTCCTCATTTCAGTCCTATACACACATTATTCGACATTACAGTATTGTATACACACACTGTAAACGTACTGAAAGTTTGTTGATGAAGCCGTTATCAAATCGTGTAGAAAATAACTTATATACAGTAAAAGATTAAAGATCTTTCCATTTAAACTCCAAACTTTTCTCGTAAGGATCTAATAAAAATCGTAACGGCCATTACACAACAGTCCATTGAAATATTCAATGGTGATGTACTTTATTTGAAATTTCTATTAAACATTTTACCCATTGGAAATGAAAAAATATATATATTTAAATATTTTCTGTGAGTATAAAAATACATAAAAATAACATCTCATAAAAATTCGTAAGGCATATAATAAATTAGCAATTTTACAACATAAAAAACAGCTAAAATTTCTTAGCGCCAAAAAAATTTATTATACCAAATGTATTTCAAATAGAGACTGAAAGAGTGTCAACTCAGCTGTTGAAGATAAAAGCTTGGTAGTTCAGAATGTTTGTGAGTCCACTCACGTGTGAATCACTACTCAGATCCTTCTCATCACTTTTGTTTGGTCCCATCTAAAATTTAGGGTTATATATATTCGAATGAGTCCGCCATAAATTTAAATGATTTTAAGATAAATTTACCTCAATAAATCATAAAGCCTACTATCAAGATGTGACGTGCCAAAGGTACCACCGCATACATTTACATTCTTCAAATATAAGTTAGAAATACCTTCTCAACAATTTGCAGGTGACTGCTAGTAGATGAAAAAATAAAGGATAATTAACAGTTTGAACAAAAAGTATTCTTCAATGTCTTAATTTTATTTTTTTCAAGATAGTAATAATTGCATAGTGTTAGTTTATCTCTACCCATTATGTAAAAGCTTTACCCAAATATATATATTGTATTTTTGTGAGAACTTTGTGCGAGAGCTTTGGCGAAGTTGATTAACGAAGGGAGGCGAAAGAGTGCGAGTACTGCTTTCTGCCGTTTTTGCTACAATTTATTTCATCTGCCAGTATTATCAAGCAGCTCCACTCAGTCTCGTTTCTTGGCTTCGATGGTGCAAGTGCGGAAGTGAAGCGGTCCTCACACCAGCTCTTATTATTTCTCTAATCATTCATTTTTGCTTCACCAGTCAATTCAGTCAATTCACACGTTTAATGAAAAGCTCGGCCATCAATTGATCACCGGATTTATAGTGCTCGTTCGTGTGTGTCCTAAGAGGACCTAATAAAATGTGATATTAAACCATATCCATAATTAATGGGGATATTACTAAAATTTGTTAGTATATTGTGTATTACCAGCAAATTATACAGTTTATGGTGAACTCGTTAAAGGGCAGCTAAAATGTTGAACGTAATATTTTATGGTCTTTATGTTTGGATTTCGCAAAAACATATACACAAATTAAGTTGCAAGTACAAGTACTCATGTTGGATGAATATTTGATTGCCACAGTTAATGTCTTTTGTTTCTCGGGATTTTACCCAAAATAACACAAAAAGCTTCTCCTTTTTACTTACTTACTTGTGTTCTTCAATTGTTATTCTTGTGTAATTATCATTATAATTTTCAGTTTTTGCATAAAATTCAAAATTTATGTGCAAACAGCGATATTGCTTTATTTGACTCTGGAAAATTCATATGAGGATAACATGGTCTATGTAACGATGATGTATCATTTCCCCGAAATTTGTTTGTACACAAGTAATCTTATACATCAGACTGTTCGGAATGAAAAGCAAACTTTTTATGAGAGGCTCAGAATTATACCAAGAAAAATCTAGGCACTAGATTTAAGCCTGTTCAAAATTTAACTGTTATAAAAGCTCTCCTCAATTTCCATGGTGTTGACCCTATTCTTTTAATATTCTTTTAAATTATATTTTCTGTTTATTTATCAGGACTTTTATCCCGAGCATTGAAAATACATTTCAATACAAGGAAAGAATTAATCTAAATGATTCAATTTCAATTTAGAATTTTTATTGACGTTTTTATTGCTTTTCACGTGGTACCTGGTAAAACTATGTTACAATAAACACTGCAATTTTATTATGAATTTTCAATAATATATATGATTATTCTTTTATTAAAAGTCCCTTGTTTCAACTTCCATCCCATAAAATACATATTTAATATGCGGGGCTACAGCACTTGAATTAACATTTTTGAAATTTTATACTGTACTTGCTAACTATAACAAAGCAACTTCTTTGAACAAACACGCTTTATTTTATAATGTTGTACACAAATTATGATTTCGTATAAAATATGACCATGTTGTTTTAAATATTTATACAGAGTGTAGATTTTTCAGCACATGCATTAATATGTTGAGCTCAAAAGAGAAAAAAAAACATATATTAAAAACATTTTTTTATGAATTGCTAATTTTTTATGTATTTCACTTTTTATACGCCACTGTAAAAATCGGGTCATCAATTACTTCTGGGACTTCATGATACAATTCTAGATCAGCTTTAATCACTGATTCTGATTTTGTACATGGTTTGCTCCCAAATGCCCTAAGATTTGAACAAATTGTATTTATATAAATCTTCCTAAAATTAAAATGGAAGCGCTTAACGATATCTTAAACTTTGATTGGGCACTTCCATACTTTAATAGATCATTAGTTACATATTCATCAATCATTTGTGTAATTATCATGTTAATATTGCAATCATGTCATAAGATATTTATGAAAAAGCTCAAAATCACATCAAAAATGGCGATTTTTTGCAGAGATATTGAAAGTTCTAAAAATATTTAAAAATATTATGCGTTTCGCTCGGCACTTGAAGTATAATCAAAATCATTGCTATACTATTGAAGAATGTGTTGATTGTAGTTCTAGCGATAAGTTTAAGCTCTGTATTAAACTATAACAAAATTTATCAATCTACTTGCAAAACAAAAAATATCTAAAACTATACATCAGTTGATATCTTTTTCACGGCGAAGTAAGCACTATGTAAACACAGGGTTGGGTCAAATAAGGTGGCGCGATTGTTTAATTTGTTAAAGGCATTGTTTGTTGTAATAAAAGCGCAAAAGGCATTTGTTATTGGTGTATTTATGTAGTCTTATGAGGAAAGTACAAGGTCTTATCATAATCTTATCATAATTTTATGCAAGTTATTAACTAAAAAGAAAATAAAAGTTTTTTGGATATTTTTGAAAATTGGCGCCATTGATTTGGCCCAACCCTGTGTTTACTTCAAAGTTTACTTCGCCGTGAAAAAGATATCAACTAAAGCATAATTTTATTTTTTTTTGTATTGCAAGTAGATTTATAAATTTTGTTATAGTTTAATACAGAGCTTAAACTTATCGCTAGAACTACAATCAACACATTCTTCAATAGTATAGCAATGATTTTGATTATACTTCAAGTGCTGAGCGAAACGCATAATATTTTTAAATATTTTTAGAACTTTCAATATCTCTGCAAAAAATCGCCATTTTTGATGTGATTTTGAGCTTTTTCATAAATATCTTATGACATGATTGCAATATTAACATGATAATTACACAAATGATTGATGAATATGTAACTAATGATCTATTAAAGTATGGAAGTGCCCAATCAAAGTTTAAGATATCGTTAAGCGCTTCCATTTTAATTTTAGGAAGATTTATATAAATACAATTTGTTCAAATCTTAGGGCATTTGGGAGCAAACCATGTACAAAATCAGAATCAGTGATTAAAGCTGATCTAGAATTGTATCATGAAGTCTCAGAAGTTTTCAGCTGAAGTGGCGTGTTAGAAGCTATAAACACATGTCGTAATAATTTCCGAAAATATTTCAGTCATTAAAAAATAAACTGCTCAGTCATTCGACTGTTTGACGGTTCATTAGAATCCTTTAGAATTTTTTGAAGAACAAATTACAATTCAGTTAAACACTTTAGTTAAAGTTGATCCTAATTGAATGCGTTCATTAATTTTAACATAAATAACTGCGGATGTTTTCCATCTTGATTGTGTCTTCTTTGATTGTGAGCATCCCTTTGCATCACATGCCTATAATACTAACATTCCACCTGTGACAGAAGATAGGCTGCTTTGAAATTATTCTCAAGAATTTGTAAAAGTGATTGCTTGTTTGTCGCAAATATATTCAGGATACACAGATTTACTTGTGATCTATGGCGCACTTGGCATCTCTAGCTATAGTGAAGCTGAATTATTTATGTGATAAATATTTAAATAGCCCAGCACAAATATATTTATTCAAAATTAAATTCGAGTGCTTTTTGTCCTCGCTTTTATTGTATATAATTGAAAATTGGTTGGCTGGAAAGCTTCAAGAAAATCCACTCCGGAATTTCGGCATAAATGGTTTAAAACCCGAATTTCATAAATATTTATACCAATTGGGGTGAGACTGTGTATATTTGATGTTGGGCGATAATATGATTTTTTCTGGCACAGCAAAAAAGAACTTTTCTGCACCAAACCACACCATCCCGTTCAGAAAAATACTTCCTCGCAATTGACGGGAACAAAATTGGATGGCAAAAATATGTTCATCGCAATTGCAAAAATCAAGAGTAAAATGTATCTGAACTAATTAAGTGTTGCCAGCACAACACAACAATATGTGTTATTGATTTCCTGTCGGAGGCATAACATTTCATTGAGAGAAATCTACTCGTCGGTCTCAACAAATGATTCACAATTCACTATTGTTGGCCACAGTTAAAATTTGATAATCGGGCAATATCATAATGAACTTTTCATAAATGTTTTCCACCACATATTTTCTCGATAAGTATTCAAGGAAAATTTGATTTAAAAGGAGGATCATTTTAAATTATTTAGAAGACTTTGAAATTAGTTTTTCTCATTAAAAATGCATTAACCAATTAAAAATTTGTAGATAAGCCAAAAATTATAATAACTGTATTTATCGAACTTCTAGAAAGAATAGATTATTTTTAAGGTATATGTTTCAAAAATGACCTAAGCTTTAAAGTCAAGTAATTCATACTTTAAAAGGAAAATTCGATATTATAATAATTTTTATTGTTTATTTGGTTGGTTTTTTAAACCAACATCGAACATTAAATTTGAATTGATCTTCCTTTATAGTAAAAATCCTTGGATGCTACCACAATAATACAATAAAAAAAGTAATAATATATATTGAAAAAAGTATCGATGAAAATAGGAAAACATGCACAAGCATGTACAGTTGAACTATAATTAGATTATATATGCTTTTTGGGATTTGATACTTATTTTTATTGCCCATATTGCTGGGATTTTTCCACAGAGCGGCTGTAAAAACTGTAAAACAAGCATTATGTCGTGAACTAGCCAGCCAGAGTGCCAGCAACAAAGGAAGTGGAACTGCAACAGATTTATTTTATGATGAAATTTGAGCCATGAAACTCAACAAACCAACCACGCAACGCCAATTTTGAATGTGATTTTGATAACTTAATACTATTGCCATACATATATATTATATAGTGTATTTACAAATATTCTAAGTCAGCACAAGTTTCTGAGGAACGCCAACTAGCTAGGCAGAGAATGGTAATTGCCGTAACCATGGAGTTGACGCCAATATCAAATTTATCTGCTGTAAGCACCACAATGTTTTTGGTTTAGTTTAAATTCATGCAGCGGTGGATCAGATGAAGTATAGAGGTATCTTCCAATGAAAACATGAAACTCAACAACTTTTTATATCATACCAGAAGTTGTATCAAGTGATGAAAGATTACCCTAGTGATTTTTGAAACTTTGCACAGATTTGGGAAAAGTGGTGAAGTGAACTAAGTGCCAAATTTAGTTTCTAAAAGATAATGTTTAAAGTGCAAAACTTTTAAGCCAATTTCAAACGTGTTTTAACATAGTTTGCTTTATTGTCAAGTGCATACATAAAAGCTCTACAATGATCTCTAAAATAACAGCGCGGCATATAAGGGGCTGTTCATAAAGTGCGTCCAAGAAAAATTTTCTCCTTTTTCGTCCTACAAAGTGTGTCACCATGTCAATAGAATGTTTTAGGAAAACCTCTTGGACGTCTCAAGCCTTGGACCACCCCCACTCGTTTAAATCTGTGACGTATTTTATGGACAGCTTCTAATGTGTTTGGAAAATTTGTAGAAAGTTGAGTTTTTTTTGGTGTAATGTATAATGGAAGTACATAATATTTACTAAGGGTTCATGTTGAAAACATTTTGAAGGCTGCGTGGCAATTTAACCCGCGAGCTGTTTGGACCATTTCTGAAATTGCTTGTTTGAGGAAAAAATGTATCGTTGGAATATATCAAACATATCAAAATTATCCTTATATGCATTATTTTCATCAAAAAAAGATAAATTTATCACACGGGTTAAAAGCATGGTTTTTAAACATTAAAGCTGAAAAAACTTTTTTGTTTTTTTTTTCACAAAATTTGTTTAATCTCAAATAAACAGTCTTCATAATTTTTACTTTAAACAGAAAGCGAAAATAAACATCTAAAAACGATCTAAAAAAATATTTTTCAAACCAAATATTTGAATTATCAGATGATTGATTCATTTTAAATTTGATTAGATAAGCCAAAATCTAAATAAGGAATGAATTTCCCCCAAAAGATGTAAAATATGCCTCTATAGAAACTCTGAAATCCACAGCTCGTATGAGTCTTATGATATAAAAAGCTCCCTATATTTATTGCTTTTATTTATAGATGCTTGTCGACATCAACAGTCAAATTGCAGCGTTCAGGGATATGCTAATTCTGATTGGGCAATCGCGCGACAACCCGGATTTACGGGTAAAAATAAGGAAAACACGCCGAGCATGTGTGCAAGCATGTTTGAGCACAAGCCGTCAAATACTGCCACAGTTGAGTAGGTAAGGGATGGTGTCACTTACGATGGCTTTTCACTGAGTTGTTCAAGTATGAGGCAATTTAGTTGAAGAGATGAAAATTTTAAGTCTTTGTTAGTTGATTTTTGTGAGATTATATTTTTATTTCAACCGTTTAATATAAATGGATCAACAAGAATAGATGTAATAATTAAACATTATTTTTGCAGCACCGTTTCGGAAGGCATTATTTCCGTTTGTGATAATCCGCACTTGATTTTGCTGTTTTACCTATCACAGCTGTTTTTGAGAGAGCTGGTGCGTAGCTACCATTTGCTACAGGTGATACCAATGGATATGTCTTCGTATTTTGGTAAGAAAATAGTACAATCTTCATCAGATCAAATGTCTTACATCCTTTTCTTCAGAAAATCGAGCAGGTCCATCGTTTGGAAATGTTATTAGTCAAATACTCTTGTGCAAACAAATTAACCCCGACTTTCAAGCCGAAGAACTTTGCAGCGTAAGAGTCCTGGAATAAGTTAGCTATGTTATATTATATTTTAAAACCTCTTTCAGATAAGCAAAGACTCGCAAGAAATTGCAAAGTTAGTAGCCGAGCTGCAGGAAATTCTTCCGCGTCAGGATAAAAGTTTAGGTGAATATTTAAATTCAATTTAATAAAAAGGGGGATTGAGTTTAAAGTATAAATTGAATCTTTCAATTTTAATAGAGCACATAAACATGTTGACGAATGAAGGCACTGCAGGTCCATGGCCTCCAAAACGTCGCCGTGGGGTCCTTTACAAGAATATGGGTCTTTTATGCTGCATCTCTAGGCCGAATTATATTTAATGAAGAAAGTAATTAGGCGTTTAAGCGACTCAAGTCAATTTAATTTTACCAATTTACTTAAGAAATACCAATTAAAACGTAGAAGTGAACCTTTTCTTATGATTAAGTCAAGTAGAATCTATGATGAAACTACGTATATATTTGTTGAATTTGTCCCAAACGGCATTGTGTGCAATTTTGCTTATGGAACGAAACCCAAATGGCTGCAAACGAGCATATTTGCCTAACCCCAATTAGTTGGAGTCTTATGACCAAACACACAGCTCCAAATCGAATTTAATTCATAAAACCGGACACGGCAAATTATTAGGAAATAGCAGTGGTAACTTGATTAATCCCAAGCCACGGTTGAAAGAAAACTCCAAATTTCGACATTCAATTTTATAGTTCAGGCAAAAATCAAAGCGTATATCTTTAAGTACAATAGATTTAAAGTCAAAAAAAGAATTTATATTATTAATATGGCAGCATATATTCAGTTACCAAATTAGTTTAATAATAATCACATATCAATTAATGATTCTCAATCAGTGCTCACTTTGCACTTGCACCTTGCAACTCAAAAACGACCAATTTCAATATTTCAAAAGCTTCGCTTATTGTTATACGAATTTCCAGTTTGAAAATGTCTTTTCGCACTAAATTCTAGCTTCCAAGTTTTTCAAAACAAAACCAAGCATAATTAAAAAAAATACCACGCATGTTTCAAGGTGTTCTATGAAATTCCTTTGCATAACTGCTTCGCATTAAAAATAAATTGTTGGCATTCTTTCATGTTCGAGAATTTAATCTTTGTAGAGATATTTATCAAGCCGCGATGTTATTCTCTAATAAGTCTTGTACCTTGAAGTTACAACTAAATTATGTATGGCGTATTTAAAAATAAAGGGTCTAAATTTACGCACATATTCATTTGTTCTTTCAAAATGATCAGTAAACAAAATTTCTGGCAATTTCCGTTAAATTTTAGCACCTATCGCCAATCTACGCCAAACTCCTAAACAAACATGATATACCATTGAAAACATTGTTCCTTAACATTTAACAAAAAAGACCAACTGAACCGTAGCATCATTTCCTATCCGCAGGCCGGATTTTTTTGAAAAGAGTAGAACATATGTAGTCAAGAGTGGTAATTTATTCGCGTAGCAAACACAATATATAGACAACATATATTCATCCTTTTGATTATCCGTGATATATAAAAAGATTTAAATGTCGTAGTTTTACATTGAAAGATAGGATATTGTTATGAAATTTTCAATGTCATTAATTATTAATTATTAGCTGAAGTGCACAATAATACTTGTTATAAATTATTTGTCACCAATTTGTAGATACTTAGCCGTAACTATTGACAAGATACTTACATAATTCTATTGAAAATATTCATGAAATATATTTAAACTATCTATAGTATGTTATAAAAGGGGGTTCATAAACTATGTCAAACGGATTCAACTTTTCAACTTCTCTTAACCTCCTTCTTCATATATTTATTAAAAAAGGTGAAGTGAAAAAGAAACTTATGTAATTGAATAAAATAAACTCCTTAATCAGAATTCTGCAAACTTCTGATCGTCATAGATTTTTCATAAGCTCTAAAATTCAGAAAAATTTATTAATGGAATAAAAATTGGAACATTCCAATTGACATAAGATTATATCTTCCATATTCTATTAAACAAGTTCAATGATGAATCAATATGATGAAGCACTTGTAAAAGGTTTAATATTGATAAAATACACTACAATCAAAAAGCCAATTCCACTAACCGCACTTTCCGAATAGTAGCAACAAAACGATAAGGTATGGCAGAGAAGCACATATTTATTCAATTATTAAATCTCGTAACGTAGAAACAACAAGTAGTGTGATTTTGTAAATCAAATACTATTAAATAATAACGTTTCCACTATCGTCTGTTCAATCGAGGATTACCATACTAAATGGACATGTAAATGCACACCGTTTGCAAAGCAAATTGGTAAAAGCATAGAGAATTTCAGCAAAAATATATATTAATATTTCAGCAAACAAAGGTCTTTTCAATATTCTTGCAACATCTTTTATACAATAGACTGTTAATTGGTTAATAGAAGGAGTCAATTTTGTATTTATATTTATTTTTTTCATGCATACATATGAGTTATACTAGAGATAATGAAATTTTGGGTGTTCAAGATGAAAACTTATCAATTATATGAGAATTTCGGCTAAAGTGGTGTCAAGATTAAAGTTGCAGAAGAAAAATATTCCTTAGACCGGAATTTATGGTACGATTCTTTTAAGAAGAAGAAATATTTTTCCAAATCTCTATAATAAACAACAAATCACGACATCAAGATGTGACGAAAAACCATGCTTAAGAGTAGAATATTATTTTCGTACATAAGAAGTGTTGTTCAAATTACGTGGGAGCAAGTTTAGGTAGGCACTAGAAGATCCACTCAGAATGTTGCCTCATTTTACTAGAACAAGTACACTTAAGTGTAAAACAGCAAAGGAGTTTTAAAGCACCCTTTTTAAGGACAATGAGAAACTACCGTGTTTATTCATGTACAATTTTAATTATTAAAGATCAACCAGGCGAAGCAACAAGGTTTCTCATTATAGTATGCTAGTATTGTATTATAAATATAACGAGAGGCAGGTAAGATTCTGAAATTTAAATTGATTTCCAAGATTATCATTTTACAGGACTTTCGAAGGAAAACACTCAAATTTGAAATATATAAAAAGGTGACCAAAAATATTTTATTGATTCATAAAAGATTAATATGTTATTTCTATAATAAATGCGTAAAAAATTCTTTAAAAGAGGAAGATTTAAACTTTGTGATTATCATCTAGGCTAGATGATTAAGCAACTAATTATCAGTTACTTATCTATTGATCTTCAATCATCTTAGAGTGCACGCCCATTAACCCCTGAAAAGAATTAAGAATGGAACATTTTATCAGAAATCTGTACAGTATTATGTAGAAAGAATCACACAGATTACTCAATTATTGACTTTCTTTAGGATTTCAGTAAATTAACTCGAAGCATTAAATATAATTTCCGCGCAAATTCGCGCCTTTCTCTTGTGTGTTTATTCACTTTGAAGATTCGTGAAGACGAGCTAAAGTATACAAGCGATGCAACAGTTTTCAAAGTACTCAGTATCAGGGGTTGCAAATAAAATTCATTAAAAAATATTATTTAATATTCAATTTTGATAATCTTTCAAAAAACATCAAAATATTTGATTAAAAATCAATTGCAAAAAAAAATTCTGGTCTCCTTGAATAACTGTTGCGAGCAACTGATTACGTGCCGCTTTAGCGATAATCATTAAATATGTATGAAGGAACACGATAATTCGATAATAAAGATGCTGTACGCTTTTTATGATATCCTTTAATGGAATAATACAATTCAACGTAAGAAACTGCGGCAGCGTTTATAGAGGAGGAAAAACTTGAAAAGGCAAACTTTGCCACAATTGGATTATCTTAGATTAAATTTGCATTACCGTAATAATTGATAATTATAACACAAAGTTTATCCTCAGCTTAGTGGCTCTACTCGTCGACCAATTTGTGGTGGACAGCACTCAATGCCTATATTTAATATGTGGGGATGGTAAAATCTCATAATTAAATTTTGCAGCACATAGTAGTTTTCATCAATCTCCGTCACCAAAGGGGCCCACCGTTGCTTGTTTAACGGCGTTTTGTGTGTGCCCATTAATATTTTAGTTTGATATGAAGCTTTTGAGCTTTGTTAATTAAATTATAAGAGTATACCCAACCACCAATCATTAGTTTGACATTGAAATATAATGATATATTAAACCAAGAATCTTGAAAAAAAGGAAGCTTTTCATATTTTTGAATAAAAATCCTATAAATCAATCTTGCTGATACAAAAGTATGTTATTTTTATTGCTCAAGAATAGAAAAGAAATCAGGAAAAATTTGAAAAATATTTACAACGCTAACTATGTTAAATAGAATTCCCTACTATTATTGCATCAAAGAACATCTGCAAAAAACAATAAAACCAAGATAGTTTATTGTCTATAAATTACTCTAATTATCATAATCATTCGCATTGCTGCTATCTTAACTTATTGTCAGAAAAGAAATAACGAAATTGTTGGGGAAAATAATTCAATTTATTATACCGTAGGCCAAAAGCATCAAGATGATTTGCATTGAAATATTCAAAAGCGCCATCGAAATTGCCTCAAGAGGGACGATAAGCGGTCATTAATCAAAACAACTATTCGTTTTTCGTGTTTGCTTCTTGCTCTATCTGTGTGAAAAGAGAGTTTGAGTATAGAACAGGGCAGAGAGATTTTTACAAGCAAAAGCTCTTTTTTGCGATAGATAAAAAAGTTCCAGAAAAACCTTCAAACAAATTAGGCACGCCCAAAGCATTGTCAAACTTACCTTAAAATATTTTACTGTTTTAACACGTAGTTCCAAAGTAGCATCTTCGTCTGTAATCATAAGCGTAGCTGGATGATTTTGGAAAGCAGACACGGTCCACATATGATTCACCCCTTCTTCGATGGCTTTGTAAAGAGCAAATGCTTTGTGAGCACCAGTAATCAAAATCATGACTTCTTTTGCGTCCATTACTGTACCCACTCCAACGGTCAGTGCTTGTTTGGGAACCAAAGAGATGTCATTGTGGAAGAAACGTGCATTTGCTTCAAGTGTATCTTGAGCCAGTGTCTTGACCCTAGTACGTGACGCTAATGAGCTGCCTGGTTCATTAAATGCAATATGTCCATCAGGTCCTATCCCACCTGTTTGAAGGTTAGAATAATTGTTATAGTAAATTATGTTGCAAATGTTCATTTACAAATTTAACAAACCAACAAACAGCTCAACACCTCCAGCTTCCTTGATCTTTACTTCGAACAAGTTACACTCGGCAACCAAATTTTCGGCATTTCCATCAAGAATATGAACATTATCTGGATTAATATCGATATGCTTAAAAAACACATTAAACATAAAGTAATGATAACTCTCCTGATGCTCACGCGGCAATCCTACAAACGATCAAGACGCTTATTAAATAAAGTGAAATCAGAAAAAAAACTTAATAAAAAAAAAGAAACATTATTTTCAATGTCTTTTGTGTGTAAAGAACTTGTTTTGACATACATTCGTGTAATCCATAGTGTTATTCATTTAAATTACTGATAACGTTATTAACCGATAATATATTTAAGAATTTGATATCTATAGGGTCTTTCACCAATAAAATTATAATTTTAGAACCCACAGAAAAAACCACAAATTTAATTCTAATGATATGCACAAATAAATATATGAAATCTAAAGTATTTTTATCAGTAAAACTTTCTGTTATCTCAACAAAGGTGATTAGAATAAACAAGAACAAATAAGACCTCATTGTTACAATCTTACCAACGTATTCATCCATGTTAAAGGTCTTGACGTATTTAAAAGATATGCGACCCTTTTTGTGAAACTCAATTAGAGTCTTGTACATTTCCAAAGGAGTTGAGCCAGTCGGTAATCCCAGAACAAAGTACTTGTCGGGTCCAGGCTGGAAGTCATTGATGCGTTTCTTTAAATGAGAATAATATAAATTTTAATTATGCTAACAACCTCATAATAAAACTGTGATCAGTAACTCACCATTACATACTTCGCCGCCCACTCGCCAACACAATCCTTGCTCGGTAGAATCACTAATCTCATCTGAAATCCCCAAAAATTAATATTATCACACGTTCAAATTTAAACTGGTTCCAAATGATTGTCCAAAAAATGTAACAGAATACAAACAATATAAAAATTGAGTTCAATGAATTGAAATGACCCCACAGCTTGTATCAATAAAAAAAATTTAAACTGATGTTCTTACAATTTGGAACGAAAATAGCTTTTAACAGCATTAATTTAAGTTCAGTAATCTACCTTGATCCTTTGCAGCTAATTTATTGTCCAAATTTAGAGCTGGAGCGATTAGCACTGAACTTCAAATTTCCAATAATGTCGAAAAAGAAACTTTAAGAATACCAAAACTAATTTGTTCTTGGCCCAAACAACACAACCACAAACAGCAGAAAGTAAAATTTGAATGCAAAAACCCGAACAAAGTGGAAGTAACTGTAAAATTTTTATCTTATCGTCTTTAAATTTTGTGGTTGTCTTCGAAATAAATAACCCCCAAACAATAACAAATAATAATAGCAGCTGATATTTTGACATTTAAAAAATACCTTAAGGCTGTGCGTTATCTTTTTTTTAAATTATTTTAACTTTTTCACAATTCTATTTAAAACTAATAAAAATCACTACCTTAAATACGAAGTGTGTTATCAAGAATTTATCCTATATTTGCTACAAATAATAATGTAAATAATTAATAAATCAAAGTTTTCCGCTGCAGTACAGCCGCGGTGTAAATTTATAGAAAAGTTTAATTTATATCGCTTATGAAAAATTGACAAAAGTCTTAAATTTACAATATTTAACCAGTTTCTTAACGAAAATAATGAATTATCAGTAACCCTGTTTCATAATTATCCAGTAATACTTAGTGAATTCAAAATGGACAGCAGCCAATACCAGTTTTTGCAGCAAAATAACTTTGACCAGTATAATCAGGATCTTACCCAGCCTCAAGAAGTCAAAGCAAATCAAGCTAAAACAGTAGTTGTGATCGATAAGGAAAAGTTTGAAGTATGCAAAAGACTTGTTTTGGAAAATGGTAAATTAATATGATTGAAATTATTTAGAACGCAAAACTTTTTATTCCAAACTTTCTATTTTAGCTCCTGATTCAGAGCTCGCAATTGCCCTACAAATTCCAGAAAAAAGTGTGAGATTCTTCAAGAAAGAAATGATGAAATTTGAGGATGAAATCAAGCAAAGAAAGCGACAACTGAAACAGTTCAAATCCTTAAAAAAGAAAAAGGAAAACGGAAGTCATGAAAAAAGTCAGAAACGAGAGAAACGGGATCTTTCTATCAATGAGCGACTAAATACTGCTCGTGACTTGGTGGGGAAAAACTACTCAACCAGCCAAATTTCTAAAATCTTGAAAATCTCTGAACGATCAGTGACTCGTATCAAGAGAAAATTGCGCGAGGAGAGAAAGCAGCTCAGAGCTGAAGGAAAAGAAATTCTTGATCCACACAGTTCAGATGACGAAGAAAGTTTTAAGTTCTTAAAATCTGAAGAGAAACTAGAAAAAGCAAAGGAGTTATTCCAGCAGAAGTTAACGGTCAACGATATTGCAAAGACTCTTAAAATTTCGGAGCGAACAGCAAGACGTTGGAAGGAACGATTGACAAGACTGGATATGGTTGACATTGATCCACCTTGTAATTATTCTTAATTTTTACTAGTATTTGTTTTTAGCGTTTTTTTTTGGAAAAAATACGCTATATGTTCTCACTTTGTCCGTCCGTCCGTCCGTCCGTTTACAAAATAACTCGAACGGATAGCTTCAGACCCAAACTTCTGGTACCAAAATGTTCCATATCAACCCTAGTTTAAACATGAAACTTTTGGTGGAGGTGGCTCTACCAGCTGGGGAGATGTGGTCAATTCTCTGGTTTTCTAGAACATTCCCCATTAGGGTGGTTCATAATCCATCTTTGTCTCAGAAGTGCGCTCCTCCAGCAAAATTTTGATTTAAATGACAAAACAAAAATTCAGTAAAATTTTCAAAATTTTTGATGCACGTTTAGGGGTCTCTCAACGAGCTCAAAGTTTTGACAATTCAGTTGTTGAGAAATCATTTGATAAGTCAGCTCCACATAAATTTTTTAATTGATTTTCTCCACAATTTTTATTTATTAAGCTAATAAGAACACCAAAAAAAATTCGATTTTATGCAAAAGCTGTCTAAACCGTCAATGTAACCTCACGAGCCTCCAAATAATTTCATATTGTTTGTCTCACTTTTGAATACAAGTTAATTTATCCCTTAACCAAATGCAAGTGGTCTCGTGACTTTTTGATGACGCGAACTGAAGTTATTAAACTTTTAGTAGACTGATATTTTCATCGATCGCTTGTTGTTGTTGTAATTCTCAATAAATTCTTTGACTAATATTTACAAGCCCAATTTTTATGGAAAATTCAGCAAAATTTTGAATAATTTTCTTTCTATACTACTTTACAAAATCTTGAAAAAAAAATTGAAAAACTTTCATCTAAAGAGTGTTCAAAAAATGAAACAAAATGAAAAATGTTTTGTATACGAAAAGCACCAAGATTTCTTTTACAATTGGTTGATTTAGGAGTTTTATTGATCAATGATCAATAATAATCAATAAAACTCCTCATTTATCAATAAAACACCAAAACTAAATTGTCAAAACTTTGGGCTCGTTGAGCGACCACTAAACGTGCATCAAAAATTTTGAAAATTTTACTGAATTTTTGTTTTGTCATTTAAATCAAAATTTTGCTGGAGAAGCGCACATCTACGACCTCTCTGATTTTTCATACTAATTTGGACCACACTATAATCCCCATACAAAATCAACTTTTGAAGGGTACAAGTTAACGATTTGGTTTCTTGAGCAAAATTGTTAAGAATGATGAGTAACTAACAGATCATGGTCAAGGTTGGGTCCACCACCAGCTGGTGAGATGATCTGGTGGCTCCAGTCACTTTTTTTGGAAAAATGTTCAGAATCGTCTAATTCGTTAAGAAAACCTAAAATTTCGTGTTTTGAGATATCAAGACACCAAGTGACCAAAAAAAAAAAAACGCTTTCTGAACTTGCCAACTGGCAATTCTTGCTTCTCTTGTTAAAAATATTATTGATTCTTAATTTTAGCACGATCAAAAAAATCAAAAAGATCCCCACGACGACAAGTGGTGGCTCGAAAAGTTAGAAGCAAGAAAGAAGATGATGAAGAGGAAGAAGAAGAAGAAGAAGAAGAAGAAGATGAAGAAGAGGAGGAGCTAGAAGAAGAAGAACGACCCACGAGAAGAAAAAATAAGAAAATACTGAAGGAAGAACCCATGGAAACTGGAGACGACGAGAGTTTTGACTCATACGATCATTCTGAACAGGAAGAAGAATTGAACGAAGATTTTAATCTGGAATCAGTGAAAGCAGAAGACGACGACGAAGTAAAACTTGCAAGTCTTACTTAAAATTATATTTTTTAAACAAAATTTTTTATTAGTTTTTTTTTTTCTTTAAAGGATATTAAACAAGAATTTATAAAATGCGAAGAAAAAGTGAACAGAATCGAGCAAGTTCTTATAAATGTTGATCCTTTGAATTTTGGAAGAACACCAAAGGTGAGCTTCACTGAACGGGACGTTTTGATGGTAAAGTTGCTGCGCGAAGACAGTGTCAGAACAATGGATATTGGTAAATCAACTTTTTATTTACCTTAATTTTAAATTATAATTATGATCATCTGTTTTAAAGCAAAAATGATGGATATATCAGAACGAAGCGTAACTCGTTTACTGGCTAAAGGCAAGTTGTTGGAAAATCCTGTTATTGAGCCTTCTCTACTAGAAGAAATTCAACGCATGAAGCAGTTCAAAGCTAATGAAGACAATGAAGACAGTGGAGAAACCTTAGAGCTATTGGATACCAACAAAATGGAAATTTTCAAAAACCTACTCTCAATGAATGTAAAACCTAAAGATATAGCAAAAATGCTCAATATTTCAGAAAGAAGTGTAAATAGGTGGAAAGGAAAATTGGAAGCTACTAAGGAAGGATGTTCTAGTAAAGCATAATAATTTATGATCAACAATTTTTTTAATTATATAAATATTAGAATTCAATAAAGTTGAAATTAAGTTACACATTTCTTCATGCATCTTGCCCGCATATGTACAATTGATTAGAATACTAGGCCTTTAAATTTATTATTTTCCATCTTATTTACACAAAATTTACTGGAAAATTTCAAGTTGACCTAAAAGAAAAATTCAATTTTGTTGTCTTCAAAATCTGATTAGCGAACTAGTTTGAAATAATGAATATCTATGGACAGTTTTTCTTAAAATGTTCAATTCATCATCATCTTTATTTTATGGCATGCACCTATATCTAAAAATTTTTCATTAATCATGATTCATGATTTTCAAAGAATTTATCAGCATTTTGCAATAATTGTTTACAAATCACTAATATCAGGCGGTGGTCGGTGTTTTCAATGAAAATTCAAGTGTTTGTTTGGGTTTTCCTGAGATTACTGAGAAATCTGTTCATAGTCTTAGCAATATGTGAATTTATAATTTATTATGTAGTTTTATATCAGGTAAGTCAAGAGAAAATAAATTCCATTCAATAAAATTCTATTTTTAATCGTAGTGTAATTGGCATCCATCCAAAAATGATGGAGCTTTGAAAGTAATGCTGCTAGCTGACACTCATATGCTAGGACCTTTTAAGGGACACTGGTTTGATAAACTCCGACGAGAATGGCAAATGCATAGATCATTTCAAACTGCTATTACGTTATTCCAACCTGAAGTAGTGTTCATTCTTGGCGATATCTTTGATGAAGGGAATTGGGTAAATGCAACAGATTTTGATATTTATGCTACCAGATTCAATAAACTATTCTACGTGCCAAAAACAACAAAATTGTACAGTGTCGTAGGAAATCATGATATTGGATTTCACTATGCTACTCATCCATATTTAATTGAAAGATTTGATAAGGCGTTTAACACCTCAGTAGTTGAGCTGATTACTGAGAAGGATATTCATTTTGTTACTATTAATTCGATGGCTATGGAACAAGATGGTTGCAGTTTATGTAGTGAAGCAGAACAAAAACTTAAAGAAATTGCTCAAAAGTTGAGGTGTTATAAAGGTATTGGCAAGAATTGCAAAACCATCAAAATGAAAAAATACAGCAGACCTGTTGTTCTCCAGGTACTTAATTAATTTTTATTATGAAATGATGACTCTTATATTTATTTTCAGCATTTTCCAATGTTTAGAGAATCAGACGAAAAATGCGTTGAAAAAGACTCCGAGAAAAATGAAAAATTTCGTAAAGGATGGGAAGTGATTAGTAAAGATTCTACAGATTTGATAGGTATATGATAATACAATTATCAAATTATCAATAAGCTAACCAAGTGATACATTCTAGGAAGAGTTTTGAGTCCGCGTTTATCCTTCAGTGGACATTCTCACTTTTTTTGTAGGTAAGTTATGTATTTTGATTTATTTTCCAAGACTTAATCGTAGATAAGTTTGTAAACACATTTAAATTGCAAAGGTTGATTAATTATCTTTCCTTTTTTTGTAGGATAATCAAAAACCGACTAAAAATTGAGGAATATACTTTGTCATCCTTTAACTGGAGGTTTGTATTTATTTATTCAACATTTTTAATACTAATAAATATCTAAAAATGCATTTTTAGGAACTTGAATCATCCTAGCTTCGTTTTGGCCACTTTTACTCCAGAATCCTATGCCGTCACAAAATGTGAAATTCCCAAAGAATCTACTGTGCTGTTTCTTTATGGTTTTCTTGGTGTTCTATCACTCTTAGACTCCCTATTTTCCATTAAACTTTTAGTAACAAGAATTTGTAAAACAATTTATAGAAAATTGAAACCACGTTATAAAGAAAGAGTTCATTGAATAAACATTTTCAAATGTATTTTAGAAACACCTGTTAAACTAAGAAATCAATATTTAAATATGTTTTTTAGAATTTTTTTTTTTTTCTAAAAAGGTAAACAAAATGCTGCACAGCCGAGATATGCCAAATCAGCCCCTCGAATCTATCTGACTTGATTTTACTGAATATAAAGTTCACTGGGAATTTACTGAGTATATAAAAATGAAAATTGTCTAAATTCGTTCTTGTTAATTGTGCCATCAATTTGATAGCTTGTTATCGGTTTGCAGAGTACAAGTATCGTAGTTATCATTCTACAAATTGATTTAAGAGCCTAAAGTTAGCTAATTTTTAATTATGAAGTTTTGGAGTTCGGAGCACATATTTTCGTAAGTTTTTATTCTAATTAAATCATCTCTGGTGTGATTTTGTTCTAAAATATTCCATAGTTGATACAATGGCTAAATTACCAAGTGCAAAGTGACTTAATTGGATTGCGCCTTTTAGTTAATGATATTATGTAACCAGAATTTTTGAAATTCCTAAAAAGAAATTTGTTACATTTCCAGTTCTACATTTTGACCCATGTTTAAGTTAAAAAATTATAATCTTGTAGAATGCATTGACTTGGGATGTCTATAAACAGAAGAAAGAAATTAGAGTTGACTAGCAACACGACTTTAGATATATTCCTAATTTAAATCACTTTTGTCACATTATATATAAATAGCAATTTGTGACGTCCCATTTCGTTTTGCACGTGAACAACGAAACATTTTTGTTCATCAAATTGTTTAACTCAAACAATTTTTGAATTCAAAGTTAGACACTTTTCTCTTTGTATTTGTATATACACAAGTTCAGTCTAAAATAAGATACATTTTCACACTTAAGCTTGATAAACCTACCCTAATCACGAAATTGGTCAGTGTTATCAACCTGCGAGACTGATAAAATATCACTGAATTAAATTAAAAGACTAAATTAAAGTACGGCATCTTGTGAAAAACAGATTGAACAAAATGTTTTATATTTCTTAATTGCACTTGAAAAGTTTCATGGACAGATTTATTATTTACAAACATTTACTTATATAAGAATAAAGCGACCTAATTCCGTCCAGCCCTAATTCCGTCCATTTTAACCAAAAAATGTTTGATTTTTTATAACTTGGACCACACATGAGAAATCTCCAAAAATTCAAGTGCGATTGCTTGATGACATTAAGTACAACAATTTTTGGAAAAAAATTTTTGTCAAAAACTACCTGGAGCAGCTTTCTCCTGCTTTTATTAAATCATTTAAAATTTCATAGGATTTTTTGTATGTTTTCAAATTCCGTCTGAAGTCGCATTATGAACGTTCTAGTAGACAAATTTTAGTTCCAAAAAAGCCAAACTTTTGCTTATGCACCCATCTTCCAATAATGTGCGGCAAATATTGCATTCTAGTAAAGCAGTGGGCCCCATGCACGATTGTGTAGCACTAGGTTTCCCTCCCTAATTCCGTTCACTTTTTATTCCTAATTCCGTCCATTCTTTAATGTAAATGGTAAAACTTTCCTACAAACTTTGCTCATGGTCAAAATATGTGTATCAGCGTTTTGAATGAACTATTTGTGCTGCAAGAATGGACCATGAGGAAGTCTTTGAGGTGCCATGAGGAGGTGCTTGAGGTACCATAAGCATATCCGGAAGATAATTTTTTTTGGTTTTTGAAAAAGGCAGAGAAAAAACTGAATTAAAGCTCCATGAGCATTTTGTCATGGTACCTCAAGCACTACCTCATGCATTACAGATAGTTCTTAAAATAGGCTGATACACATTTTTTGACCATGAGCACCTGATGATGTGGTCCTCATGGTTCACTTTTGAATCACAATAACACATTTAAGTGGTTAGAGTTTTATTTTGGACCATGAGCAGCTAGTGGTGGCACCTAAAGCAAGTCCTCATGGACCTTCATTTCTTGGTTGACGATGCTCTAGGTCGCTCTTTGGTTTTATTTAACGTAATCACTTCTCATGTCGTCATTCCCATACATTAGTTGTTCGCATACTAGGATCATGAATGTTCATTTTGAAGCAATTTTTGACATTGAAAATATGGACGGAATTAGGGGAAAAAGCGGACGGAATTAGGAATCAATGGACGGAATTAGGTAAAGAAAGTAGGAGCACGGCGTCGTGAATAACTCGTTAACGCAGTTACATTTTTAACAATCTAAAGACATTTTCTACAAGCCCATGAAATTATGCACAAGATATGACCATCCACCAAAATATTTGTTCCGCCAGTAGGCACCGGTGCTTTGGTTTATAAAAACTAGATGAAAAGTGGACGGAATTAGGTCGCTTTATTCTTACCTGGAAATTATTATGAATTTTTGTTTTATTTTAGCCATCCCTGGGAGACGGTAGCACAAGCAGCGTGGAGGAAGTATCCAAATCCTATGAACACAGCTGTTGTAGGAACTGATGTGATAGAGAGGACGGTTGTTGATGGAGTTTTGCATACCCACAGGCTAGTCAGATCGCAATGGTACTTTCCAAAATGGGTCTCAGCGGTAAGAATTCTGAAGAACAAATTGTTTCAACGCATTTCTAAAAAAGGATTTCTTTTCATTAAAAAATACCTACATAACCATCACAAAAAATACTCCGCCCAATAATTTATTCTCCGTTATTGCGTAATAACTTTAGATAAATATTTTAAAATAAATTTACTTCGTAATAGATAATCGGAACGCCAAAAGTGTGCTATGCGAGCGAACAATCCACAGTAGATCCTAACGGAAGAGAGATGACCCTCAAAACGATCAATGTGACATTTGGCACTTTTTTGACGATGGACGAGACACTTTTATACACTCCACATCCCAACGATCCTTCTAAAACGCTGCTTCGACAACAGGCAACTGTAAGTGTGGAAGGAGTACCTCTAAATCGATATATGGAAGATCTGCTCACTAAGAACATAAGCTTTAACGCAAACAAAGGACGGCAAGGGCTAGAATGGGTTATCGACAAAATAAACACTGAGGTAAGCTAAAAATTATTTTAAAATTTAATTGAAACATTTTTTACAGAAAATCTGAGTTAAAAATGTTAATTGATGTGTTTTTTTAGGTAAAAGGAATTGCTTCCACGGCAGCAAAGAACACAGATGAAATTCTTACGCAAACCAAAAAGTCTTTTGACGATATCACAGATACAGCCCGAAAAAGCATCGATGATTTAAGTGCGACAACACAAAGCATACATTTCTAGTAACACAATAGCGAGCATTCAAAAGACAGCGAGCCAAATCACCAGGACTCCAATCCCAATAATAACGCAAAAGAAAATTCCAATCAAAACACCAACGACTGACCATCGGACGTCTAACAAAGACTTCTGCGGAACAGTATGATAGAAAGGATTTTTTTTAGTATTTCAAACAACATCTTTAGACTAGAGATAGATCTGTTTTTTTGCTCGCATTAGCATTATTTTCAGTAAATTCTTATTTAATTTCTACTATTTCGTTCCGAAAATATGGTTGAAGTTTAACATCCAACACCTTTCAATTGATCATAATTAGTGATTTTAATATTTCCAAATACTTTAAGCTAAATTTACAATACTACATAGTACAATCCAGGAAATTGACGTTTGAAAGTTGAAAAACTTTGCCAAATATTTAAAAAAGCATTGGCTTCACTGTGATTAACATAATACCATATAATACGTTATTCCTTTGCAAATTAAATGTTTCTGATATAAATTTTCATAAAGGTAAAAAGAATCTTTTGAATTTTCAAACGTCGATCATGTTGTGATGAAAAAATTGTCCAGATTTTAAGGCCGAAATAGCACTTTATTTTTAAATCACGCTGACCGGTGGATTGCAAAAATTGTTACAAAATGGTTCTTGTCGTTATGTCAAGCTGATTTTTATAGGCGTATTATTTTATTATGTACATTTTACAGCCCTTGATTTTAACTTTACACATGTAATTATTCGATTTGTTCTTTTTAATTTCAAGCAAAAAGTTTCACTCAAGACATAAATTGCTTAATGTTAAGTAAATGAGAGGTCATCATATTTTATCAGTCCCATAATCAATTAATCATCTTCAATCCATCGACAACGTTTGTTTCTGTAACAATTAGTCAAATTGATTGAAAATGTTGTTAAAATAAGCATAATTTTATTGAAAATTTAAACTTTTGTTATTTACATGCAAATCTAAATGGAATATTTAAAAAACAGTTTTAATAGTAGATAGTAAGATCGATAACTACTTTAAATAAATATTTTGAAGAAATCTGAAAATGAGTATTAAATTTTTTTTTTTGAATTAAGAATTAAAGAAAAACACCGATTTTGCTTTAATTTTTTATTTCGTTTTCGACATTTTTTTTTTTAATTTCATTATAATTTTTTGTTTTTGTTCTTAAATGCTAAAAACTAATTTATATATAATTCTCCTCGTACAAATGAGCAAGCTTCGGTGAAACGAACGGAAACTTGAACCTCAAGTGTACAATAAAGCTGCAATTAAGATTTCAACTAAGGTTTATATTTAATGATTAAAATATATCTTTGCTTGTCATTTTTCAATTGTTAAATTTAAAAATTGGCAAGAAAAAGGCAAAATTGGAAAAAATTATATATTTGATTTTTATTTTACCTTTTGGAAACAGTATTTATTCATCTTTAACCTCAAATTGCATACTTGTGATTTTTATTTTACAAGAATTGATTTTAATGTTTTATTTATTATTTTTTGCTATCTATTTAAAGTTATTTTGTTGGTTTTAAATTTAAGTTATTAAAATGATTTCAATACTAATTATTTTCAAAAATGTTTTTTTTTAAAATAAATTAATATTAAGTGAAATTGAAAGAATATTAAACTCTGATTTATTGATTTCATTACTACAGTGAAAAAAAACGTACAAATTACTCTACAGTTTAAGAAAAGACTTTCAGAATGAGTTTTGGTTAGAACTTAGAACATAGAGTTAGTTTACATAGAGTGTTTTTTACATTTTTACACAATATTATTATGTATTTCCGAAACAAAACATTGATGGTCTGTCAAAAATTGGATTAGATTTTTATTAATCTCCACTCTATATAATTATCTTTATGGTTCGAAGAGTAAGAGTGAACTATATTAAGGATTTGATTTCGTATTTGCAAATCAGAACTTTTGGGCTAGGTTCCATATAGTTTTAAATGTTTTATGTATATTTTTAATATTATAAAGTGCAAGGCATTTTAGTTAGCAATTTGTCGATAAAAATAACAATTCATTTTGCTAAGTTTTTTGTTTGTGACTTTTTTGGGGAAATCTAGTTGTTAATGCTCAAGTTTTATAAATATTTCAATTTTAAGGGTGTAAAATGTGTCATCACAAATTTAATGTTAAAAATAACAGTTTTGAGAGTCACAGAAAAGGTTGCTATGCTTCAATAGATTTTTTTCTAGTGCTAAGCAATCTGGTATTCAAGAGGATAATCGAATTTCTTGGACAATCTTTGCCATTACGAAAATTTAACTGGAAGATAAATCTCAATACATAGCTTGTATAATGCATATAGTATAATTTATCATTTTAATAAGGATGTGCTTCAATAATAAGTTGGCACTGAATTGCATCTCTCAAGTGCGTATCGCTTGCCTTGAAAATGTCGATCGTCCCTTGTTTGGTAGAAATTATACGATTTATGGGGAAAATCGAAATCTAAAATAAATCTGCTATATCGGTTTAAATTTTACCTTTTTATAAATTGGTTGTAAAAACTACAACTAATTGGTTTCTTGCTATTATGTATATGATAATTCACATTATTATATGTACAATGTTCATTAAAATCTATAATATATATTTCAAATGCTATAGATTATGAATCAGTTGAAAATTAAAAATTGCAATGAACTTTAGCAGTAACTTTGGATAATTAGGAATTAAGCTTCATTCTTACAAAGTGTCATGATTTTTATGGAATATTCGCTTTTGTTTGGTTTAAAAAATTGATCTTGTCTGTGAAAGATCATTCACAAAATCACGATTTTTATTAGAGTGTATTTTGCGAAATAATAGACTTTTTAAACTCTATAACTTTAAGAGGTTTGTTTTCTGATATAAAATTTTAACTTTTAATATCTCAATGGCGTTGAAGCTTCTAACCAGCTCGAATCAACTTATTTTGGAATTCCTATCATGTCTATGTGATTTTTCATTTGCCTTAACAGTGATCGTTTACCTGAAATATTTGTTTATTTATTAATTCTTTAATTTAAACTTATATTTAACTTTACGTTTATAAATTACCTCAATAATGTGAATTTTAATAAATGGAGATTGGAATCGAAACATGTTATTGCTAATTAAAAGGACTCATATTTAGAAATATTGTATCGAAGCTCAATACAAATAACCTTGTAGAAATGGTACAAACTTTTTAATTAAATTTAAAATTAAATTAGAAGAAGAAAGTGTTCTTTTCCTCTAAATGGTCCCCGCAAAAACTAATGAATTTATCAAAAAATTAAACAAGAGATATAAAAAGCATCAACCAATACAACAAACACATACTACCGAACCCTGAATATTTTAATTATTATTTTGGCTTTCATAGACAAGATCTCGAAATATTTGTATTTAATAAAGCTCAACTATTCATTGGGTTTCGATAAATGTTTGCTATATTGGTCAAAAAATTAAATTATATCTCTATCATACAAAGTGAACGATTTCTGACCTCGAACGTTTTCGCGATTGAAACGATGTTAAAATATTAACATAATTATACATTTACATACATATCCATAAGAACTAGAAACAATTTTTATTTTTATTGGTGACTTGAGATTCATCTAACCAAATATATGATACATGCGTATGCACAATTACGGAGTAATTTTTGATTCCAAAAACCTAAACTGAAACTAAAATGAATAGAATTCAGTTACTTATCGCAGTTTTTACCATTAAATTTTTTTTACATCTAATAATATCAACTTTAGATATAATAGCTTTAGAACACAACAATTATTTGAAGCACTATCTAAAATGTTTTTTTAATTGTCGGTACATTTTAAAACTACTTTAAATAGTGCATTTCTGAATAATCCAGGAATATTTCAAGAATAGTGATCTTTCATAATAAATGATGTTTACGCTCTACATGTAATTCTAAACTGTCTTTAGATAACCAGCCAACAACCAAGGATCATTTTTAATAACAGACGACTAGCACAATGGAAAACCAAGCAGTTTCTATCGATTTGAGAGGATCTCAAATGAAAGTTGTGGAGAAGGGAATTTTTCATAGGGACTGGATCACCCACTCGTTGGTGCTCCCTCCATGACGCGCTTTCTCTCTAATCGTACAAAGCAGAGCTGAAACTTATTTGGTCAGATATCATCACGAACATCAATTATCAAAATATCACAAGATTTTTTGCAAGTTTAATTAGCTTTTGAAGGTAGAAAAGACGTAGATTATGTACATCAAGAAAGAAAAAGATTTACTGACCAAACAGTTCATCTCCAGGCTACAGCTGAAAAATGTTAAAATTCAGGCTTATTTACATCTAAATTTTCACGATTATAAGATACAAAAGCAAAAGAGTACATTTTTGAAAAAACATTCAACAAAAATAAGAAGTATATGCTACTTCTATTTTGAGTACGAACAAACAGCTAATTTTGACAATAAATTATGTTAAAAACAAAGATGAAAGAGAGCCTGAATTTATTCTTTTCCCGAACAATTTTGAACGCTCTAAAAGTATTCCTCATCGTATTCGTAGCCAGCGTCATCATGATCCGTGCCCTATATCCACGACTCCTACATGGCATTTAAAACCCTCCTGTTGCTACTTCTGTGAGGTGGACTGTAGTCATCCCTATCCCTATCACGTCTACTTGATTGTGGTTGCATTAATTGGCCCTGACTCGCAGGCATGTATCGGTCTTTCTCCTTTTCACGACCCTCCGATCGCATCAAGTCAACATTATCGTCATAATTGTTACCGCTATTTACTAAATGTCTACTGGTACTATTATGTGCTGCATGCGTTCGATCCCGATCTCTGGGATCTCTGTCTCTGGGGTCTCTTTCTCGAGGATAATCAAAATTACGATCATTCCTGTCATTCAACATTTCGTCCTCATTGTAGCTCAGCATTTCACGATCACGTTCTCTTCCATGTACCCTTTCTCTTGGATCCACCCGGTCCCTTCGATCACCTCGATCTCCTCGATCTCCTCGATCTTTTGGGTCCCTTGGATCACTATCTGGATACCTAGCAGATCGTCTTGAATTATTGTTATGATGATAAGATGAACCTAAAATATATTCAACAAAAGGATACATTATTGAACTATCTATTTGAATATCTTTGAATTGCTGACAAAATTCAAGCTAAACCAAAAAACCAACAAAAATATTTGAGAAAAACTGCTAACACAAAAACTGACTAATAAAAAAATCTTGTCTTGTAAAGCTTTTAAAACATATTTTTATTAACTTATTCACACTCTAAAATGGTTTTGTATATCGTGAAGGGATTTTGAGACTTTGAAAATGAGTAAAGACCTCGATGAATTCAAAAATCAATGATAGCATATAGATAGTGTAAATGATGGCATAAAACGGTCAAAATTTAATATTAGCTAGCAAGGACGCACTATTACAGGAACAATCTAAATTGAGTATTCATGGGGTGTACTATATCGCAAGAGTTTTAACAAAATTAAAATGATGGCTACTGAACGTTATTTTGGTAAATGATGGAACAATTGGGGCGGGGGCCAAATCAACTCTTTGCAAGGATCTCAATTGTTTACTTACACCAACATTAAAGGATTTGTGCACATTTTCTTAAAGAAGGATTTACTTTACGTGTAGTAATTAGGTAGAAGACATATTGGGTAAGGCTCAAGTAAATTATTCAATAGGTTTTTTGGTGCGTCGAATAACTCCTTGACTAACTAAATGAACAGAAAACAATAAATAAAGATGATTAAAAACCAACAGCAAACTAGAAGTACTCTCCTTGGAAAAACTAATTTATTGAGGAATCTTTAAGAGGAAGATGAGCAAATATGAATTCCATATGCATGAATACAATAAAACTTTCTTAAAAAAGTATTTAACTTGCTCATTGTCCTACACAACGAACTCCAAAAAATAAAATAGTTTTTGGAAAAAATTATTTTTTTTGATATTTTGAATCTTTGAAAATATATTTTGTTAGTTATAGGTAGAGAAGAAAATACAAAACCAAAAAAAAAACCTATAAAAACCCATTTTCAACCTACTTTTGAATGAGAAAATATAGTAAATGTTTTTGAAACTATAGTTTTATGTACAATTTTGCCGTCGATTTTGCATAATATATCTTTTGTTTATATTGAGAGAGTCTATAGGAATTGACTTTGCAATTCTTCCAAGTTATAAACTGAAAAAATACCAAAATAAAGTCATAATTAAGCATTGGGAGACATCCTAATGTTTGTGTAAAAATATCAACGCTACATTTAAAGAACTGAAAAACCGCATAATAATAAAATATTGAATCAAAATAAAGCTTGGGTCAACTGCAAAACTCATCAAAAGTTGTATGAAATGTTACCTCGGTGCCTATCCTTATCTTCTGATTAATTTTCATGGCAAATAAAGTGTAATTTACATAATAAATTAGTGATTTGGACAGGGAATTGAGAATCAAGTCATAATTCACATGTGTTGAGCGAAATAGAAAACTAAAGCATTACTTACCAGGCGGCGTATTGCCCATTCTATTTGGAGCTTCTCCAGATGGTGACGCTGTTTGTGAAGGTAATGGTCTAGCAATTGGAGCAGTGGCCCGCACTGCAGGATGTGTAGCATTCCAATAAGCCTAAAACAAATTAAATTTATAATTTAATCTTAATCTTAAGTAACAAATTATAATTTTTTTTTCAAATTCTTTTTATTTGTTTTCAAAGGCAAGCTTGCATCAAGATTTTTTTTTAAATCTTTCAAACAAATCTCCTATATGAAAACATTGGTGGTTTTACAATTTTTCTCTTTTTCGGTAATAATTATTGTTATCTTAATTAACTTAACAACTAAAAATAATGAGTTAAGTTTTCAATTAAACACACAAAAATATACGTCTCGGTAAATATATCGTTTCAAAGGGTTGCAAACCATAATTAGACCAACGCAAAAAACACAATTAATATTTTAGAGAGATTTTAAAGTCACCTCTAAATATTCGGCAAGATGTACACAGGCTTCTTCCAGCTGATTTTCGTCTAAAATCACATCAAACATATCTGCGGGACATTGGCTAAGCTTTTCAGCTGCAACCATCTGAACAGACAGGTTTTTGGCTTGAGCTTTGCCACGTGATTTGATTAAACGTTGCAATACCTGCTTAAATTATAATTGTTTAGGTTATGTTCAAGATAATTGTCACACCACTCAAAAATTTAGGCTACTCACTTTACTACTAGCTATTTTTAAGTAAACTATAGTTGGAGCTAATGACGTTTTTGCTAATTGTGACGGATGATTAATAGTATCACAATCCAGGACGACCAGCTGAAGTGTCCTCGCTAATTCGAAAATTCGTTCAATTTCCGCCTGCACTTCTGCTAAGCATGAAGATCGGCTATTAGATCGTTCCATTATTGCTCGTTTTGAAGGATTGTTCATCAAAGATCGTTTAGCTAGTGAGATATCTGCTTGTACTCGTGTGATGATTATTCTAAAGTGGCATTAATAAATATGTGATAAATAGGATTCTAACACTTTAGAAACCTCTCAAAATCAAGTGTGCATTCCATAAAATAAAAAAAGTGCATTTAACTCTTACCTTGACTGAAACCTATGCTTAAGATAGTCGAACAAAGCTTTCTGCATCATATCAGTCACTTCATAGCCTTTTAGACTAGGTCCTACTAATACAACTGGACGCATTGATGGTACTACATCGTATGGTGAAGAAGTTTCCTGTTTTTTGAAGAATGGTTTTCGTTTTTCTTTGGTTGGAGGCGTGGCTAGCGGAGTTTTGCCAAGCTTGGTACCCATAGAATCACTTTCATCACCAGGTGTGGGTGGTGTACTGCCTCGACTGGGTTCCACAGGTACTGTACCTCCCAAGTTGCCACTGGAAGATGCCTTGGATGTGTACAATTTTGATGTTCTAACTTGCGAAGCCTAAAAATTTAGTTGACATTATAAATTATGTTCGTTTTAATAACCACAAAAAATTCAAACTCATAACAGTATACATACCTGCATTCTAATGTTCTCGAGTTTCACCGGGCTAGGAATGAATCCCACCTCACAGCCCTCTTTTACCAATCTTCCAATCCACCAGTTATTGTCATACTTTTCCTTAATATGTAAAAAGTCTCCAATCTCAAACGAAACGGCGCTGCCGTGCACCGGAGAGTCATCATCCACAATGCCATTGTACGCGACGTTTGTGCGTACTGCGAAGGCCACTGGCTTCGTCCGAGCCTTCTCGAGCTGCCCCAGAGCTTGACGCTCCTTTTCTCTCCGAAGAGATTCTTTTTCCTCGTCTAGCGACAGATCGGATGGTTGTGAACAGTTGGAGTCAGCAGAACCCTACAATGAGATGGAAAAAAGTATATTCATTAGATTAAAAGTAAAAATACAGTAGTTTTAACTCCACACAGGCACACAGAACTTTGTCCAAAAGTCTGAACCACACACTCGGTCACATCTACAGAATAAATATCACAGCTTTATGCAGGTATATCGTACCCTCAAGTGGTTTATAGGCAATCTCCGCAAAATTTAAGATCACCAGTTTGGCAGGTGGCTTAATAAAAAACCATAACTTGTTCTACTTTATTCGCACTTAATGGATGCAATATGTATATGCAAAAACTATTCTGACTCATAATATAATAATCTATCATATATGTATAATTATGTTTTCACATTAAAACAACACAAATTAATGGCAGCTCAAACCTGTGGGTGTAATTTATTGTATCCAGTTGTCGACAATTGATAGCCAATGCCAAGAGCCATGCGAGAAGACTCACGCTGCCCAGCTGGGGCATCCGTTGGTCTTTGCACCATGGGCCTTTCTGGCCGCGGCTCTTCGTCAATTTCCGATATTTTTGGAACTATAATATTATCTCTATGAATTTTATGCTCGTGGTTTCGGGTCGCCAAGTAATAAGAGATGACCCCCAATAGAACGATGACTTCTTTTTTTATGTTTGATTTCAGATCCACTAAACTAACCCACCGTCGACGCTGCTATGCACTAGCATTCTGCCTTTCCGGCACGTGTCCCACAATTTTGCTCTAAACTGAAACTCTTTGTGCTGTTTCTACTGTGTGTTCTACGGTGCACATTCCGGGGAGAAACACGCAACTACCAGCTCAACCGAACAGCAAAAAAAAATACTCTTCTGAGCTTTGCTAAAATTTTTTGGACAATTTATACATGAATACACGGTCCTTAATGCATAACCAACTAATCGCTAATTACTTTTTGGTTCTGAATTGAATGGAAATCTTCTGGTTGAGCTTTTTTCTTGGTTCAGCTGCTGATCAAAACTCCCTGGCCACCTTACGGCACACCAGTTGCCTTGTAATACTCTCTGGTCACCAATCAAGCCTCATTCTGGCCGACCAGCCGTTTGCCACAGGACAAATTTCATGGAAATTTTTGCTTGGAAAATTTGCTCTCTTTTTTTTTTATTGCGAAAAAACTACCAAAAAACCACTTAATAAATAAACTGGTGGAAAAAATGTGTCAATTTACTTGTAATCGTAATCTAAACTATTTTGTGGCTTGGCTAGTCAATTTGGGTCGCTTTAGGCACACACTGAGTGTTCTTTTATGTAATTTTTGCCATCGAAAAACTCTTCTGATAAATATGATTAACAGCCATAACTAAAAAATACACACACACTGAATGGTGAAAAGGGAAAATTTTGCCTGAATACCCGAATAAAGTGGTCGTGCTGTATGAGAGCGCAATCGCAATGGTCTGGAGAAGAAAACGCTGCCGTAGTAATTTTCCTCAATTAAAATTGTGCTTTTCAATTAAACCGCTCGTCACTAAGTTGCGGGTTCAATGAAACTGGCGCATTTATCGGTTTATCGATAAGGGATATCAGATGAATTGGTAGCAAAATATTTGAGGTGGACTGCATATTTGTGACACCACAATGCAACATTCGCATTAATAATTCAAAAATATGCATTGCAGATGAGTCAAATAAGAATTTATTTCAAATCAATCACTTGAAAAAATTTGGAAGAATCAATTTGATTTTTGGAAAAAATTATCAAATCTTTTATAAATTATTATTTTAAATTTAATATAAAAAATATTTTTAAGTAATAAATTTTGAATCAGACAGGAAATTATTTTCAATCGTGTGTCAGATAATTTGAGCTTTGAAAACTGATACTTTTTCTCATGGATTGATACCCATGCGCGATTTCTCTTCATTCAACATATTTTCCCAACAAATACACGCTACAAATTTTCCCGAATCGTTTGAGACAATGGAATGATTTATTTCAATTAAATATTTTCATAGCAAAAAAAACAAAAATTAGTTAAAAGGTAATACAGCCATAGTTTTCAAGAATGTTTTACAAACAAAAAACTCAAGTGTCTTGAAATGGTTTTCAATGTGACGTCATTGATTCATTTTCATCATGCTGGCAGTTTTCACACACACTCTCAAAAACTATGAGCTGACTTCAAGTGTTTGTTCGGAAAATCTTAAATTGTGTGAACTCCTTCACAAAGCCTTTTGAAAATTGAATTTTATTTCTCATCATTATTTATATTTAATTAAATTGGAAAATCTTAAACAAATTTTTAAAATTTTTATTGGCAAACATTAAAATTTGGTGAAAATGCCTCTAATTTTAAATTATTTCTTAGTGAATAATTGAGAAATATTTTTGTTATGATTTTTTTAAGAACGTCTTGTTGAACAAGATCAGGGTTTAGGTATTTATTTGTTGAAATTCACGGTAAAAATTCAATAAAACCCACACAAAACAATTGCTAGTTAGCTATTTTAAATTTTCTTCTGAGAAAACAATCAAGTAGGTTTCGCTATTTTTTAACCTAAAAGATGGAGGTTCTGTTTTCCACCTAACTTTACCAAGCTATAGTAAAAAAACAAGAACACATAGAAATTACCCTTCTATTATTCCTGAACGGAGGTTTATGCCGGAGAATTGGTCGCTTCACCATCTTTTTCATCCTTCTGACTCTGTATTAAACTTGTAAATCGAATTCAGTTGAAAATAGTCTGCCCTAGCAGCTTAATTGCTTCAGTACAAATGTTCACTAAATTAATTGAATTTTATAGCGATTACAACATTATTAAACTCAATTCAGTTTGTTCACAATTATTTATTGTTATTAATTGCACTTTGATTCCTCTAATTCACTAATTCACCACAAAAATGTGATTTCTTCCAAATAGAATTTACAAAAATGTAATTACTAGTGTATTGAAAAATTTGTTGCTACAAAATTAATGAAAGACTGAATGAACAGCACCAGAAGAAGTTTAAAAATAAAATTTTTCGTCTCGCGATCGTTTTTTTCGAACGAGAAAAAGTACGAGGATGACGTGTTGTTTGAGAAAATTAGGGAAATTCTTCACTCAATTCTTATATTTAATACCGATCATGTAAATTCATTTTAAATGCATGAGTCAATACTTGCTGTACAGTACAGGTTTTCATATATGAGAGCTTTTCGTTGAGTACAAAAAAATTTTGTGAATGAATAAAAATTAAGTAGGCAGATGTTAGTTGATTCAATAATAATCAATGTCTATATTTATAGCATAATAATTATTGAGTAGTATTTGCTGTGTATGAGTTGCTGTAACATATACATGATCTGCATATAAGCGACAATATTTATTCTAATAAACAATTTTGGTGATTTGAGTAAATCAAAACACGTCTCGTCTACTGAATTGAGCGGATTTTTGGCAAATTGAATTGTTTTCAGATTTGAAATGACTTCATTAACTATGTCAGTAGATCTTTATTTGATGCATTTATTTGATGTAGATCTTTATTAATTAAATGAAAGTTAAATTTAAGGTTAAATTTAAAGTTAAATGCCACATCGTGAATCACTTGCGGTTCATCTATTATTTGATCGACAACAATTTTTTACATTAAAAATAATATATAAATAAAAGCTTTTATCGATTTAGTACTTCAATATAACAAGTCCACTTTAATAACATTTTAAAATAAAGTCTCTGCGTGTCGTCAGTCACGATCTTTAAATACATTTCTCTAAGAACTTGCATAATTATGCTAACTAATCCATTAAATATAATAACGAATGCAATTTTTGATTACAAAGTCCTACTAATAAATGCCCTTAGCCAAACTGCGATCCCGTTAGGACCAATCGACGATTGCAGACCTAAAGAGAAAATCATATTGATGGACAATTTCTTTGCTTTATTGCTTTAGCCTTGAAAAAATGGTAAATTTGCAAAATGTGCGGCCAAATTGCAGCATGTCTATTATTTTTAAGCATCTTCATAGAAAAATGGTCGATTAATTTGCCTTTCGTTGCCTTAGCCATTCGCTTGTAAAAACATGCAGCGTGTACCTTCCAAATTGTTACTTTTTCCTAGAATTCTTTCCTGATGGAGCGATTATACATTCATTTATTATTATTGCACGGAAACTAGGAGACTCTATACGGTGAGAGCTAGTTTTAAATATCTTTGACTTTAATTTGTTTGGTAATGGATTGCTTGAGTAAATGAAATCATTAAAAAAATGTTTATTAACTTTTTAACTTAATTTAATTATGGTAAAATAAGATCAATATTAAGTAGACTTATTCGATCAAAGTTATTGTTTACTTTTCTTCCCCAATATTACACAAGATGTACCACATTGGTATATTACCGTGGATAAAATGTGCTGCATTTGAATTCATATGCCTTTTAGTTAAAAAACAAAGAAGCCTATAAAATATGCACATAAAAACATTTTTTGGGGTATAGGAAAACAACAATTTGGCAATAAGTATACTTGTAACTTTGTATTGCCTGAGCAAAGATTGAACATAATGAATTTTAAAAATTATTTGATTCGACGAGTCACTCATGATATAACTACTTGGACTCTGAGATCTCTGGCACCTCAAAAAGTGCATCGATATGAGTATTATTTTTTTATTTTAACATTTATTTCAAAACATAAATGTGTTGGTCAAAAGGAAGCAGAACCAAATAACAGCAGAAAAAATAATACTTTTCAAATTAGATGACTAAAAGCGAAAATATAACTGCTAACAAAAACGTTATATTGAGATATATTCAAGGTTAGACATTTCTATATTAGTTGTAATTTGTTGCATATATTTTTTATGTTGTTGCTTCTTATAAATTTTGCTTCTCTTATTGCTCCACCAAAACAGCGATCCATGCAAGAAATTTTAAATTGTTTGTGTGTGCATTTAGTGCAATAATAATTTGCACAATATTCTATATAAACAAATATTTTGTTAAAATGCGCTCGATTGTACACTCTTGCACAGACAAGAAATTAAAATCTCAATTTTGTAACAGTAACAATTAATTGTTTGATAAAATCTTATCTTATCGTTAATTAATTTTAATGGTACTCAAAAATAGCTTGTGATAACATTGATTTGTGTTTAGAAAGTCAAGAAGATAAGTAGTAAAATTTTAAGTAGCTTTAGATTTTATTCCGCTAGATCCTCTAAATATATACTGTGGAACTGCAATATAAGTTAACATTGAATCACGAGCCAACCGCAGACCTTGTGTATGATTAATAATATATTTTTAATTTTTCCCAAAATATACGCGAATAAATGTTGCATTTTTGTACCTTCTTCGTGAATGCTCCGTATCTTACTTCTAACTTGTGCTTCTTCTTCCATGTATAACTCCATTCCGTCTATTTTTTTTGTCTTGGCATAAATACATTTAACCATTTATTTTTTAGCTGATTCGTGCATTTCGAGTTTACTGTTATAAATTAAAAACAAACTTGTGGCCATATTTATGCAAAATGTTCTCGCAATTTTCGATGTTTCTTGGATCCAGTTTTGCAGCTTTAGTTTTCCGAAATTTTAAAGGAAATTGAGATTTGCTTTGAAGCAAAAATACTCAGAAAATCACTTATCTCATCAAAGTAAAAGCGTTTGATGCACGAAACTGTGTGAACTGTAATTTTTGCTGCAATACTGGTCCATTTAAACAAAAACTGCCACAATGATACAAAAGAGTTAGTAATTGAGTGAGTTTGAAGAATCTTCATTAAAATCTCTACCTAGCTAGATATAAACTAGATGTGATCTTCTAACGATAAGAAATACCGCTCATAAATCTCCTTTATGGGTAATTAAAATAATTGTGAAAAATATTCCCGGAATCGGAAAGTTAGAAAGGCCAGCACCAAAAATATGGTTTAGTTTGAATCACTTGAAACAACAGCAGGTACATGTAGAACCCGAAATTTTCTTGGTTGTCCAACAATTCAACAAATAATATAGAAAGAAAAACTGCTCACTTGATGTATGGCAAATGCATAGCATCCAATTTATGCTTCTATTTATAATTATTTTGTGTTCTTACTGAAAGAATGAGTTTTTTTTACAACTATTAAAAATGGGCAAAATTGGCAAAATTGGCTTCTTGGGCACTCAGGCAACATGAATTGGATCTATTTTGAAACTACATTAAATTTTGGTTTCTATAATTATTCAAATATTTTATTTAAACTTATTTTAGATTACAATTCCAGCTCAACTCCTACATTTCTATATTTTTGAATAAAAAGGAACACATGTTGCATGTTAGTTTTTTTCTTTTCTATTTTTCGGTTATTTATACAGATTTTTGTTTCTCAAAAACTTATTATTTATTTCAATACATGTAGCATTGAAAAATTGCCATTGCTCGGTGAGTGCTATTTGCTTAAGCGCTGTACACACTATGAAAGTAAAAACCGTGAAAGTTTTACTTCTTACCATTTTCCCGTTGAAGGATTTTTTCCAAAAAATAGTCAAAATGTGCGTATTGAAAAGACAAATTTTATGTGTGAAGAAAATTTGGAAAAACTTTCGGAAAATCTCTACTTTCACTCAACTTTCAGTCAATTTCAGAAATTTACTGAAAGTTGAGTGAAAGTAGAGTTTTTCCTAGAGTTTTTCCAAATTTTCTTCACACATAAAATTTGTCTTTTCAATACGCACATTTTGACTATTTTTTGAAAAAAATCCTTCAACGGGAAAATGGTAAGAAGTTGAAAGAAGTAAAAACTTTCAGTGATTTTCTTTCATAGTGTGTGGACCGCTTTAGTGAATTTTAGAAAAAATACATTTAAAATATGAAGTTTTCTTCTAGATGTGCAAGGTACAGAGAACAGCAAAGGATAAATGATATTTAACTGTTTTATGATGTTTTTTTTTAGTTTTTAAAATAATATTTATTATTCAATTATATGCTGTGGTAGCAGGTATTTGAGTACTGAAAGCAAAATATCATATTTTTAAAATGCAATATAACGTATTAAAATGTAATAAATAATTTCAGCTAATCTAAAAATTTCAAGAAATAGGAAAACTCTAATTTTTTTTTATCTCCGTTATAATACATCCTTAAGAATGAAAATGCTTGGTAGTTCTGGCCAAAAATAATGAATTTTAATTTGAAAATATCAAATAACACATGATCTCTGATTATTTGAGTGTGTTTTATGTTTAATGTTTGTTCAAGAAAAGGCAAAAACCCGTAACGCATGATTTTTAGTTGCTTCAATTGGATTCTGGGAGTTTGTAATTTTGTGTTTTTCCAAGTATATTTTCAAAAATTTCCAAAATTCTACAACTTTAGCCCAAGATAGTAGCAAAACGTGCGCAATTCAATCGAAATCCCAACTTTAACAACAATTAATGCCAATTTCTCGACTTTATTCTCCGAGAAACTGAACAAAATGTTGATCCGAGCAATTTCATTATTCGGAAGTAATATAAAGAATTTACTATTGAATGGCTGGTAAGAAAGCAAAGAACGTGACGAAGCCTAGCCGAGTTGGGATTTGCAGGCTAGCAAGCTGATGCTCAATTTGTGCCCAACACTGTTGTAAATTCTAAGATAACTTTTAATTTGAATTTTTTTCTCAATGGTTTAACAATTTAATTTTTATATAATTTTTGTTCATTTATTCTGAAAACGTACTAATTTTTTTGCTGAGATTCAGTCTTGATCTGCAGGCGAGTGATTTTCAATTATTGAGAATTCTCGCATCTAATGCAACAACAAATAAACGGGCTCGATCCACGAGGAAAGGAGAAGTGAAGATCGTTACAAGTTTCAGAAAAAAAAAATTACCAAATGAACTTTGAACAGTGAATCTTTCTCAATTCACAAAGTTGTGCAATAAAATTTGAAAAACATATTTTTCTCAGCACACCATTTTTTATATTATTTTATGATTAAATTACAAAACATAGCTTGAAACAAAACCAAATAAATAAATGTGAATTTTCATCCTTTGAGCAATAAAAAATATATAAAATGTAGTTTTTGGACGATAGGTACCAACAAAATTCATGAATCTGCGTGGAGATTGAAGCAGGTATATCATTTTACAAGTTTTTATTCTCTGAAGAATCAACAATTTAACAATTTACCAAAATTATAAGAAGTAAATGTGTAACAAATATAATATACACAAAGACTCAAACGGTTGAACACTGGCGTAACACATAGTACAAAAACTATTTAAAATGCTGTTCTTCATCACAGTAAATCACAGAAAGCTGAAATGCTCAAATTTCAATTTTGACTGTATTTGTAATTAAGAACAATAATTGTTCAATTAATTATTAGTAAATTTTTCAATTTCTGACTAAAAATTCTTAATTTAAACACCTCTTACAATTAATTCTTATAATTACCGTTTCAAATGATTATGTACACAAAAAATCAATTAAACTAAAGCATCTTAAGTAAAAAATCATAGAATTCAATTTAATTTACCTTAAGATTCAAGGTAAGATATATACGTTTTTTGGTTTGGAATAATATTTAATAATACATTAAGTGAACTGATATGGCAAAGAAAACAGTATTATAGGATATGTGGGATGCCAGTGTTCTGCCATTCATCTTGATTTAGAGCACGGTGATATAAAAAGAATTAAAACAAAAATACTTTGAGCCACTAACACTACACATATTTGAAATCAAATAAGAGGAAAAAGGTTGAAACATAAAAGATTTTCAGAAAATATAATAGAATAATAATTTATTTAGGTATTATTACATTTTTAGAAACCCTCGTCAATAATAAGTGTTTTTTCTTTTAACATTTAACTTCACAGAGATCTTAAATGCGCTTTATTTTGTTAAAAAATAACTTCACTAGCTTGTTTAAGGATTCGCTCTTTATATTCCAAGTGTGTAATGTGCATTTACCTGCCTGGTATTTCTACATTTTTACACTGCACAACATCAAATCCTACTTTTTGGTTGTTGATTTATAAAACAATGGCGTACATAGAAGATACCATTAGACCATTAGAGTTGGTGTGGAGCCTTTGTGTGTTATTTTTTATTCTATGTCTATTAATGGGATTTTTAACAAGTTTTGTTGCATTTCAGTACTAACATTCTGTAGAAAGAAGCGCAAAAAGGAAGAAACGTTAAAAAATAGATTTAGCAGGTTTTGAAGTAATCCTAAGTAAACGATTATTCGATGATAGGAAATGATCAGTTGCACATGAAATTGGAAGGATCGGTGTTTTGCGTTTGAAATGATGTTTACGAGGTTTTCATTTTACTCAAATTTTTTTGGTAATGTTGTAGTTTACAGCACTGGAAGTATTGTCTTTTTTTAATAGTGAGACTATATAAAAATCTCTAAAACATTAAGTTAATCAAACATTCGTCATAAATTGTGGAAAATCAGCTTAAAAATTGTAAGAAAAAAAATGTAAAAAACGGTTGCAACGGTCCGACCACTTCAGTCTTTTATTGCAAATAGCCATTTGATTATCCGCGAACCAAATACATGTATAAGTTTATGTTGCTTGCGGTTCCCAAATTCTAGGTATTAACAATATTTCGCTTAAAAACCTCAAAATCTTTGTGCAACCTTTTAGATAGAAAGAATATCCATAAAAAATAATTGTATATTGTTTTGCACCAAATCGATCGCGTTTTATACAGATCAAATAGTTTTATATCAAAAATAATATTAATTGATTTTTATTTTCTGAATCCATAGACGCTCGGGCCCAGGTAAGAAATTGTTTTGGCTTTTCTAATAAATTTGCGATAACGTTATTTATTCTTGATATTATTTGTTTCACAATATGCTCTTTTTTAACTTTGTTTAATGCTTTTTCCATTACCTTTTTTTCAGCGCCTGATTTTTCAAGCAGGTAAAGATTTCTGGGTTCTGGAAACATTTTTTATATCGAAATTTAAAAAACTGTTATTTTTACGGCAGATTATTAGATAAATATCATATATTCTATAAATATTTAATACAATCAAATGAGAAAAAGCATTTTTATTTTGTTACTTTTTTTTGGCTTTTTGGGTAAAATAATGAAATTCAATTTTGTAATAAATTTTGCTGCGGTAAAATGGACATTAAAAATAAACGAATAAGAAATGTTTATGCTGGTTTGTGTTTCCAAGAATCACCATGAATAAAGTGAAATATTTGATAATTTTTTATAAGATGCTTCAAAGGTCTGTCTAGTGAATGTTTCAGGCAATTCATGGTCGGCCATTGAAATAAAATCACTGCAAATTAGATTAGAAGACTTCGTCCTTCAAAGACTACTGAGTAGTTTAGTTCTTAAAAATTGTCCTCTGCTCACTAATTTCTGAAATTACAACATTGCTAAAATAATGAGGATATGTATCACTAAAATAATGAGGATATGTATCACTTATTTAATTCAACCATCAAAATCCATCGTCCACACAATCTTTCTCACCTTTTTCATTACATATTATTTTTTAATAATATATATACGTCTTATAACATGTTCAACCAAAAAAACTTATTTGCATTTTATTTATCATCTATTTCTCTGACTCTGTTAAATTGGGTGTTTCTTATACATTGAGAAGCAGAAAATACACGAAAAACGTCTCTTAAATATAATTATAATCAAGAGAAAAAAAAAATGATGGCCCGTTTTTGAATTTATTTCGAAAAAAAATTATTAGTATTTTATTTAAATTTGAAAAAGTATACATTTTATAGTTTTTTTTTAGTACAATTATTAATTTATATACTCATACAGATATGAATTCGACCATTAAAAATTAATTCTTTTTTAGATACGAATTTGGGTAATAAAAATACATTTAGTTTTTTGGAAACTAAATTGTCTATTATATTTTTGAATTTTTACATTTTTTTGAAAGCAAATATCTTTCGCATTTGAGAATAATTTATTCAATTTGTTGCGAAATGTTAAAAGTTTTGTAGATTATTAAAAATAATAGAGGTTTTCACAATTTATTTCTCCACAGATCTTGAACTCAAATTGGTTATTTACAAAAGTAAAATAGGTGCGTCAAAACTATCTCGATGCGAAAATCCTTTTTTTTCGGTCAAAAATTTATTAGATAAGTAATAACAATATAGCTAAAAATAGTTTTAATATAGTTTTGCGGCTAATGTTTTAATATAGTGTAAGTTCTCATTGTCTCTTAGTTTTGACCATTTGAAACATTGATTCTTTAGATAATTCTAATCTTTTTGAATAGTAAAATAAGAAAAAACAAACAAAAAATTCAAGAACAAAAAAAAGTTTGATCATGATTCAAAATTGTCAACAGATATATGAAGATTCAATCATTCAAGGAACATATTCACAAATTATCCCTCAAAGACGAAGAGTTTCGATTCAGCTCCAATTGTCACTTGAGCAGTTCTATTTTGAAAACGTTAACGTGTGGCCACAAGAATGATAAAGACAATGAAATACAGATGAAATATTTTTTATATGATAGTTTTCCAGCATATTTCAACCGAATAATATTTTTTAAATTTAATATTGGAAAAGAATAAACCATATACAAATAAGAGAGTGACTTCAAAATAATCTCGTTTTAATGTACGTTTTTTATCTTCTTAATTTTTATTTCGACAGGTTTACCTTTATATCTTTTTATTTAAAGTTTTGGTACCTGGAACAAATTTTTTAACCATTCTTGCACAATATGTACACATTTTTGGATTTTTGGTTTCTTATTCATTTTATCCTCGTCTCATTTCTCTTTCTTTCAGCTTTTTTGGTATTTTTTATTTGAAACTAATACGCGCGAACCAAAGAGCATTTTTTGTGGCTAATTCTGAACTGCCTTTGTCCGAGCTACTGATTCTGATAAATCAATAGAATCCTTGAACTGGTCCGCCAATTGCTCAGTCACGATTCTTTCATGGAGTGAGTGCTTACTGAAGTCAATTAATATGTAGTGAATCATTTTGACTGTACTGCACTGATATAAATTTTACAATGAGTCTTGGTTTTTAATGTAATTTCCAATGAAAATTGTGATTGTCATCCTTTTCCAAATACGATTCGCTTATGTTGCATTTTAATGCAATTCCAAATTCTCTGATTCATATTTTCTCTTTGAAGCATGCTAAGAATAAGATGCATTTTATCAATACATTTAGAAACACTGCTCAAGAATCTTATTTGAACGTGAAGTTCAAAGAGGAAATGAGTTTTAAATGCGTGATACATATATTATTTCTTGCAAATAAGATAAAAATCATTTGGTAAATTGTGATTCACCTTTTGGATGGAATGCGAAGAATTTGAAAATTCTATCGAAAAAGTTTAACTCATAATAAGTAATAAAACTCATACTTGAAAAAATACAATATTTAATTATTTCATCTGAGCATACATATTTCAGGTAGTTGTTGATTTCATGAGTATGTATAATTAATTATTATATAAATTCAATATGAGACGATGAATTCATTTTTGCAACACAAAAGATTCTTAAAAAATGTGTGATCAATACAATTGATAATAAACACACATATTATAGAATCATTACTAAACACTCTTTATTCCATTGAACGAGAAACGTGACACAAAATCGAATTTTTTACTTAAAAATTTGAAAAATGAAGAATTTGACATACAATAAATTTGAGATTACTTTTATTATTCGAAAAATTTTCATGATTTTTTATCTTCAAATAGCAATAATAAATTCGTTTTCATGTCGTATCCCAAAAAATAGTTTGTTTGTTAATTTTCACTATTTCTCCAAATTTCTGTGATTTTTGTAAGTCTTGTACATTTTTTTTGGAAGAAACACAAGATGAAAAAGAAGAAATAAATAAATTTGTGTATTGTAGCGTCTTTTATATTAAATTAAGGTTTTTATACTTTATACTCTTGGATTTGATAATCGTGCTTATAAATCTGTACACACATATCTAAATACATTTATTTGAGAAAATTTCACATATTTTATTAATCAAGGCAACAACAACGGCGTAGCAAAACGAGAAATGACTGTAATCTCCAACAAAATATGTATATAAATTTATGACACAGGCACAAAGTGCTCAATTGTTGTTAAATTAGACAATTTCAGGTTTTAATTACAGCCCAGCAAACCAACTGTACTTTTATGGACAAAAACAAGTTTTAATTATTTTAAAAAATATTATTTTCAGTTTAGAAATAGATAGATTACACTCAAATGAATGACAGAAAGGTGGAATTGCTCATTAATAAGCATTTACTTGGAAAAATTTGCATATTTGATTGTAATTTTGACAGAGTTGTATTCAAGTAGAGTTAATTTGGAAAGAATCTATTGGGTACATGGACTTTCCAACTTGACTCTGCGATAACCAAAATTGTTGCATTTCTAGCAATTTCTTTTGTTTGTTGAAAAAATGTTTAGGTATCTACATATAATATTTATTATATTAAGGTATGGGGAGGAAAAATTTTATAAGATCATCGATCCTCATTAAAGCTTTAAATGTCTTTCTGACTACGAACCTTATTGAAATTGTGCAAATCAACATTGTAATTAAAATCTCAAAAGTGACTGGTTCAGTTGTTCGCACAATTCTCCGACAATTCTCTAAAAAATTTAACTTTTCAATGGTTTCTGCAATTGTTCGCTAACTAATTAAAAATTATTTGCGACTGTTTGTAACAAAATAAAGCTGTTTTATTATTATAATTTATTGTTAATTTGGTTGTTGCTGCTTTTTCTGTAATATACGTGAAGTAATTAACTGAAAAATGCTACACGAAAAGATATTTCCAAACAATATTTTTTATATTAAATTAAAGTCTATTTATTTGTCTAATTATTTTCATTATCACGGCAAGTATAAACTCCCAAAAACGACGAAATGTACGCTTAATTTCAGGTTTTAATTGTTAATTCTTTTATTTCTAGTTTTAGTTGTTTTTTGTTGGTTATTTTGGTTTCAGATGATAAAAGAGAGTGAATAACACAAATTAACATATATTTTGTGTGAATGAAAAGAGCCGGATACTTGCAAAACAATTTTAAAATCAAATCGCATCATTCATGTGCTACGCAGTAAATAATTTATGATTGCTATAACAGATTAAATCAAATTTGTCGAAAAATAAAACTATATACAATTTTTAAAATTTAGTCAATTTATGCCCTTGCAAGTGATATTGATTGCATATTGAATAAAAGGAAGAAGACACTCCAAAACAGATAAAAAGTAGCCGATGGTTTTTCAATAACTTGAGTAAATAAAGGTATCGAAGTCACTATTTTATTATAAAATATGTTTCATATTACAAATGAGAACTATAAGACTATACTAATATTACATTTTTCTTTTATTATTCGTGAATTTGTAATCAACAATAATTCAATTATATATATGTAATCCTATATATAAATTTACATATTTTTAAAACATACACATCTTAATCCATCATCAAGTACACTCACAACATTTATGCGCTGTTTCAATTGATATCCGGCTTATTTTACCATTAATTACACTAATAGCACTAATAGACTCTTTTTAATTTAATTAATGTACATATTTTTTTTAACGCTAAAATGCCTACAATAAAAAAAGTACACGTTTTATTACAAACTGCTTGAAGAATATAGTGAATTTTGGAGCTTCGTACGTAAGTGAGATATTTAGCATACAATTGACAATTAAAACGCTCAAATTGTTTTATGGAAAAGGACAAATCTTTTAATAAATTTAGCTAAACAAAAGCACTTTAATCAATTCAACGAAAATTGAACATATTTAGTATAAAACTAGCAAAACCCGACAAGTATTAGAAGACTTCCTTGCAGAATAAATTATCTATTTAAATTGAGATGGGAACAAATTAAAAATCAAGGTTTTCAGCGAGTTTTCAGTGTTTTCAAAAATATTAAAAATCTTGAAAATGCAATGGTCTTGAAAAAAAAACTATTATTAAAAATTTTTAAAGCTAATTAGTGAGATTTAATAAATATTCAATATCTATTTTACATCAAAAACACAATAATTGTAAGAATCTAAATTTTCTACGGGATCACTTCTATAAATTGGGGAAAACTATATTAAAAGCAACCGTCAACAATTAAACTCTTTCCATGTATTAATTTTCATAAAATTCCACTCTAGCTAATTCCCAAAGACTATATAAAGAACATTTTGTCATTAAATTTATTGAAAACAATAAACCAAAAACTTCTTACAAATGTAACCCATTTTTTAAATTCAAAAAAATTATAAAAATACACAGACATTTTTCTCTAATTAAAAATATTCAAATTTTTCTCGTTTTTTATACTGAAAAATCTTTAATTTAAAATCGTATATTTTTCCTGATTATTCAACCAGGCAGCAACAACAATCCCAAAGCCATATAATTTTATGTAAAAAACTAATAAACGTTTGATGATAGCACATATAAGAAATACATATTTCTCTGTAAAAATAGGTAAACTTATTGTATCTAAAGACGATTATTTTTTTGTCCATTTCAAATGTTATTTTGTCCGTAAAAATTTCAAATAATTATGTAAATTACTCTGTATCATTAACTCGTTTCTTTTACCTCAAAAACTTTTAAATTTCGGGATCCCGGTCAGATTGGATATTTGGACAATTCTGAATATACAACGAGTGATTAATATTAAAAACAACAAATATGGTTTCAATTTTGCTTTTAAGGACAACTATTGAAAATTTTCAACGTAAGTTAATAGAGCCGATCCAGATCACTGGTTAAATTAGATATATAAATGTTCAATATTTTACGAATGGTATTTTTTCTCCCAAAAAATAACTTGGATGATACTCATTATGAAACAATATTTAAATTTATTTTTCAGCTTCAAATAAAAAGCTCATTCAATTGGACGAATCAAAATATTTTGGGCGTATTTGTAGCTACAAACATATTTGTATGAAGTTTTTCTGGTGATTTTTTTGTGTACATTATTTAAATAAAAATATAATGAAAGAATCTCTGTGTATTTTTGGTGAGATGTGCGCTGTGCAAGGCACCAACAATATCTTTTCTATTCAAAGCGTATAAAGAAATAATGGAATAATGATTTTTGGAAGTGGAGAGGTAGACTTGATGGTATGATGGAGCGCTTTTAAATGGCTTTCAACGAGAATCAAACATGACAGCTGCAACAGCTACCGCGTGCGAAATGACGTCATTACATCTTCTGAACGTGTTGCAAAAACTTGCAAAATGCATTAAACAGCAAAGATCATGGGCATTTACATTCACATAATAAGAAAACTTTACCATGGCTGAAATCGCATCCGCTAAACAGATTTGGCCGCAATAATACGTTTCAGGTGTTTTTGTGCCTCACATTCTTCTTTAAATTTTTTTTTGTGAACAAACACTAAAGACTAAACTAAATATATACTCAACATTGTCGCATTGTATATAGTAAGTTTTAATATGACGCGATATCAAATATATCACAGAAAAAATATTTCTAAGGAGCGCATAAAGTACTTCAATAAAATATTTATTAAAACTTTAAGGTTAAATTTATAAATAAGTTCATTAGACTAAAATATTGATGTCATTGTTCACAATATACATTTGAAAATACGGTATAATATAAAGAATGTGTGCTCTAAAATTATAAATTCAATAGATAGTGTATGCTATAACAAATTTTATACGTACATATGATCAATAAACCATATCCCATAAATAAAAATGAAGCTTTCGTCTTTTTTTCCAAATTTATATTTTTCTGAATTATTTTATTTTTATGTATAATATACATATAAACTGAATCTGCTTAGTTGAAACTTTAAAAGAAGAGTAAAACTTGTTTTGGATTTATTTTGTTTTTGACGAAAAATATTTAAGATATTTGTAAAGTTTTCAAATTGATATGGCACTTTCAAGTATCATTGGCTTATTACACGTAATATTCTCTGATAATTTATTCTGTTAGATCTTGGAAATTTATATTAAAAATATTATAAACTAAATTTTTATAGATTTCAGAGTATATTTTGGTATTTCATATTTGGGACATTTTTTCTATTTTATTTTTGCAATACCGTATCAATCTTGCATATTTATTGCAAACAAAACTTTCAATAATTATTTCTCAATATATTTTAATAAATTCGTATTTCAACTTTATATTTTTTTTTGCATACAAATTAATGAGTAATAATCAAAATCTATCCCCAAAGCTTAAAAATAAATAAAGCAGAGGTGCAATTCCAACTGTTAAAACAATCACCTTGATTGAATTTATAAAATTACGTAATTTTAATGTTATTAGATTCTTCAAGATATTAGATGATATAAGTCTTTAAAAACCCAAATTTTGTTATCTAGCATATTGAAAGTTTAACTCTGCTGCAAAGATTACAAATAAAAATTCATTTATCTAATTATTATTGTTGTTTCGTATTCTACAAAAATGAAACGGCAAACATTCCTAAATTACCTAGAGATGCGATTACAGAGCTTTATCTGTTAATTAACGTTTTGGTTGGGGAAAAATGTTTATAATAATTATTATGCCCGTCACCGGCAGATTGAATAACTCCATTAAGCACGCAAATTTATGATTTGTTGGTCGAGTGAAACTTTAATTATTGATTTTTACATTTTAGTTTTTGCTTGCTAGTTTCCAATCCTAAAATCTTCTTTTCACATTTACTGCCTATAATAAAATTACAAGCTAGTGTGATACCACAATTTACAGTAATTTATTGATTAGATGAAATTAATCCTACTTTGAGTCACATAAAGTGCAAAAAAAAGATTCGAGGTTATGCCACGGAGAGTATATCATCAAAAGGGAACAAAAGGTTATAATTGCAACTCATGGAATTTTGAGGCTCTAATCTGCATTAATACCAACAAATTCTTCAAAATTATTCACAATTAGTTAATTTGTATATTTTATAAGTGGCATTTGATTAAAAATAGCAAAGTAAGGCACCTATTTTGATGAAATATATGTTTGAGCTGTGATGTATCAGAAGAAATGGAATATTATTAATTTTTTACACTATATGTGAAAATATTAACCAAATGCAACTTAACAAACATTAAAATTCTACAAAAATGTAAAACTTAATATTAATAATTGAATCATTTCAATTTTTTATACACATATTTAAAACGTTATGTTAAAACTTAAAGTAATGTTAATTTATGAAGTAATCCTCAAACAACAAACCTACAAATGCATTCAAAATGAGGACACCAAATAATCGAAATAATCTCTCTATAATAATGGTATCCAACTTACTAACTAGTGTGTGACTCCATTTTAAGTCTGAAACACGCGAGTTAAATTACATAAAGTGATACATAAAACTAAAATTATTTTACTAACAAATCTTATCATTTTAAAATTAGAATCGAAACTAATCTAATTAGTTCAAATACTTTGAAGAGTCTACTTTTATGTGTAAGTAAAATGAGAAAATAAAATTCGGTGGACATAAAAAACAATTAACAATTTCTATTTTAATAAAAAAAAATTTAAATTGTAAACAGGGGGGAATTCCAAAATATGTCGGTAGAAAAATTAAATTAGATATTTAAGAAAAAATCTGTGCAAATTTTAATTTTTACATAAAAATATGACAATACATATTTTGAAAATTTTTCATTGGAAAAAGGATGATTGTGAAAAATATTTATTGCTTTACTTTTTTTTTGAAATGCTTTGCTTGATAAATAAACCTTAAAATTTTTCGAAAATTAAAATAATATTCCTTCATTATAATCTGGTCCAGGCACATTCCATCTCTCCCAAAGACAGACCTGCTTGACTTCGTAAACGTAATGAAACGTACGCAAGTGAATTTTACAGCATTTGTTTATTTATCTTTAGTTATTTTAGAACATTGTCACAAGAAATTTTAATAGAACTGGAAATTGTTTGTTGTTTGAGTGCCTTTAATTTTTGCTTTATTCAATACTGAGGCAGTTTTTTTTTTCAAAAATAAAAATTGTATCACATTTTTAACATCAGCAAAGACTAGAAAAATTGAGGGGAAAGTTGAATGATTTATTTAGATTTACTTTTGGTCCAACATATCAAAAATGTCCTTAAAAATTTCATAGTTTAAATTTCCATGGATCAAAAGTGTATTCAGAAATTCATCAATAAGCTCATAATTAACTTTCAGCCATAATAGCTATGACACAATCTTACACTTCTCCCCTCACCCAAAAACACAACCGAAATGAATAAATTTTGTCAACAAACTTATAAAAGTAATACATTTGGATTTTCATCGCAAGTAATTTTAATGAAAAAATATTTATTATTAGCTTCACTTATAATATTATTATATTTTTATTTGAAAATTCTATTTTTACATTAATTTTTCCGAGCATTTTTCTTTTTAATTCACTTACATAAGCTGCTTGTTTTTTATTTATGTACAGCAAATGTGTGTTTTTAATTTTTTCAAATGAAGACGATGAAAAAATTAAGAATTAAAAATCTCTATAAATAAAAATGTATGAGTTCTACTTTTCTGTTAGTTTTTATGGGCTCCTCTGTAAGTATAAAGTAATGATTCTTATTTTTTATTTATCTTTTTCTTATAAAATGTTTTTCAGTTGTCGCAATCCGTTTGTAAACACTTTTCAAATGGATTCAAGCGAACGCGAGTATAGAAAATTTAGAACAAATTTTCACAATTTCGACTTATGATGTTTTTATGGAAATAGACACGCGACAGATTTTCATTTGAAATTAATTTATTTTCAAATTTTTAACGGATTAATGGAGAATATTTAGAATAGATGTACGTTTAAATATACGAAAGTGCAAGTAACATACATTCAATAAACTTTATGAAATTTGATGTAATTGAATATCTGAAAGACTATTTATATAAGAGAACGATTTTAATTATCTCATTATTTGACCGATTAATCTGTGTATCGACTAGTTGTCGGTCGAGTGTCAGGTACAAAGAAAGCAAATTGAGTAGAAAGGCCAATTTTAATATATAATTGAAATTTGAATCGAAAGGAAAAAATTGTTTTTGTATAATGCGAGCATAATGTGAATTTCATTAAGCTCTATTAAGAATTTAAATTGAAAGGCTCAATAGCCTTTTATATATCAAACACTATATTTTGAAAATGAACTCAAACCGATTCGTGGTATAAAATCATATGCTTTAAAAAAAACTGTCACCTAATCTATTTTATATATTTTATTGGATACACATCATCCGTATTTATTTCATACTGAAATAAGTTCCAGTGTTTAGCCGTAAAAATTGTTTTCACATAACATATCTTCCAACAAATCCAAATAGCTTTCGGGACCACCTCAAAAACGTTAATTATTCAATATTGTTGCTTTCAATTCCTGATTGCTTCTTGCGGAGTTTAGATGGTTAAAAAAAATATTGTATGAAAAATTTTGTGGATTGGAGTAAAGAAAAAAGTTTGACAAAAATTCACTACAAACACAAACGAAAGGTTACACTTATAAATTCAAATAAATTCAAACGAGTTTTGGGTATATATATTTCGTTTTGGTAAATCTATGATGTTAGTTAGTGAAGATCGCGAAATAACATAAAAATGTGTTATTGAAATGTAATAAAACAGAAATTTTATGGTGGCAGTAAAATGTTTGACAGTCTAAAAGCTGTTCAATTAGAAAATTGAGTTTACTTGCAGAATGACAAGAAAATGTAAAGCACTCCATGGACCAAAAATTGTTATATTTCTTCAAAAAAGTATCGCAGAAAAAGATTTTTCCGTGTATGTTTTGATTGCTCCAAATACTCCAATTTCAACTGAATGCACTTTTTCACAGAGAGCAGTGACACAGTCGAAACAAACATAATTTGAAGGTCTTTTGACACTAGAACGTCTTCATTCTCCAAAAAAGTATGAATTTGAAATTGTGGTTGATGTAAAAAATAGGACGTTTTTGTACACTGTTAAGTCTCAAATTTAAGCAAGAGTTTGACCCCAGTCATTGAGCCACTAAGTTCAGAAGAATGTTTTCTTAAATAAAAATGTGATCTAGTACAAAGAAATGATAAAACTGGGCAATAAAATTGTTAAATTAGTTCTTAAACAATGAAATGGAATATTAATGTCTAATATTGTTCTAATATTATCATATTTGTCAATATCATCAGTAACATTAATGTATTAAAATCGAGTCAAGACATCGTTTTATTTAAAAAACATTTGCAGAAATTTATTGCTAAACTCAATACAAATAAAATATCAACTTATATTATATGCCAAAAATGCTTCTTAAGCGCAACTTCAAACTATGTTACATGTCAAACTCGATACCTGTGGTGGAGATCGATATTTTAACAGTTTTACGTCAAAATCAATATTATGTTGCATTATGTCATCATTCTCTAACCATCTACGTCTAATAAATTAATAATTCAATTATCTTATGTACAAGTATATTCAGAGGCACCTTCACTGTTTATGTTACTTTGCTTGTTGCTCCATTAACCATTAATATACAATTACTAATATTATCATTTTACATTATAGAAAGCACACAAGTCATTACAAACTACAAGATACAATCACAGAAGGCCTTGCGTTACACTTCGAAATTTCCATCTAGCAATTTCGAGTGATTGTTCATAATTTAAATAGTGTATAGCTAGCTAGCTTCAATGTAAACAAACTGGATGCACAGTCTCTCACGTTTTAATTATTTTAATCAGTAATGCTTGCAGCGATCTGCTACACTGTAATAATTGAAAACTAATCGAAGCCACTTCACATACCTTTGGGCAGATCAATTAATAAAAATCAAAAGTACTCGGCTAATACGTGATTGAAAGCAAACGGGAACGCAAATATTTTCGACCCAGGCTATAATTTGAATATGTTTTAGCTAAATTGAAATAAGAGTGATTTTGCTATACTTTATATACACTGTTGATTTAAAAATGAAACTAGATAGACAAGCAGATGGACGTTCATTAAATGGATAAGACAAATGTATAAGTGAGATGTAATTAAATACATTTTATTAACTAAAAAAGAAAGTATTCAAAAACGCACCTTTCCCTCAAAAAAGCAGCCAATAATTTTTCAAATAAACAAACTGAAATATTTCAAAAAATTTGTATGTGACATTTTCAGAAAACTTAAGAAAAAATTGCATTGAGTGTATTCATGGTTTATTCGGCACAAAAAAGCAACAACTAATAACATCATAAATTTTTCTATAATAAATTAACATTTTACTGAGAAAAAAAACCACGAAAAATGTTCAAGAAAACTTTATTTATTCAAATTACACATAGATAGACGCTTATTATTGAAATTGACTATTTTTTATTGTCGGATAATATAAAATATATAAGTTTCATTTCAAGACGAACGAAGCAGAGACAATTTGAAAGTATTAAAAATACTAGTTTTTCGTGGACAGAATCTTGTTTTTTATTTGGACTTGTACGTATTATTTAAATTTAATAATAACAATAAAATATTTTAAATAAAACCCACCAAAATGAACGAAAAAAGCATTAAAAGTTTCTTCAAATCGAACGTATATAATAATGTTAATAAATTTTGTGTGTCCGAATACATGCTCTTTGATTTATGCTTCTACTTAATATAATATTGTAAGTAGAAATTAAAATTATTTAGATTTTGATATTAAAATTGTTCAATAATATGAAGGTTTAAGTGGCTCAGGGAGGTATTCGTGAATATAAATCTTTAAATATACATACATTTGAGGTTTAGATTATAAATTTCATCTTTGTTTTTAATGAAATAGTCTAGTTCATTAGTCAGAAAGCGTACTAGAAGTATATAGATTAATTAGTTTGTTGAATTAATATTTGTTATGCAGTATATAATAGAAAAACTTTAAAACCCATTGTATCTTAAATAAAAAATAAATTCAATAGTAAAATATAAAATTGACAGAAACCACAAAAATTACAAAAAATGGTTAATCGTATCAGTAATGATAAAAATGAAAAGTATAGGGTTATACTTTTTAATGGCTGTAGTGTAAAGAAATTGGCGAATAATTAATTTTTAAAACTAGAAATTTTCAACTCCAAAATCAGCAGAAAAATTTGAGAAATTTATTTATGTCAACTTAAATCATAATCTACTTTCTTCATAGTAAAACCCTTAAAAAATATGCAATTTTTTTTTTAAATACATTTGAAGAAAATATATTTTTATTGTTAATTCAAAGCTCCCTTGTAATATTTTTCATTAAATATACGCTGCGCATCAAATCCGACACTGAGCTTTTATCTCTATATAGATATAATTTTTGTTTTGTTTTCAACTATTTGTCCATTCTATTTCTTTCAAGAGATTGAGTTTAGGTACCAGTTATTAAAAAATTAAGTACATGTTTCTTGATTTCTTCTTTTTGTTCCAAAAATATACAAAAAACACATTTCAACAGAAACTAGTGGCTGGGAAGCATAAAACTATTAATAACTATTAATTGATTTTAAATTTGAAGCGCGGATAGTTGGTCCAAGTAATAACTAATTGTAATGTAGAAAAAACAGTTGAAAATTATTAAAAAGTAATCAAAAACAATTAATTGAAAGGTGAACAAGGTAAACTCTTAAAATTGAACGATCACTAAATCGGTTGATCGGTGGCTGACAAGTATATGATGGAGAGTTAGTTATTTCTTGATATTAATTTTATAAATATATGTAAATTGTTCAGGCAAAAAGCATGAGTTCTCTTTAGCACCAATTGCGTGTTTAACTTAACCGAATTTTCACAAAAAAATTAAATCAAGTTTAAAATTGGTAATTACATGAGCAACCATTTAGCTTCGTGCGCTCAGCGGCTCGGCTTAAGCAAGTACCTTAATCTGTTCAGTAAGTGAAATTTAAGTGGACTCAAGCATGACCATTTAATTATTACCTTCGTTATCTCCCAGCTGCCATTGGTACTATTCCACCGAGTACGGAGAATTATGTCACTTTTGTACAGCACATCACGGCCCATGCTGTCTGGAAAATCGATAAGAAAAGCATTAGTTTAGAATTATTTAAGACGTTGATTGCAAGATATAATGAACGATTATTCGGGTTATTTTATGGCAAAGTTTACTGGACTATTTGGAAAAAGCTTTCTTTCTAATAAATTCCAAAAAAGTTAAAATTTTTAATAAATCAATCAAACAACGATCACCAATTCATTGTTTGTGCAATGTGATTGTAATGCTTTGTGCAGGTTGCAACTTGTCTTTTAATACCACTCTAAATTACACTCGAATGTGATGTGGACCAGCCCCAGAGTCATTAACATTATATTTTTTGTCGTTCCTAATACCGTTAAATCCTTACACAAATATTCAAATTAGTTTTTTCTTCTCTATAATTTGGAAAATGAAGAAAAAATCGGCTATCCAAGCAAACCGAGTTTCAGCTACAATCATGCAAACAGATTTATTTTTTGAATGGGACACATGTGTATGGAAGATGTGTGGCCAAAAACTATCGTATTGCATTTCACACATGGAGGTGGAATATTGAATGGCGAAATAGGCTAGTTTGCCAATAAAAAGTTGTAGCTTAAATAATTTTTACATTAATTATATCTTTAGGTGATTTTTCTATTATTCATTGAAATGTTTGATCACAAAACTATTTTAAATTTGACAATTATTGAGTTTAAAAATTTTCACACTATACTTTACAATATTGCAAAAGCTTCACTTGATAGAATGCGTGCTGTTGCAGTTCAAAGTCTGACGCTCATAAAATTCATAAAATCAAATTCAAATAAGACATTGAACGTTTTATCGATTGCACCATTACAAAGTATAGGCTTTGAAACTTTGAAGTTTAAAATTTTCATGCGCTTGCTGTTTGTTTTATTGCAGTGAACTACCATTAATAATATTTGTATGCAAAAATCATAAAAATAGAAGCAACTATAAGCTATATGATTTCACACCTCAACTAAATAGTTCATTTTGGGTTACATGATCATTGAAATTTTTTCAAAATACTACCGTATTGCCAAAATAAACAACGATATTATTTTTATAGAATTGTTTTTATATGTCAAAACTACTATTTAGCATGTCCTGCCATGATCCGCGCAGTGAAATGCAAAAATAACGGAAAAGCAATTTTCGCGCGCAAAAAGTTCTAACAGTAAAATCAATTTTCTTGCTCAAAATTATAAAACCCTACATAAAAAGGAATAAATCTGAAGAAACAAAAATACCATTCCAACTTTTTAACCATGCAGTTTGAGGAGAACAGTATTTGAAAACAAAAGCAAAGGATTCCTATGTAGCTAATAAAATTTAATTTGAGGAATTCTTATATTTTCAAAACTAAAAATTTAGCGGAAAAATAAAGTTTGCGCAATTCTCTACATCCAATCCTTCTCAAAACTCTACACAGATATTTCTACTTGCTGCTCTTGGTATACACATAATATATTTTGTTTTCAAACTTCAGTCTAACTTGCACCTACATTATAGTCTCTAGTATCAGTTTAGTATGTATTCGTATAATCCACATTTGAATCGAAATATTAATACGAGGGTATACATCGGTGACGCTTTTTATATTATAGAAGACTATCTGATCTAACTAGAACTTTTTATAAAAGCTCAAAATTACCAAAAAAAGCCCAAACAAATATTTTCTGAATCATACTTTATAGTAGTGAATCTTTTTATAGTAGTCGTTGCCTTTCTGACAAGAAGCAAATTTTTCTGCTCTCCGGTAATATTTAATTTTAATTGAATATCCGTCCTCCCCAAGTCGAATTAGGTCACCGTGGTGGAGCGTAGACCTACTAAGCCCCTAACAATATGGAATTCAGCAGAAGAACGAGATAAATCGGACTACTAATAGAACTGAAGTTTTGGCTGACAAGAATGGAACCCAAATCGTGGACAATTTTCTGTACACCATCGACACAGAAGTCTAACATCATTAGCAGCGATTGGCAATCAAGCTTGATGACCATCTAGTGAAGCATTTGAGGATCATCCATTTTTTGATCGAAGAAATTTTCAAAAAATAACGGGGCATCCTTTAATCGACTACGATTTGTTATATAGGATCATAAATAAATAAATAAATACTTTAATCATAATTGAATTTTATTTTAAATGATGATTTTATTAAAAAATATTTCTGTACGATGTATACTCACATTGAATAAAAAATTGCTCATATTTCCTGGAAAGGTCATTTATTATGGAAAATAACATAATTGAAAAATTCACTTTTTGTCATTGAAAAACACTAACAATCTAAGTCACAAAAATATCCTTGAACCTATGAATTAAACGTGAGTGCAATTCAAAGTGGTTATGTGAGCGAAAAATTGTTCATCAAAATCCATTATTAATTGTAAATCAAAATTTTTCTTTTTAATCTATTTTTTTAATATTATAAACTAATAAATTAATAACACCTTAAATAAAACCAAATATCTTAAATAAATTGTTTCGGTAATATTTTCCACCTATTTGATACCTTTCAATAAAACATACTGTATATATTTATATCCAAAAACATAAAATTTACATTAAATATAAAAACCAAAAATAAGGAAGGAATTTAGAACGTACACCATAAAACATTTCTGGCTCCGACCAATACGAAATACGAGTTTCGTATGATATTTTGTCGGATGTTCAATGATTTTCTATTTCATTTGTTTTTCTCTTATTCGATCACACATAATAGCATAAATAGTTTTATGTTACATTACTTCACATTTCATTTTATATATATATTATATTATCGTCTCTTTATACACACTTTATTTTATATAGATATTATAATTTTATTATACGAATCTTCTTCTTTATGTTGTTCTTATTACTTTTTATTTTATTTTATTGGTGTCTTTCGGAGCAGGAAAATATCATTATATATCTCGCCCGGCATACAAATGCAATTTAATTAAAAATGTTTAGTTTTTGTGCTTATTTTTGCTTATCGCCAGTTTGTCGAGTCTTTCCAGTGTAGTCGCAACGAGTGTGTTTATACCAATAAATAATTAAAATTTCGTATATGTACGGGGGCATTAAAGCAAAAATTAAATACTTGCAGAAGTAGCAACAATATTTGTTTCCACCAACAGCATAGCATTATAGAAAATTTTGGAAATTTATACTAGGGAGACGGTGAGTTCTAATTAATCAAGGAATGTGAATTAAAAAAGCTTGATTTCCAAAATTAAATTTGGTCCTGAAAAACTTAATTTTTTTTCCAAAAAAATAATTTGATGTTAATAAATGTAATAAATAAAAGAAGCAAATTAATACAAAAAATATTAAGTTATATCAAACACTTTATCCAACCACATTGTATACATGATACAATTCCCAAAGAGAGTTTTTCCCAACAAAAGAGAGCCGGAGCGCCAATAAATGCATTTAATTAATTGTGTATTACGTCTGTATATAGTCTAGTTTGTGTGAGCTCTTAAAACTATAAATTAATTCGCTAAATGGAATAAAATTGCAAGTAATTCACGATGTAATTTAAAATGAAAAACGTTTTTTATGTGGAAGGTGAAAATAATAGAGATTATCAATTTAGATTAAGCTTAAGAAGGGGATTATTTGTCTGATTCTAATGAGATTAGAATTTTAGAATACACACAAAAGAATTTTCAAACACGCCGATTGTTCACGCGATCCGGTGAGTTGATAGTTATTAGTTTTGATTGATTTCTTTGAACAATTTCAATTTTTTTTAAATATTTCCATAACATTCTTGTGAAATATTATCAACTGATATTTCTTTACATGAATCTTCAAATATATATCAAATTTTAAAAACCAAATTTTATCAAACATACCGGCTCTCATGATCCTGAAACTGAAGCAAATACCAATAGATTTATGTTCCATAATACGATAACTTATTTTTGCACTACACCTACACAAACAGCCGAGCAAAATACATTTAAAAAACTATAATACTTTCTTTTCCTCTTCCTTCCTACAACATGAACATAAAGCATACAACACATAAAACATGCTACAAAATGTTCCACAAAGCGAAATAGCAAAAAAGGAGCAAATGTTGTACAATTTTACCATGAAATGATTCCGCACACATTTAAGCATTAAACACAAAGTTGTTGGAGTTTTGTGCAGTGGATATCAATTAATGATTTTTTATGTTATTAGAAATGGCATGTGTTCTTATTTGAAATGTTGTAAATATGCTGAAATGCTTCAAACGCTCACATAGCTCTCAAAATGCTCAAAATCAAACAAAAAATGCAAAATGCAATAATAATAATGCAAGTCGGTTAAGGACTTTAAAACTTTGTATGCTGCTTTGATGTATTGCAGTATAAATAGACAATAGTGCTATACCGTAACAACTTTTTCATTATTTTTTAGTCAGCAATTGATGTCTTGCATTATTAAACAATCAATAGTGCACACTTGCGATTTTTGTTCAAAAATTTGTATAAACTAACCCCTATAGGATTAATGTGTATTTTTTTTAAAAGTTTTTTACTTTAAACCACGAATATTAACATCAATATATTTTTTAATTTATTTATATTAATTTAAAAATAATAATAATTTTTTAATAGTCTCATACAATATTTGAAGAAAATGACTCAATAGTTAATTTACTTTTAAATAATAACAAATTCATGTGGTGTACATTAAAAGAGCAAAAGTACAAAAATTAAATTCGATTATTCATCAGCATTATTCATCAACCTATTTGCATGTACGCGCTACAATTCCAGACAATTTCAGAATTTCGTTATTAAACGGCTTGATTGACTAAATATTTAATTGAATACACATTATGTAATTCGAATGTAATATAATTCATGTAATTTATATGATTCGGGCTAGAACAAGTGAAGAAGATTCCACTAGCCGCATATCAGTTGGCAATATATATTTACTGTATTGATTTGTTGAATAGAATGTGTGTTAGTTCAGCACTACACCAGAAGCCTTTAGAGTTGCCCATTGAAAACTTTAAATGTCCGTTTAAAAAAGAATCATTACTTGTATTACAAGTACTCTAAAGGACAAGAGAGCAGCTCACTCACAGACAATGGTAACTTTGGATTGGAAGAAAAACATTCTATATCCAGAAATTGAAATACTGTAAGAGCATTCTTCTTGCTCTCCAAAAATATCCACGAACCAGAAGAAACAACAAAAAAACCGAAAAACTAAAATAATATTCTAACTACACTCTATACCACTACCGTCGCACAATAATTCATTTATTTATATATTTACTGTAGAATTTTATAAGAAACATAAATGTAAAAAGTAGCAACAACACAGCACTGTGTTCAAAGAAGATTTGCGCAGGTTCGAGCTGCTCCAAACAATTAAGGCTCTCAGTTCGTGTTCACATTTCAGACGAGACACAGTTGAAAGCGTTAAAGTGCTTAGTTGTTGTTGATAAACAAAAAAGAATAAAATATATAAAAAGGAACACACAACTAATACAGCATACAATATATCGAGCCAGAACTATAGCCGTTCTAGTGATAAAAACGAGTAAAACAAAAATTTCTCGCAATAGTTTTTTAGAAGTAGTTGGCCACTCGGACTGTGAATAACTAAATAGTGGGTGAATTAAATTGAAATGATTTAAATGATTTGATAGTTTGTAGTTTTTTGGAGAAATATTACACAATCGAGGTTTCTATAATTTTAATCAATTTGAGTGGAAATAAAAATAATATTCTAACAATCAGTTGATTGAAACGGAAAAAATTTGGAAAAGGTTTAACCTTGCACATTTTAATATTGCAACAATAATTAGTTGATCAGTTTTGACAAAAAAAAACCAAAAATTCCTATTCTAAATTATTAATTCTTTTCAACCTGTTTATTGAAAACTTTTAGAAAAATTAGAAAAAAATTAACGGTTAAAAATCTTTATCAAGAAAAACGTTGTGTATACTCATAAATTTTAAATTTAATCTTCAATTAAAATTTACTTACTTTGCGTCACTCAAAAAATTCCCGCGGAAAATTTGCGGACTTTAACAACAACACCAAGAAATCCACTTAACTATAGTTTTTCCGTCTCTCCAAATTTTCCATTGCGTAATAGAAAATTGCTTTTTTATTTTTTAATTGAGTTTTTCAAGTTTTTTTTTACCGAAAATCAAATGGAAAATTTGCCAGTGAAAATATAGCAATTTATGATCGTGTACTTGTGTATTTGTATCGCGAGAATATATGAAACATTAATAATCATCACAAAACAAAAATAAAGCATTTGGCCTTTTTTCCGGAATATTTTGCAAATAAAAAAATATCCGCTAAAGTTATTATTAGAAGCCTCTTTTGCCATTAAATTATTGTTAATTTTCCACAACAATTTTTCAGTGTTATAATTCATGTGACTCGTACGGTTGCCTCATATACACAGAAGTCTGCAATTTTCCACACAAATTGCAGCGCACAATGGTTTATTAATAGAACCTAAAACTCTGCTCTAATATGGCACATGAAAGAGAATTAGAGTTAATCGCTTTAATTAACATTCAGCAATTCAATTATTTAATCAATAACGAGGAGGAACGTTCAATTGAACACAAGTGAAGCTCGCTAGACGCCAAATTGCTCGTGTGCGCCCCAAATACTGCTTGCAATTTATTAATTTATCATTTTAGTCATGTTTGGTTAATTAAAAATTAATTAAAATTAATTAGACGACGAAAATGGTTAGTGCAATTGAATAATTCTGGATTGTTCAATTCGGGTGGTGCGGTTGTGATTAGATTTGTTTTATAAACTGCTCGGCAAGCAACTGTAATCTCATAAACTCCAACAAAAATAAAATAAAACAGCCTTTAAAACTGTTCAATTTACCAAAAATGTTGTGCATAAATGAAAATTTTCTTTGAAAATAAATTGCAGTGAAATTATAAAATAAAAATATACGTTTTTTCTACAGAGCATCTAAATTCTACAAAAAGATCACAATTCATACACAACTTATGCTGAATTGTTCGGATGTTTGAAGTTGTTTTTTAAATCATAAATTATGAACTGGAAGGCACAAGACGCCAAAAAGTGAAACTGATGAGTTCTTGGATATAATAGTTCGAATATATGAAACAAGTGCAGAAAAAGAAAGAAGAATAATTTACAAAAAATCATTTTTGACAGATGATACGTCCTGGAACAAGTTTATGGTGAATATACGTTTTATTTTTTGAAAAATGTATGCAATTGAACTGAATGTACCAATATGATTATTTAATTAATTGTTTATTTGTTTGAACTTAGAATAAATGAAAACAAAAATCAAGAAAAACAAACAAAAGATTTAGATAAACCGTTTAGATCATATTATATTAATCACAATATTCTTGTAGTTTTAAGAATTATCATAAATTGTTTGTGAGGAATATTCACGTTTATGAATTATATGTTTATCATTAGGAATCTAAACAAAAATCAATCTAATCTAGATAACAGAATTTTTATTGAATGAATAAATCACACTGAAAAGTCATAGAATAAAATATAAGTGCATCAATAAAAAAATTTGCGACACCACAAAATCCTAAAAACAATAAATATAATCTTCAAATGCCGATGGTAAACTCAAACATAAAAGATCTTTCAAAAAATTCTTTAAGGCACAAAGATTCACTCGGTAAACTGACTGTGTTTCATTTAATTCCTTTATGACATTATTCTTTTTGGCATTTTGCTGGTTCTTGTTCATGAAAAAAGCGAAATGTGTTTCAATTTGGAGTCATTTATATTTTTTGATTTTAGTGAGCAGAAACAAATAATTAAAAACCCGAAATACAAACAGAACTGATTGTTCTTGGACTTGGCATACGATTCGCATTAGTTGCTTTTATTAGAGGGGGAATTAATTAGCTTTTGTCTGGACAATGGAAAATGTGCACAATTAAATATTTTAATTAATTAATTATAATATCAAAACGTCCAATATATTTAAAAATGGTAAACCATTTTTGTAAGATCTAAAATTGTATGAACAAATACACATTTTAATATTAACCCCCTAAAGTTATTGGATTTTGGTTTAATGTATTACATTCAATTTTTGTTTTATTAGTATTTATATCAAACATTGGGAATACAAATAAAGCGTAAAACACAAGCACATACATTTCATTAATAATAAATAAGAATTAGTCTACTCTCGCACTAATTAAATGAAGTAGAATCAGAAAGATGACCCGATTTGTCGGTGATGAGCTATTATTAGTAGAATGTTAATTAATAAAATCGTTATCTTACATAAATCTCATTTTATTGATACCCTTCTTATAATCTGATAATATCACATACTGTTTGAATTTACCCAACGTAAAAATTCATGATATAACATTTAATCAACTTGAATAAAGATCTGTTTTTATATATATGTTTGGTGTTAATACGGACTTTTTGTATGAAAAGGGTGAAACTAACGCTTTAGAAGTTTAATAACTTTTTTGCTATTAGAGCTAGGATCTTGATTTTTTTACATGATACTTATAATCTTACTCCGTACCCATTTTTTTGGTTTTCAGGTTGGTATATTGACCAGCTGGTGTCCAGGAATTTTTTTCACGAACTTCCATTTTTTCAAAAACATAAAAAAAACGTTCACCATGTGATGAAACTTTTTATGGCTCTAAAAATTGAAATTTTTTTCCTTGGAACATATATAACAGTACAAGACACAACTTTTGAGCTGAGTGTGGGATTTTTACCATGCACCGCTGATCCACACACATCCAGAAACCACGCAAAATCGTGAATTTTTCATGTTCCCTGTGTAAAATTTGTTCATTAATTGGAATATTTTGATTTTTTTTGCTCAACAATGTTTATCCATATTTTTTACACAATATCTGAAGGAATTCACGAATTTTTAGTCACGCGTCTGAGTCATATGAAAAAATTGCTAGAATTTTGAATGATTTCTGCTATCTATATTATGTTTCAATATTATGTTTTTATTCTCAAGTGTGTCATCTACCCCTCATTTTTGAGGGGATTTATGCTACTAGTATGATTATATTTTATAGAAATAAACCAACGAATATTGAGAGAGAGAGAGACATTATCTAAGTATATCGAAAGGAAATGTAAAAATCCTCCACATACAATTCTCATTCACACATCAATAACTGACTACGCTATTACCAGAGACTATAGTACATTTGCGAAAATTTTCCGTTTTCCAAACTCGATGTTGACCAGCTCGTAATCACCAGAAAAAAATTGCTCAATAATCCATTAACAGCAAAAAACTCCTTGTCACCTTCTACCACTAAAAATTATTCAAGAGATAACACATTGGTCCGGTAAACTTTCTATTTTGTGAATTAGTTTTAATTTACATTTGCTCAGATGAATGTGTTGTTTTAGTTTTGAGCGCTGTACTTTCAAGAAAAACCAACGAAAATAACGAATAAACCAAAAAAAGATTTAATTAAAAATAATATTCAATTAAGAAGAAGTAATATGAATAATCGAAAAGAGTGGACATACATACTTATAAAGAGCAATATAAGAAACACCGAAACATGTTTATAAAATTCTTCAATAGATCCATTAAGAGGAGAAAAAACAATAAAACTTGTTCTTGATATATTTTTTTAAATATTTCGAAAGAATTTATCTCATTTAATGAACTTTTTCTGGTGCGCAGTCGAGAATTCAATTCAAACACGAATTGTGACTGTACATTTGAATTTAATCTCCTGAATTTAAATTTATCCGAATTCAATTTAGACACAGTTGAATGTCTTTTTGGTTTTGGTCAAAATCATGCTGTAAAGTCGATGTTATGTTAGAAAATGCTTTTGCTTGCGTCCTATCGGCTTTGTCTATACTTGAGCTTTCGATTTGGCGCAATTAGCATAGTTTTGCAATTTGATCACGTAATGTCAATGCATACAAAAACGGAAGTTTGTTTCAATTGCTTTGAACAGAATACTTATAAAGCTGGAATCACTTAATTTCTAATCGATTGTCCTGGATAAAATTTACTCACGAGACTGATTGCGTATTTTTGGTTATTCTTTTATTTTTTGGCTAAAACCTTGAAATACGTTTTAAAAATATTTGCGTTAGATACGATCACATGGCATTTCCGTTGTGCTTTCAATTTTAAAATATGAAAATATTCATAATAATGCATTTATCTTATCATATGTATCATGGTTTCATTATATAACATATAAGCAAATTAAATTCAGAATATTTTAAAAATATGTATTCTTTCATGAATGCACATTGCACATTGATGCTTTACCAGGAAAAAGGAAATTTTTGAAGTTCAAAGTTGATCATTCGTTTGAATCAAATTTGTAAATGTGTATGATTAAACTATTATTATTAGATATTATGTAGTTCATAACAGCAATCTTATGATCTCAACTTTTATAGACGGGGAAATGAATCGAACAAACTTCAGAAATGTTTTTATGATTCGATCATTCCTGAATATTTTTAAAGCAATTTTATAAGATTTCATTTGATAATCATAGAAAATCTTTAGATATCACAAGTATTAGCAATCTAATTGAAACTTATCGGCACTTTAATGAAGCTACCAAAATATCTGCATACTACAAATCCCGCATTACTGTCGTAACAGCCTAAATGTACAAAAGACAACGATTTCCGTGATTAATCTATTAAAAAAGTGCTGGCCACAAAAAATGTGTTAATAAGAAAAATCCAAGCGTTCAATTAACAACTTTAACATCAATTGTAATTGTTAATTGTTGGATGTGTCTTTCAAATGAAAAAAACAACCAAATAAATAGTTTTGTTTAGAATTGTCAAATATTTTTTGTTACATTTTCACGTATAAAGAAATATCCAAAATTGATTTATTTTATCGTTAAAGTGAAAATTAAGTTTTTTGTTGGGTTAAATATTTTTCTATATGTATTTGGGGGATTTTTGTAAATTTGTTTAATCAATAAAAATTTTGTTTTGTCATGTGAATTCAATAACGGATTGGGTGTTTTCCAATTTTTTTATAATTTCTCGCGGGCAATTAGAAACGTTTTATAGCTACACTTTGCTTTAATACTTTGGTTATTACAAAACTTTTTATGTATATACAGTCGATATACAGTCTCTCTTATATCTTGAAGACAATTTTAGTTGCAAGACTCACTTAGTTACGGAGAAATAAGCTGATTTAGTTTTTTAATACATTTCTTCAATTTAGAAAGTTTCAGAATGTGAATTGTAATTATTTTTATACTTTTCCGTTATTTTTAGAATCCGTCCCCACATTTTTTTTGAAACTGCAATAAAATAAACGAGATGAATCAAAGCGTGCGTCTGATCTAAAAACACACAATTTAAAGATGAGAAGCTAGAAGGAAATTTATCCGTTAGCGCGCTAGCACTCCCAGCCAGCCACTGGCAATGATGTACACGTCCGAAAATAATCATAGTGCTAACTTCAAGATGGATATTTCTCCCGTCTCTCCGTCTCCTTCAGACCAACAATATGCGCTCAAATGGAATGACTTTCAGTCATCCATCCTATCCTCGTTCAGACACCTAAGAGACGAGGAAGATTTTGTAGATGTCACACTAGCCTGTGATCAAAGGTCCTTTACGGCACACAAAGTAAATATATTTATTCTATTAAAATAATTCAAATATCACTCTAATATTTATATTATGTAGGTTGTCCTCAGTGCTTGCAGTCCATACTTCCGAAAACTTCTTAAAGCTAATCCCTGTGAGCATCCAATTGTGATTTTAAGAGATGTGAGGTCTGAAGACATAGAAAGTTTATTAAGGTGAAATTCATTCAGAAATATATTTGTCCTAACAAATTAAAAGCTTTTCAACAATTTTTAACTTTGATTTATATTTTTCTCAGGTTTATGTACAATGGGGAAGTACATATTGGACACGATCAATTAAGTGACTTCTTGAAAACAGCACATTTGTTGCAAATTAGGGGATTAGCGGAAGTAACGAACCAACACCTGAGCAAAAGCACTCTGATGCAGAGCACCCCTTTAAATCCCATGAACTCCATGAATCCTATGACTGCCCTCAACTTACCATCCGCACTCTCTCAAATCGGTCAGGAGATGATGAAGGGTTCTCCAGTTAGTCAATTAGGTTATTGTTTTTATTATATTTATTAACACTTAGCAAATTTCCCAAAAAATTAGACTTCAACATCAATTCCATGGGATTTTACAGACGATTCATCTCAGCCCACTCCACCCCCGCAGAAGCGCATCAAAAGTGCTGAACTATATAAGAAACAGCATGGTATTGCAGAATCGAATCTGGTGAGGGATCACGTGACAATTCAGCACTCACTTCATAGAGAGCGAGACAAGTCGAAGGAATCACGTGGTGGGGATAGAGAACGAGATCACAGTCTGGAACTTAAGGAATCTTTGTTGAGTCAAGCACTCGAAGGTGGACCTACGCTAATTGTGCCATCTCAGGTTTGTACTTTTTTTCAATTAATTCACCTTTTTAACATTTTCAGTACTTTTTGAAACGATTTTAAACAAAAAATCATAAAGTACCGCATAATTTTTTATAACATATATTTTTAGTTTTGAAAATCATATTAATACAAATTTGAAATATAAATGCAACACAACTTGTTTGCATCTTTATTTCACAATTGAATGTTTTCATACCTGATTTTTTAAAACAACCAATCTTAAATAAATTAAAAATTTTCTTGAAATTAACAATAGACCTAAAGATATTTTTGGAAATTATCTTAATTCTAATCCCACTGCCATTCTGGTTCCAGAAGCATTCGGATCTAGCATCTCTCCAAGCACAAAGTACCGGTGAAGACTCCAACAGTAGTGACACTGCCGCATCAGACCAAGGCGATGGACAAATGGATATGAACGGCTCGATGGATATGGATCATCATTCAAGAACACCCACATTTGGTGCTTCATTTTTGGGACTGCCAGGACTGCTTCCAGGTACTTCTGGCATGCATGGAGGTGATAATTTTGGTGAGTTTCAAAATTTACTTATTTCTTATAAGTTGAATCTTGTTATAAAAAGAACAAGTAGAAAACGTGTGCATTTAACATTTTTCAAGCGATCGAATGATAAAGTGATTTTGGGTAGATTTAAGGATATATAAAAGGGTTAGCCAAGAGTTTCTAAATGTAAGGATAAAATCTTGACCAAATTTTTTGATCAATATTTTCATTGTTTGATACTTTTAACAAATATTTTTGACCGTTTCTTTAAAAATTCTGGTTTACAAACAATACCATCTTCAAGCTGAATTATCCTTGGAGTTTTCCACACCAAATATGTTGAACGATAAACTATATAATATTTTACGCAAGGCAAGGTGGAAATTTATACAAATTACAGAGTTTATTTGACAACTTAAAAGAAGGGACAGTCAGTTCTTGGCTTTTAAATTCCTGCTCGGAAAATTTCTTCGGCAGCAAAACTGTCACCATGTCCTCCCGTGAAAATATATGTGGCCCCCATATAAGCGTATCTGTTTGATTTCGTGTATAAATAAATTTATAATATCCATCTTAAAAGTGTATTTTATGTACAGAGCAGGCAAAAAGGAAAAAGGGAAAATAAAACTTTTCCTTACAAAAAAAAAACAGAGAAACTTGTATGTTTTTTCCATTACATTCATGTGTGTATTACTGTATTATACAATATGTGTGGCAACAACAACGTAGCCCTCAATTGCACGAGCCAGTGCCATAAGAATAAGAACAAGAAAAACGGTATGGCTCGGACGGAGAAATATAAAGTATTATATGTGTACACTCTGTGCTGTACAGCTTTGAGAAGGGATACAATATAAAATTATTTATACAATATATTTTGCTTCTAGAATTATATATTTTCGGCACAATAAAATCACCAAACGGGTGAAACTCTCCGGGTGAGTTATAGGGTGGCAGAAATTGTTTATTTTATTGTATTTGTATTGATAATACACAATGGGAAGTTTTTAGTGAACAATTTTGTAGTATTTTTTCCTATCATCATCGTTTTTGCTGCAAAAACCATTAAATCCCATTCGGATTTAGGTGGAATCTCTTTCGTGTGTTTAGCATTGGGAGTGAGATGGGGGTATTTTTGGGGAAAATTTTGGGTTCGAGCAATGAGAAACTATCCGTTTTTGGCCATAGTTTCATCTCTGCAATGATAATTTTCGTGTTTGTTTGTACAATCATTTTCAACACTCTGTGCCGGTGCCTCTCTCTTCGCCTAAAAACATTTTCCAACGTTTTACCATTTTCCGTTTGATCCGAGCGCCAAACAAACCAACAAAGAAAATAATGTTCCTGTGCCAAATGCCACACAGCTAGAGCATGTAGTCAGCTTCGAGATATAGTTACGAGCATGTTTTGTGTGGAGTGGGGCTATTGAGAGTCCCCCGACCGCCCGTAATCTTAAAATACAAAACATATAATTTAAAATTTGCTGTTAAAGGAAAAGTGTGAGGGCCTTCGAGTCGCCATTAAAAGTGCTGGGTATTTTCCAGTATTTTCGCCTCTCACAATTCACATAATGTGGACTTTATGTTTCGCATACTTGGAAGAATAGAAAACAAATAAAATTATAGTTATGTAATGTCCATCATGTAATGCTCTTTGTGTCTGAATATCCTGGGAAGCTCAGAATGATTGGCCATTTAGCAGCCTTGGGTTAGAATTATGAGTTTATGTCGCAGTAGGCAATTTGAATTCAAATATGAAATGAAATTGTGAAGAGATTACGATTAACGGTTGGTATATGCTAATATCCCATCAAATTTTCAAAAAACAAATTTGAAACATTTTCCAGATTTGTTGTCATATAAAATATCAACTATTTTTACATTTTTCATATTTTACAAAAAAACTATAATTATTGAATAAAATAGTTCTTTATGTTACACCTGTCGTATTTTACAATTCCTTGAAATTTTATTTGAAATAGGCTCCCCCTCGACAATTCAATGGAAACTTTGATCTTTTTTATTTTCCAACCCTTTTTCTACTTATCTTGAGAAATCGGCATTAAAGCATTTTCCTCCAAAACATTCCTGCACATTTTATATTATTCCTAAAATTTTGGATAACACAAAAACTAAAAACTGCGCTTTGAACTTTCCTTGGCTCAATACTTATGCCACACTAAATTTTTTAATAGACTGCACCAATTTGCGACTATTTAAACTTTTAATGCCAAACAGTTGGGTCATGAAACATCATCTCTTGCATATATTAATTCTGGGGCCAGTTTGGCTTCATTAAATATGGCCAAAACCAAACGGGGCCATTAAAGTGTTTATTGTTCCATTGCGTTTTCATTATAGAAAATTATAATTTTTGGAAGGATCGGAATGGACATGGAAAACACAAATTATTTGTGTTTATGTAACACACTTGGTGCTCATACATGCAAACATTGATTTATAAATTTTTCCGGCTTTGGCATGTACGTAGCGAAAGTTGGTTGAGCAAAACTGTTCTCTGGGCCGATCAATATGGGGTAACCGTATGTACGAATCTATACAAGTATGATGATAAAATTGTCCATCTTTGCTATTTATTTCCTTGGCATACATGCTTTATTACAATTGTGTATGTATGTACCAAGATACCAAAATTTATATATTATTTTCTGCAGGACATTCTCGTATTGATTTACGGCTTTAGACTCTTCTCCTTTTTTATGTAATTCCTATTTGCCAGCTCTTTGGCAGCCAAGTTTTCTGCTTTTTCATCACTTTTTTGTGCTTCATCTTCTGACGGTTTAAAATTGAATCGTTCATTTGAATAAAAAAAAAACTTTATTGCTCTGTTTGGTGATTTTCATAGTCGGCAAAATTATGGTGGAAAATTAGACTTGCCAATTTATATGTCGGCCAACCCCCCCAAAAAAACTAATAACTCCTGCATGATGACATATTCTATACTTTATTTGCGTGCGTTTATCATCCCTCCACCAGCCGAAAACATGTTTTAGTGTAATTATCAAATGTTTTTCCAGTAAAAAGTTTCTGCTCATTAAGTTGCCAATGTATTATTAATTTTCGAATATTTGATCGATAACAAACGTTACCCCGTACTGTACTGGAATCGGGCCCGAAAAATTTTAAACGGAATTTTACTGGAAATTAAAAATTTTTCTAAAAAATTGTTGTTGAGCACGAATTGGCCTGAAAGTCGGGAAATGAGGCTACTTTCTGCCTACTTTGTACGTTATTAATTATTGTTATTGAAGTTTATTTTGTTAGTTGTTTGATTTATTGACTGAAAAAATTACTTCCAAATCCTTTATTATCATTCCATGTAGTAAGAAGTAAAAATAGCAATTCAAACCAACCTTAAAAACGTGAAAGAAGAATAATACGATATAAATTGGTAGAAAATGAAAAAAGGATGTATACCGTCAAGACTTGTATATGGGTTAAGGAGAGGCATCAGTTCATATATAATAAATTTCAACTGATTTTGTTTCACTTTGTAAATGTTGTAAAATCCAAAATTCTTGAATAAATAGTTTCGTCCTGCCCACTCCACACTCTTTGATTAAATGAAGAATCCAATTGCGAAGCTTGTTCTAGTGCAGAGCCAACCCAAATCAAGCGAAAATGCTCGTCTTCCTGGTGCGAGGTCGAGTGTGGGCTTGCTTCATGATAGCAAAATTATTAGTTAATGTTTCTACATTTACATTTTTTCTCTGCTTTCTTCTTTCGACTCCGAAAAGCGTAATTTACCTTAAACATTTTTGGTATAACCTATTTTAATTGAGAAATGGGAGTGTATTTTATTTTTTTTGTTAATAAATTAATATTATTTTTGTTATAGAAGGTATTTATAGAAGCATAAATATATATTGTACATAATTTCACTCACTATAAAATTTTCCCCTTTTTCTCGTACACTTAATACGATTTCGAGCAATCTAAATATACAAATTTACAAAATGAAACACATTAAAGTACATTAAATCTTATTCATAGTATGAATTGTATAAATTGTGTAATTCCGTCGTAGTTCATCTATAAACTTAGAACATAAGTATTTTTATTTTTGAGATTTTTCCTTCCTTTCGATTCGAGAATGACTATCAAGTGTTATAGTTTTGAAATTTGGAAATTTCATATAATATAGTATGATGTATTTCATATCATGTTTTAATGCCAAATATAATTATTAAGATCTTTATCATTATAATTTTAGTAAAAAATAAGGGGTTTTGCTAATTTTTTTCAAATTTTTACAAGGGCACTTGTGCTAGCCTCATTGTATATTTCCAGAAACTACAGAAAAAAATATATTTTACTCATTCGCTTAACTCTGAAAAATGTTAAATGCACTTAAAGCCAACTTTTTATAATTAAAATTAATGGACTTGAATCTGAGAAATAAAATCGAAATGAACTAAAATACGTCGGCAAGCATAAAATGATTGAATTATCGATTAATTCAAATAAGACTTTTATACATGATTCCTTCGTCACTGGCAGAAATATTGATTAACCAAAAATTTGGTGTAGTTTGATAATTGGTTTGAAACTAATGAAAGTACTCAATTAGTATTCCTCTTTTTTAACCTGGTTTAATTTTAAAAATAACAAATATATTAACAATTAATAACAATTTAACATCAGTATTTAATGATTTCTGATTGTTCGAACAAAAAAGCAATCTTTAGTATTAAAGATTTATTTTAGTTTATTTCATTAGAACTCATTTTCTTAAAGCCAATATTGATACAGATCCTATAATTTTAATTTATTGTGTATCGGTATAGAGCTTTAAGAAAATATAAATTCTTTACATTTATATTTTGTAAAATTTATTATTTTCACTTAAAACCTAGTCATTATTAATTTAAGTTTAGTAGTTTATTGCAAACTTTTGAAAACGACCGTGATCTAGAAATAAATATTGACGAGCAAAAAGTTATCAATAAAAATTGGCCAATTGAAAAATTTTCATTCTATGAAATTCGTGAATGAACAAACAAAATATGAAATAAAACAAAAATTTTACTTAACCAAAAATAATGTAATAACAAAATTGATAAATTCGGAAGGGTGAAGCTTTTGCTCGAGAAAGCGCAGAAGAAAATATTTATTTTAAAGTTTTTGGTTGAGCGAGAAAAGCTTTGAAAAAACAGAGATCAGGGTCGGACTTGTGGGCGATCAGAAATCATCTAATACTGCAATCTTCTAACGATTGCAGATGCACAGCAGCATTGCATTGCGGTCATAAAACAGGAAATGGAAGACAGAGAGAATGCGGAAGATCTTCGAAGTCCCACACCGCAATCAACAGAATCCCGCTTGTCATCACTCGAAACTCTCGTTGCCGTCGCCCACGAGTCCGGTTTACACCCCGCTCTCTGCACTAAAGGGTTCGAGCAGCAGTATAGACATCAACAAGAACAAATTGCATCCAGGCTCCATATGGCTGTTACGGAAAATTATAAACTAATCAGTAGTGCTAAGAATAACAATTACGCGAATTGTGATAGAAGTAGTGCCAGCATTTTGAGCTTGGGTGGTAATAGTAGACTAGCAGTAAGAAATTTTAGTAGCAAAACTAACTCGGATTTGAAATCATGTCGTTCTAACAAGTCCGCGAGCAGTGAAAATCTTTCGATTATGCTTGATAACGACGGTAACAATAATAACCACCATCAGGAGGTAGAAGATAATAATGGGGATGATACTGGAGATAACAACAATAGTAATTATTTGCTCCCTTGTCCATTATGTGAAATCCCTTTGGAACCACGTGTTTTTCGACAACACTTGGACAGACATTATCCTCGGGATAGTCCAGTGTGTCCGGTACTACAATGTGGCAGAAGATTTGCACACCCAAACTCAGTTAGAAATCACATGCGGTTAAAGCATACTTTGCAATGGGCCAAGATGAAAGCCATGCGTTCCTCGGGTGGACCTTTTTCCGGAATCCCTTATTAATACTTACACTTTTAACAAAACAGATATTCCTATTAATTCTTATTACTGGTGCAATTTTTTTGCTATTCTAGCAACTTCCTGCACCTTATCTATTTTTTTTTTCTTATTTTAAAATTGCCAGTTAATTTTGCTTGATTAACCGGAACAAACAAAAAATTATTAAACCAAAGAAAGTAATTTCCATATTGATTAATATTTAATTGCTAAAAATCAGCAAAGCCATATTTTTTTTGCTGGTGGTTATTTCTTAGAGTAATGAACAATCATTTGCTATGAGAGCAATGAACCTCACATTTCGTGGCCATTTAATTAAAATGAAATGAAAAACTATTGCATATGAAATAACCAATTTATTGTTCCAAAAATAGCGCTTATTGATCAACTTCTACTTGATACACTTGAAATAATTGAAATTAAGGCTATAAACTGTATAAAATGAAAGAGAAAAATGTAGTTCCTACTATTATTAATGAAATAGCATACATATAACTAGATTTAATGATCTAATTTTGAGACGCGAGCAACTTATTGATTCCTTGCAAAGACATATGCATTTTGGGTTTTATATAAAACGCCATAACTTTTCCGACATGTCTATTTTTTTATTGTTGCATAAAAATACTGTTACTGAATTAAGAATTCAATATATAGTTTTCATACTTTATCAACAACAAACTTTTAATTTTACAGCTTCAGTATTTTTATTTAATTGATATTTCAAAAATTCATTTAATGAAAAGTCACCCTCACTTACAAAATATACTCAGTAATTATTTTTGAATTAGACACGGTAACATTACACTATTTTTGAGCTCGAAAAACTAAAAATTAAATATATTCTTTAACTTGTAATTACACAAATATGTAATTACGATAACTTAAAAATGCTTGTAAAATACCAAGATGCTTTTTAACTGAATTCCAAAAAACTTGATATTGTTGTAGCAAATTGTATCAAGAAAGGCAAATTTTGTAACAATATTTATATTAAAAAAACTGATAATGAATTACGATAACAATGAGAAATGAATAAAAAGGATAATTTAGTTTTGTATTCGCGAAGGAAGAAAATATTATTCAAAAATAAATCTAAAGAAAACTAAAGCAAACTTAAAAGGGTTTTAATTGATAATATCTAATGGAACAGCTGAACTAGTAGCAACTGCAACATACCACATTCCTATAATTGGCCAATATTAAATTACTCAAAGATCAATTTAGATTCAAAGGAAGCAATGGTTTTATTTCAGTTTCTGCTTGTAGTACACAATTTTAGATTGTAAATGCATAATAAAAATGCTTATCTTGGGAATTTGAAATAATTTATCATTTTGTATTGAATTTATATTACAGTTTCACGTCGTTCTTTAGAAATGCGTGTGCGAGCTACTGACCCCCGACCCTGTCCCAAGTGCGGAAAAATCTACCGATCAGCACATACACTACGCACTCATTTAGAGGATAAACACACAATTTGTCCAGGATATCGCTGCGTCCTCTGCGGCACGGTAGCCAAGTCGAGAAACTCTTTACACTCTCACATGTCCCGTCAGCATCGAGGAATTTCCACCAAGGATCTACCCGTATTGCCAATGCCCAGCCCGTTTGATCCCGATTTGGCATCTCGTCTTCTAGCAAAAGCTGGTGTTAAGATTTCACCAGCTGAGTTAAGAGCGAGGGCATCACCAACTGGTACTCGAAGATCTGACATGAAGATTGAAATGCGTTCTGGTGATGATAGTGACTTGGATGACCCTGAAGACTTGACAATGAGTCATGGTGGCTTCCAACATGGTGGAAATGGAAAATTTGAGGGAATGCACAACATGTCCCCGAATCGTAAGTGAATCTTTACATTATGTGTCTGAGTTAATTTATTAATCTAAATAAAATATTATCATCAGCTTTTCATCATCCCAACACTACAATTACTCGAGTTCGAAATGATTCTTTAAACAAAAACATGGATATGAAAGATGCGCAAAACAATCAGATGCATGCGACTGGTTCAGGTTCCGCTATATTGGACACTTATTTGCAGTTTATAACTGAAAATACTTTTGGTAAGATTAATTATATAAATTTATTGAAAACAATCTAACAAATACATTTTAATTATCCAGGTGGAATGGGAATGACTCAAGAACAAGCTGCTGCTGCCATCCATGCTGCCAAACTTGCACAAATTAATGCTATGGGGCGTAGCTTAGATAAGATGCCAAGTGGCTTTCTCCATCCGCAACTGGACATTTCCAAGATCCACAACAGCCAGAATCAAGACTTACATAAATCTCTGGCCATGCCCAGTGTTACCATTGAGCCAGCCAACAATTCTTCACAAAGAATGTCTGGTTCAAGCAGTAGTGGGCTAGAAATTAGAAGGACTCCTGAAAGTATGGACATGCGATCCGACAATTCACCAAGTCTGATGAATATTAACAACAACAATAGCAGCAATAATAATAAAAACAACAATTTTAACAGTTTTAACAGCAAAGAGGAAAGCTCAGCTGACGAACGCCAAGACATGTCTGACGATGAAAGTATCGCCGTGAATTAAACAAACTTAGTACAGCCAATTGTCTTAAAGATCTTATATATTTTTGCCAGCAGTACAAAACATATTTGTACCTTGAAGAATATTTTTATCCTGTTTTTGCATCACATACAATTCAAAATCGCCTTTGGAGCAACACGTGTATACTAAAACAAAAGTATAGCTGAATTTGAGACAACTCTGTATACGTTTGGAAGGATAAAATACCTTTGAAAGTGTAAAAAAACAACCATATTGTTTCTAAGCCATAATGTGTAAAGTTTAAGTATATTAAATGTGCCATCAAGTTGATACTAGGAGTTCTAGATCAGCTTAGCTGTAGCCGCTGCTTTCAGTAGTAAGTCCATATTCAGAGCCTTCTCTAGCCAAAATATACCAGACATATGGCAAAGAAGGTTTTGAAGTTTTTATAAAATGCTGGTCAAAGATTTGCTTTGATAAGAAATTTTTTAATGAAATTCCATAATTACCTCCAATAAAAACAAATATTTTTTGAATATTTAATTTATTTACGATGCAAAATGTGCATCAACTTAAAATATTAAACTAGACTTTAATGAAAATCGGAAAAACCTCAGAGTATATACCTCATGTTTCACAGCTAAACAGTCTTGCAAATCAAATACCTCAAAACTTTTAACTTTTAATTTGTCAATATGCAATTTTAACGGCGTAGTTTAATTGAAAGTCGGTTTTAAACGTAATTTACGAGTAAAAGTACATGTGTAATTAGCGATACATAGTTTACCCTATATATAAAGATTTAAATAGTTATTATCACCAATATTGAAGTTTTTATACTGATATTGAAACATTTGCAACTACCTCATTCAAGAAGAAGAAAAAATACCTAATCTCATATGGAAAAGTATACTAAATTATATAAACAACATAGAATTTTTAGGATATAAAAATGCAGAAATTATTTTATATAGAGAGTTGTACTACGTGAATATCTATCTAATCGGAAGTTGGAAAACCTGTTGTATACGAAATATATATACATTTGAATTTCAAGATAAATTTCCCGTTGATTTGTCTTCCTTTTACAAATATTTTATGTTTTCAAGGTATCAGTAAAAGAAATCATGAATTGTAAAAAAAAATTGTTTTCCAGTGTAAAAAATACTTCCAAACTACTTCCTAACACTCTTTTGTATTGATCTTTTGGTAAAGAAATAATAATTTTGATCCAGATGATTTCAATAAAAGATTTCAACAAAAACTTCCTTGAAAAAAATAATTTGCCAGTCAAAAGCTCAGTCGACCAATCACACCTCACAATTTAACCAGAAACGTTACCATAATTCCACTTGAATGAATGTTTACTTACTTTGTACTTAAAATGTTTTTATATTTTTTTTGAAAAAGAAACTTTTAACAGTGAATATTGTTCATTAAATGAACGCAGATGAACGTATATATTTAATTTTAGAGCTAATTGAGAAGCAATAACTTTTTTTTAACACGATATAAAATCAATCTCTTTTATTTTAAAATGTAAATTTCCAGGTAATTTATGATTGGTGACCAAACACAAATTTGACAATGAAAATGTTAGTTCGCCCTCACCTTTTAAAAGTTACCTTGACCAATTATTATTTGAACCAGTAATTGAAACTTGAGAAACGATCTCACTTTAGAAACTTTCGATAAATTTGAGAATATAACCTCAAAGTGTTTAAATTAGCATAATTGTGTGATAGACTTTTTTTGTTGTAACTTCATTAATGATCAAAATTTATCTTAAAAAAGAGGGCGTCACTCCCAACTCATAATATCAACAATATTAATTTAGAAGGTGTAATTTTTAGTTGTAGTCGTTAGATTTTAGTTTTATTTACAGAATATGTACTTTAATGATGAATAAGGACAAAAGAGTTGAGGACGGTTTAAATTTAACTTAGCAATTAATCAATTAACAGAAATCATAGAACTGTAAGTTTTTATTTTAACAAGTTTGTGGAAGTGAATATAACAGTTGAAGTTGATGCGAGCTTAAATTTTCCATCTACGTGTAATTTAAACGGCTTTTTGGATGGTTTATCCATTAATTGACGATTAAAAAACGTCAACAGTTATTTTTCGTTCGCAAAATTATTGTGCCTTTTTTTGAAAAAAATATTGAATTTTTAAATGAAAAATTAAAAATATTGAGAAAATGTTAATGGACAAAAAACTAAAATTAACGCTTCGGATGAGTAAATTGAGTAAATAAATTTTTAAAACTGCAATCAAGTTCCTATGAAAAAAAAAACTTAATAAAAAAAAATTTGTAAATTAATTGATTAGGCAAGTTACACTGAAAGTTTCGTTCTTTAATTAAAATTTTTAAGTATTATTTTTGAATTTAAATTACAGCATTTATCTTTTGAAAGCTTTGATAGTGTTTAGTGTAAAATCTTGAAATATCTCAATCGAAAGAATTCAACAAAAAAAAAACAAAACACTGCAAAGATTCACACTGCAAACCGAAAATTAAAATTGTGAAAATTATAAAGCATTTATGGAAATGAGTTGAACCAGTTTATTGCCAACTTATTAATTTATTACAAAAGCTAATTGATGGACCGATGAAGATAAGAGTTAATAAAATAGTCTATAATTGCCATATATAGAGAGCAAACAGTTTTATATTTGAAATTGCGAGTTTTCTTTGAAAATCAGAAAAAATTTGTTGAATTTACAATCTAGCCATTAAGTGGACAAAATAAACAAACAAAATACTAATTTAATAACTAGAAGCGTAATGTTTAAACTAGATTGACATAAAATGAATATGAAATCATTTAGGAATAATTATGTAATGCTTTAGAAAAAAATAAAATAAAAATTATTTGTCAAAAGTCAAAACATTGAGTTTTCTGGCATGATGTAAATTTTTCATGATCTATGTAATTAAGGTGAAATTGCGAAATACGGATGCATTGCTACATTTTAACATCCTTTTTAACGTTTATCTCATTTGGCGCATATATGTGAAAAGTTTAAGTCGTCAAAGAGATGATTTTGAAAAATGAACCACTCAACAACTTGGTGAGCAACCGTACAAACAACTCAGGAACTCTCAGCAAAAGCAACTCTTATAGCAAGTAATCGACAAAATTAAGAATATATTCAAGGAAGATATCAGTCTTGAAATATATAAATCGACGTGAAAAGTGATCCTATGAAAATATGAAACAATTGTGGTTAGAGCATTTTACTATGGGTATTAAACTTTGATAACTTCTCTTTAACCAGAATTTTAATTAGACAACGAACATTAATTGATGTTAGAAACTGTTACATCAATTTTCATTCGGATTATTCGATTAATCAACATCTAAGTTCAAGTACGTCTGGCCTACCCCTTGTTATTGTCATTATATTATTGTGAATTCGAAAATATATTGTGCAGATAAATTTGTTTTCATAATTTTAATATCAAGATTAACACTAACTAGCGAACAAATAGAAATACAAAGAATGGCAGCTCCACATGATGAACTTTTTGATCAAACTGAAACTGTAAATTTTAAATAGCTTTCGGAAAAAACATAAATAACATTCTTTTTCAATTAGCTCTATGACGATGCGGATGATGCAGAAACAGGAAATGAATCTACTTCTGGACGTAAACGACTGTTCAGTAAGGAGCTGAGATGTATGATGTATGGTTTTGGGGATGATCAGAATCCATATACGGAGAGTGTTGATTTACTGGAAGATTTGGTTATTGAGTTTATAACTGAAACAACTCACAGGTATATTTATCATATTTAGACTTTCATTTTGAATCCACTAATCATGAATATTATCACTCCTAGGGCAATGGAAATAGGTCGAACGGGTCGTGTTCAAGTTGAAGATATAGTATTTTTAGTCAGAAAAGATCAACGGAAGTATGCCAGAGTAAAAGACCTGCTCACAATGAATGAAGAATTAAAGAAAGCTCGTAAAGCGTTTGACGAAATTAAGTATGTCGGTGCAGAGAAATAGATTATACCTTGTTTAAATATATTTTTTATGGAAAATTCAAATTAAGTTAAGAACAATAAAACATATTAATTCAATATAAATCAATCTTCATCTTCAAAGAATATAGAGTTACATGCAAAGTTTCGATGATTATAGAGAACAATATCTCCACCTTCATTTTCACGGAATTTAGTATCTTCAACAACGATATTCAACCTTCAAGAAAATATTTGAATTATAAGTCACAAAATAGATGTATAAGTTAAATTTCTTACAACTCTAGCTCTTCCATTTCCTTGACCACTTTGCTTTTAACATCTGCTGCCAAATGTGTAACCATTTTACTCAAAGCCACTTCTTTAGAATTTTCAATAATACATCCTTCAAGTTTCAATTGGCTTTCCTTGGAGATTTCAATGCCGGTTCCGCAATTTCGAATGATAGTATTTTTCAAGTGTAACTGTGAATTTCCAAACAAGCAAGCAGCCGTTGTGAAGTTGTGAATAACACAATTCTCCATAAGAACATTGGATGAACCTAATGATAATTAAATATTAAATCATGATTATCCGTAACATATTAAGCAATGAAATTAAATTCATAGTTTATCCATTCATACCTGAAATTCGCAATCCTTCAACGCCTCCATAGATGACTGAATTTTTAATGATGATATTGGATCCGTTTTTAATAAGGAGCCCAGTTTTGACGTTGTTACACTGAATCAATACATTCTCAATCAGGCATGGTCCATCAATAGCTATGAGCAAACTATCGTGATTTGTGGTTGTAATGATTGGTAACTTTTCGTCCGAATCCAATTTAACTCCGTGCAGAGAGATATTATCATTCAAATACTCTAGATAGTTCATTTTGTGGACTCCAACTGGTAAATAGATCTTTTTTCCACCACTAGCCATTGCATCCTGCAAGCTTGATGATACGTGCAAAATGGCTTCAGAAGGAACCAATCCTTTGAGCGCTTCCAGCTGTTGAATTTGTTCTTTCAAAGTTTTACTGGTGGACACGACAACAATCTTGCCATCAATCGCAGTCGAAGAATCGTCTGGGAATTTGATAGCCTCGTACATTTTACGCATTTCTGGATTGACTAAGATTTCCATCTCAGCTTTAATCTTGCTTAATTGTAAATGAAGTTTGAAAAGCTCTTCACCCAAAGGTCCTTCTGTAAAATTGAACAAACATAATGTTTGTCTACTCAAGAATTTTAAAACTTTCTTACCAATCGCAGAATCGTCTTCTGCCATCTCTTCTTCATCATCAACTTTTTTTTCCAAGCATTCACGTTTATTTTGGATGTACTTTGCTTCGGTGATGAGAATACGAATGTATGCAGCAACATTTTTCTTGATAGTCTTGCTTTTCAGATCGTAGAACAATTTTAAACGAGCCACTAAATGTTTGTTCCACTCGAGTTCATCGCGTTCATCCCAATTGTCCCAAGGCATCGAGATATAGCTATTGAAAAAACGCAATCGGTCCAAAATATCTGAACTGATATCCACATTTAAAGATGGGTTTTCTTGATTTTTAGTTACAAATAGCTCATCCAAATTGACAATATTGGATTCCGGAAGATGTATTGATTCATCTTGAACAGCCAGTACTGTAAAAACAGCTTGAAGGTCAGAGAAAACAACTTGATCCACAATGCCGAACACTTCAGTCGGAAACTTGATTTTATGAGCTTCACAAGTGGCTCTTGGCATCTTCCAGATAGCATGCCATCCTGATGGTTCTATCCCTACCTTAAAAGATATATTTTTATTAATCGTCGAAAAATCGAACCATTAAAATGTATTAATTTTTACCTCTATAAAATTCACCCACTCATCTTGAAGTTGTTGATGGTTCATTGGCACAGTGAAAATAGCCTCAAGCTCCTCCATACGCTCCAAAAAAGACTTATCAAATCTATACACTTCCATTTTAAGATTTTCTTTCGGAGCTTCTGCTTCTGTGATTTGATATGTTGAAATCGTTGAATTAATTTTTAAATTTGACAGATTCGAGCCAGGCTACTGTTTATGTTTACTTTTTTTTCGTAATAATGCAATATTCTCAATTTGCAGTATTATTAGTACTATATTGGATAGGCTCATTGTATGCACAAAAAAACATTTTCTCAAACATATTTGGACCAGCTTTAGAAGGATGCAACAATTTACCTGTACAGTATTTTTTTATTCAGCTTCTAGATTCTAAAAAGTATAAAATAACCTATAATGGAAATATAAGCTCATCTCTTATCACTAACATGATATTCCTTGTTTTAGTGTTTCATTGGATGCATCAGATGAATTACTTAAAGTTGAAGTTACCGGTAGTTGTCGGGTGAAGCCTGAAATTATAAAAACTGCAACCAATGGCTTATATATTGTCCGGTTCCGATTATTTGAAGTATGCAGATCAATGGAAATAGTCGTAAAATATAATGATGATCATTTGAGTTTGTCACCGTATAAAATTATCGGAAACACTTATCCTGAAAAGTGTAACTGTCCAAAAGAAAATCTAGATCAAGCTCTAACTTCTTTCAAATGCTCTGAGAAAATTGAAGGAATTACAGAAGATCTTCAGAGATTTCCACAAATACACTTCAAACAAATACGAGAAAAGATTTTACAAAAATTCCAGAATCCTAACAGTGCTTCTATATGCCATTACGCAATAAAAAGCAACCAGCTTTATCGCAAATGTGAAGGAAAATTTACTGGGTTCAAAATGTTCACGGATGGTATTTTGTTATCACTTGCGCGCAAGGCAATCCTTCCAGACACTGAATTTTTTGTCAATCTCGGAGATTGGCCTTTAATGAAAATTAAAGACGAAGCTCTACCAATATTTTCTTGGTGTGGAAGCGAGGACTCTTATGATATTGTTTTACCCACTTATGATTTGACTGAATCTACATTACATTCAATGTATAGAGTATCACTTGACATGATAACTGTGCAAAAAATCAAATGGATCTGGGATGAAAAAATATCAAAAGCTTTTTGGCGAGGAAGAGACTCGCGACGAGAACGTTTGAATCTCATTGGGTTGGCTCAAAAACATCCAAATCTTATTAATGCTTCCATAACTAACTTTTTTTTCTTCACAAACGAGGAAAATATTTATGGGCCACGACAGCCTCATATTTCATTTCTGGATTTCTTCGAATACAAATATCAAATTAATATTGATGGTACTGTTGCAGCATTTCGTCTTGGTTATCTTTTAGGAGGCAACTCGGTTGTATTCAAGCAAACATCTCCATTCTATGAACATTTTTATAGGGATCTCGAAGAATATGTACACTACATTCCCATCAAGAGAGATTTGTCAGATTTATTGGATCAACTTCAGTGGGCAAAGGATAACGATCTAAAGGTTCAGCAAATTATTAAGAACGCCAATCAATTTGTAAGGGATAATCTCATGCCAATCAATGTTTTTTGCTACTATTTCCTTATATTACAAGTAAGTTCTAAAATTAAAATTTCATTCAATTAATGTTTTTTATTCAACAACTTTTAAGGAATATTCCAAAAGACTTGTGGATCCAGTTGAAATTTTACCCGAGATGGAGCTGGTAGTTGAAGATACTTTAGACTGTAATTGTAGCAATGATGTGATAATAAAAGATGAGCTTTAATAGAGAGAAAATTTTATTTTTTAATTTTGGCGCCACGGGGCCAGTATTTTCACGCGTTCTATACTTTATGATGACGTTGACATTGAAATTTTTGTTGTTGTCTGAAAAAATAATAATTCAAAGATGAAAACTAAAATATCCTTAAGTATATTGTTAAAAATTGCCATAGTAGCCTCATGTTTATGTATCTGTTTGGCACATGATGGCCACGATGACCATCATCATCATCACGACGAAGAACCACCAAGCTTTAAATATTCTCGGGCAGCTAATGCAGAAGCTGCCAGCAAACCGAAAGAAGCATCACATTCTGGACATGCCCACCAACACGGACCAGGATGTGGGCATTCGCATGGAGGACATTCACACGATAAAGCTCCAGTAGCAGCGCATCAACATCATCACCATGAAGAGCCGAAAAAAGCGGAGATTCCACGTAATATATTTTAATTTTTTGAATGAGTGATATAATGACATGTTGTGTTCTTAGAAATCAGCACATATGACCTGTGGCTGCACTCAATCGGATCGACTTTGCTCATCAGCGCAGCTCCTTTCTTCATATTGTACTTTGTTCCCTTGGACAACACTGCCGACATGCAACCTCGTTTAAAAACTCTTTTAGCTTTTGCATCTGGTGGACTTTTGGGTGACGCTTTCCTTCACTTAATTCCACATGCAACTACATCACACGATCACTCTGGTCATGGCCATAGCCACCAAGCTCATTCTGAAGACGAAGAAGAACACAATCATTCACACGATATGCGAGTAGGACTCTGGGTGCTAGCCGGTATCATTGTATTTTTAGCTGTGGAGAAAGGTGTACGTCTTTTCAAGCTCGGACACGATCATAGTCATGAGAGTCACGCTATTGTTGCACCAAAAGTGGTCAAAGAAAAGCCAACTGCCAAAGATGTCAAGGAAGGAGCCAAGGATAAGGTAATCAAAAAGAACAAAGAAGAAAAGAAAGTGGCTGCAGCTGAGCCTGGTATGGCTGTTTCTGGCTACTTGAATTTAGCGGCTGATTTTACCCATAATTTCACTGATGGTCTTGCTATCGGTGCATCCTATATGGCGGGTAACAGTATTGGAATTATTACTACCATAACTATTTTACTTCACGAGGTGCCACATGAAATAGGTGATTTTGCCATTTTGATCAAATCTGGGTGCTCCAAAAAGAAAGCAATGCTTTTGCAGCTTACAACAGCAGTTGGTGCATTAGCTGGAAATGTGCTGGCTTTGTTAGGAAGTAGTGTCGGATCAGACTCTTGGATTTTACCTTTCACTGCAGGTGGTTTTATATATATCGCCACAGTCAGTGTGATTCCCGAGCTACTCGAAAACTCCACCAAACTGGGACAATCGATAAAAGAAATTATAGCACTGTTGGCTGGCGTTGGAATGATGGTCATCATTGCTAACTTTGAGTAATTAATTTGAAAAACCTAAAATTCGTAAAAACCTCCTTCATTATACTTGTCCTTTGCTTATTAATTTTGTTTAAGAATAAAGTCCGACTTTGGACTGAATAAATATATTTTTTAAATAAGTAATACGTATTTCACTTTACATCTCAAGTGCATTTCAGTGTTTTCAGTTTGTAACTCAAATATTTACAATCTAAAAATAGACTCATCTCATTTGTTAAATCTATACTTATAATTCATCACATTTTATTATTCGTGCCGTTCATTGAGAGCTTTCTTGATTTGCTCCAAGCAGTAATCAGCTTGCTCCATAGTTTTTTTATTTTGATTTTTATGACCAATTTTCCATGCCATCGAACAAACTTTTTTTGACTGCTCTAATAATCCTTGTTTCATGTAAATAAGACCCAAATTAGCTTGGTAAATTCCTACGACAAATTAATACGATTAAAAAATATAAGGGAACAAAAGAATCAATTCTCTAAAATATATACCTTCGTCAGTAAAGTCAGGCAGCTTTGTTGCAATCTCTATTGCTTCCTTGAGGAACTTTTCAGATAGATCTAACTCATTTAGCTGAGAGCAGGCCACACTAAGATTATTCAGCAAAATTACTGCATCTTCGCTCATCTAAAAAGATTCATTATTTATTTTAGCTAGCAATATAAAACATGTACTTACCATATCATGAAATTTCTTATAAACTCGAAGTGCTTCTTGAAACGCTGCTTTTGCTTCAGGATATCGCTCAGCTTTCATCAAAGTCTGTGCATACAAATTCTTTACTAAACCCCAAAGCTCCAGTAAATCTTCATCCTCCAGAAAGTTTTGCTTCGACTCTATTTTTTGTAATGTCCATTCAAATCCTTTCATTGCCTTATCTAGATGATCTTGCATTCCTGCTTAAATATTAAATTTAAGTTTAAAAAATATGAAATTTTTAAAAAGACGTGTACCTGCCATATGAGCAATTTTAGAACTAATATGAAGCATCTTTGGATCATCATCTGTTTTTCCATCTCTTAAAAGTCGTTGCATAACGTTCACAAACAATTTTTCAGCTTTTTCAAAATCACCAATGTCATAAGCCTCGAAGACAAAGCATCGGATTAATGATTAAAACTAGGAAGAACGTCGTGCAATAACATACCAAATTTGCCATGACATCATATATGTAGGTCACCGCATCTTTGTTTTGAAATTCTTGAGATAATCGCAATGCTATAATGAGATGTTACAAATTTTCCAAAAGTTGAATCTAATGTTATTTAAAAAACCACTAACCTATATGGAGGAGTTGCTCTGCTTTTTTATGCTCGCCCCTTTGTATACAAAGAATACTACGCTTAATTGTTTTGATAAGTTCGGAGTCTTCTTCTGGATCATCCTTCTTGAATATGTTGAAGATTGAATAAAGAGACGCAGCAGAAATCAAAACAGGGCTACCATAGTTTTGATCATTCCTGGGAACTGTGTGTGTTGATATACTATTGTGATTGTTCCATGCGAACCTTAACTGTATTCTTCTTGAGCTTATAACTATTCTGGAGATATTTCTGAACATTTTTAAACACTTTTTGCAAATAATATACTATCGAAGTGTTATTTATATTTGAGTGATAGATAATTCTAAAGGCAGACCGAGGGGGTAATAAAGGGTACTTACTCTTTCCAAAACCCAAAATTTACTCAATTTTTACTCATATTTATTCATTTTATTCATTTTTATTCATTTTACTCATTTTTACTCATTTTACTCATTTTTATTCATTTCAATCATTCCAACTGTAAAAAAACAATTTAATAGTTATTACTTAAAACATATTTTTAAAACAAAAAAAAAATATCAAAAAAGTGCAAAAAGTATTATGACTGGATTTTTTGGGCAAAATCTTGCACAGCACCACGAAATTTTTTCTTCATTGTGGTTATTCCAGTTTTGGAAATTTTTTTGTTTTTATTTTTACAAAAAAGTATTTAATTTTGTTTATAAAAAAGTAATTGTTCAATTATTTTTTCAACATTCAGCAAAAATACAGTGGCACCAAGATTCGAACGACCACAACCAAGAAAAAATTTCGTGGTGCTGTGCAAGATTTTTTGCAAAATATAATATGCTTTTTGCACTTTTTTGATATTTTTTTTGGAAACGTTTTAAAAAAATATGTTTAACGTAATATCTATAAATTTCTAATTTAATTAAATATTTTGAAAATTTACTCATTTTTAAACGTCAAACCGAGGGGGTAATAAAGGGTACTTACTCTTTCCAAAACCCAAAATTTACTCAATTTTTACTCATATTTATTCATTTTATTCATTTTTATTCATTTTACTCATTTTTACTCATTTTACTCATTTTTATTCATTTCAATCATTCCAACTGTAAAAAAACAATTTAATAGTTATTACTTAAAACATATTTTTAAAACGTTTCCGCAAAAAAAATATCAAAAAAGTGCAAAAAAGCATATTATGACTGGATTTTTGTGGTGGTTTGCAAAAATTTTTTTTTATAAATTTTATTTTACAAAAAAAAGTATTTATTTATTTTTGTTTATATTTTCTAAAAGATTTATGCTTGTTCAATTATTTTTCAACATAGCATTAATAATTTTAAAAAACTATCAGAAAAAAAAAATGAACTATTTCAAATCCAGTATAATTGCTTTTTGCAAGATATTTTTAAAAAGGCAAAGTAATATCTATGAATTTTTTAATTTAATTAAATATTTTGAAAATTTACTCATTTTACTCATATTATTTTATTCACTTTTCACATTACTCTTACTAAAAATTTTCGACCCTTCATTTTTCAGCTTCTTATTAAATTCCACAGTGTGTTTGTTACTCGAAAAAAAAATCATAATAAAAACAACAGCGAAGTGAAAGCACGTACATTTTTTCAGTGAACAAGATTATTTCAAAAAACCTCCAGAAAATGGACTATTGCTATTTGGGAGATACTATGCAGATGCGACCATACATGATGAGAGACTATGAAGCGCTTCCACTGGGTAGCTTGGAAAAAATTTGCACCAACAACTCAAACAAACAAAAGACTAATTATTGTCAAGGTAAAATTTATTGAGTACGTTAAAAGCTTCAAAAGTAACATAAGAGGAAAAGTAATCTACTACGATATTTTTCAACCACAAGAGGTTTTATTGCAAACAAAAATGTGCAAACAATTTAAAAGTCTTATCAAGTGTGTGATAAATTTATAATTCATTTAGCAAAGTTAGTGGAATCAACAAAATTATTTATGTCAATATTATCAAAAAAATAAGACGTAATTAATTTCGGCGATTTCAATTAGTAATTTCAATTACAATGGAAGATTGATTAGTTGATCTTATCTTATCGACACAACAACACTATCGGACCTTCAAGTTGCACTTCGATATAAGTATTGGATCAGTTCATTAAATTTTCCACTTTGGCAGGATTATTTAATTATTTACTTGAATGATTTATTAATTGAGATTTTTTTTAAATAGTATGATTTTAATTGCAATAATTAAATAGTTTTTGTTAGATAACTTTTCAAAAGAAGTTTGAAAATATTCTAAAAATAATCATTCAGATATGCATCGCTACAAATACTTGTTGCGTTAATTTCGCATTGGAAATAGTTTCTGTACATTTTATTTTCCCTCTCAAGTCGAAACTTTCTATTTTAAGAATAGAATGCGTGTCACAAATGTGTAAATTTTGAAACCTCATACACTTGAATCAAAGATTAATTGATTTGTACAATTATTATCTTCTGAAAAATGTTTGATAAGATTTTCTATGAGTTTTTGAAGTAGAAGGTAGATCATTTAAAATCTATTGAAAGCATTCCAAATAAAATTTTTAAACTTTGTAGCTAAACTGAAATGACAATATTTTCTTCTGAGATTAACTTGCATTCATTTAAACTGATAATGTAAGAAAGTTCATGGGTGCCTTTAAATTTTACATTCAGAAACTGTTTTGTTTTTTTATTTGTAGGAGATTAGTCTTTTATATTTATTGACAAACACAGTAATCAATTTAAAGAAAAATAGATTCTCAATTGTGACCAATATGTGGGAGCACTTGAACTTAGAAGATTAAATTAATCACAAAACGTGGAAATCAAAAAAAATAAGTTTTGGATTAAAATCATAATTCTGTATTGCTCTATAAGTTTTTCCAAGACAAATACATTTATTTATCGCATACTTGTTTTACATTGCTTTAATAAATTGATACATTAATTCACATAGAAAAATCCAGCAAGTCCAAGAAAAACTGTCAATTCTGTCAGGAGCAGAAGAAAAAACCGCTGACTACATACATAAAAAAACGAAACAATACTCAAAGATTCAACAGTATTTGCGAGGAAGAAGATGTGCAAGAACAGCCAACCCAACATGAACAATCCCAACCAAATGAACAAAAGAGCAAGTAAAGAATATTTATTTATTTTGTAACAAGGTTGAGATCGTCGAAAATTTATTTATTGGTAGCCAGTGGACTCAATTAATAAGATCTGAAGTTTAACAAACGGGTCAATGCAATTTTTGAACGCATGCAGAAATAATGTCAGCAGATTTTTTTTAAGCTATTAAAAAACAACGAAAATTAAAATTTTTGTGCGCAGTAGTTTTCCAGAAAAAATACGAGACGATTACTATTTTTGTTGTTCATACGGTATTTATTAATTAGCAACTTTTTCATGAAGAATTACTGATAATTCTTCGGAAAAGTCTAAATTTTCCACTTATCTGTTAGTTAAACTTTAGATCTTTTTACGAAGTCAAATGACTAAAATAATACTTTATATTAAAAAGTGACATTTAATTTAAAAGATTGAACTTTCAATTGCAAATTTTGGCATCAAATGAAACAATTCTTAAAAATTAATGCTAACGAACTGATATTTACCTTTAGCCTTATTTTTTACCCGATCAATATATAGGTATTTATATACAAATAACTAGTCGTTAAGTTTTAGATTATACAATCTATACAAGAATTTTTTGTTGTCACAACCTAAAAAACTACTAATTAAATTTGGAGCTTTTTAGAAAAATATATTGATTCTTTTTTGGGTGATGGTTTTTTATAGAACATTTCATTGAAGCAAAATATTTGTATGGCTTTTTGAGTCAATAGTCAAGATTTTAGCTGTTTACACTAAAATGTGAAGTTTGAATGGGAAATTGATAGCAGACCGACATTGCATAACTTTTTACAGTAATATAATATGATGTCGTTACGTAATTTGATATGCATACTTTCAATATATTTGTAGTCGGTTTGTAGAGAGTTTTCTGATTAATTTTGAAATCGTGAGTACTTCGTTTAAAAAATTGATAAGATTCAAGTCATAATTTGTGCAATAATATTTTGAAAGCATTAACCTAAAATAAGGTGGATACCTTCTTCGTGAAATAACTTTTGGATATATATGACAACTTTTTTAGTACTCCAAACAATAGATTATTTTTGAGATTTGTTTCAATTTTCTGAGCAGTATATTCTGCTCAAAACTTTATCTAAGTGTTCAAAATATATACAGCAACGTTTAGGCAATATTTTATAAGAACTATATTGTTGTAACAATTTTTATAAGTTTTGTTTTAAGTTTTATTAAAATAAAATAAATATTTAACAAACTAAATGTCTCATTTAATTGTAATTTTTAGATGGTAAAATTCGAAAACTAACACAAAAACTGCAAAAAAAAGAAACTTAAAATTTGACCTTTAATATTTTTCTATGAATTTGCATACATATAAATAAAATTAATCAGATGACCTCGGGTGAACATAAAAAAAAAGCAAAGAAAGAATTGCCAGTTGGCAAGTACAGAAATAATTTTTTCATTGGAAGGATTAATATTCTATATATATTTTATGGATTAACATATGAGAACATGGTGGTGGCTTCAATCATGGTCCTCCTAAACTATTTAGCTTAAGAAACTAAACTGACCTTTTCAAAAGTTGATTAACAAATTAACCTTGTGTCAGAGAAATTGTCACATCTCGAGAGCTGGTGGACTCATTTTCACCAACTGTCTCATGTATAAACTCAGATGTTTATAGAACATATTGGTACCAGAAGTATTAATCATCTAGCTCTAGCTGTTGAGGAGTTATCTTGCAAACAGATCGACGGACAAAATGAAGACATGAGCGTATTTTTTCAACAAAAAAGTGCTAAAAACGCAGGCAAAACTTCATCACATAAAATTTATGATTAATATAAATATTAATACAAATTCAAGATCGTTTTTTCAAAATCCAATAAACTGAAATAAGCGGATAAGTTAAATTGTAACGGTATTTTTGAGATCATAGTTGAATGTTTTTGTTGAACTCTTGGTTTCAAAAATCGGCGAATTCTCGCTCGTATTTGCATTTATCTGAAACATCCATTTTGATGTCCTCATAGAAATCAAACTGAGATGTGTCTCCTTCATCAGAAACTTTTGGAGCAAATGGTGGTTTGGTTTCTTTGTTGAGAAGTTGTATCCTAAAAATGTATAAGTTAGTTAAATATAGCTTAAAATGGCTCAGTGAAATGATTACCAGTTTGTTTTTTTAAACCAGGAATGATACTTTATATCGTTGACTCCATTCTTCAAATTCCCATATCTACGGGTCAAATCTACCTGAAGAATATTTTGCACCAAGTTTTTCAAATTATTACTGAAGTGAGAAGGCATTTTGAATTTTCCAGATACAATTTTGTCCAGAAGAACCATTTGATCTCGACTAGTATAAAAAGGAGAGCTACCGTGAGCCATCTCAAACAAAAGCACACCGAAAGACCACCAATCAACACTTTTGCCATATCCTTTTGACTGAATTATTTCAGGAGCTAAATATTCTGGTGTTCCGCATAGTGTATATGTTCTCTCAACAACGAGCTTCAATAAATTAATCAAAAATTTAAATATTAATCTAAAGCAGTTAAAAATCTTTCTCTATCTTCGAATATAACAATGAATCAATTTACATACCTTGCAAAACCCAAAATCAGTTAATCTCAGGTATCCTTGTGAATCCACCATTATGTTTTCAGGTTTCAAATCTCGATAAATCAAATTGAGGAAGTGTAGGTACTCTAAAGCCAAAAGTATCTGAGCTCCATAGAAACACGTCAAATTTTCATCGAATTTCTTCGCTCTTAAATAACAAAGTGCAATTTGATATATTAATAAAAGTTCGAAAATGAATGGTGATCACTGACTTCCTTAGATGCGTAAACATCTCTCCGCCATTCACAAAAGGCATTGCTAGGTACAAATATGAGTTATCTTTGAACGAAAAATCGAGATTAACCAGAAAAGGAAAATTTAAAGTTTTCAGAAGCTTTTTTTCATTTTTCGTATGTTCCACCTGCTTGCTTCTTATGATCTTAGACTTGGGCAAAATTTTCATTGCATAATACTTGCTAGTTTCTTCATGTTTTACGAGCTTCACCACACTTTAAAAAAAATCCATGTTTGACACAAATTCAAAATCAAAAAAGTTATTATTTACCCGAAAGCTCCTTGACCTAAAATTTTCATGAAAGTGAACTCGCTCAGTCGGTCACTCGTTGATGGAGTATCATCTGCCCATTTTTTGTCAAAATCTTCTTTTAGTTTAATCAACGTCTGATTAAAGTCCTTATCGGAAAAAAAATGCAGATCAACCATTCTATCGAAATGAAAAAATCCAAACTCACCTACTCGATTGATTTCAGTTTAAAATAATAATGAAAATTTGATTGAATGGGAAAATTAAGGGGGTGGGGGGAGGGGTGTGTATTTTGCAAATAAATCAGACACCAGATTAGATTGACTAATTTCAATAATTTTTAATTGTCCAAAAAAAAAACGCACAAATTTAGTTTTGTTCATAAACATCAAACAGTTTAGCTACCTCATTCAGGTCATCATACTTGAGATCCTGACTTAGCACTTTTCTTGCAATGTTGATGCGATTAAAAAGATTCCACAACAAAATACCAACAATTTTATCATTCTTTAAGTAAAACACTACGCCTTTGCCATAATCTTCGACGCTTTCTTCTGTAGAAACTGGAGAGCTGACGATTTCTTCTTTAGAGGCTGGAGAGCTAACATTTTTTTCTTTAATATTTTCAGCAGGTGGTGTGTTTTTGTTATGCTCGATTTCTGTATCCAGATTTGATGCAATTTTATCAGCATTGCGATTTTTTTTTGCAAACACTGCTACAGTTTGTAATTTTGAGTCCACCATACCAATTGCTTCATAGCCAACATTTGGTCCCAAGTCAGACCAAAACATGCTTTGATGCTTGTAAGGTTTTTCTAAAAATTCATTCATAGTTAGCAATTGAAGAGTTGTTGATGAAAATTCAATATTTACTTAATCCAACCATATTTTCACCAGCTAATCTGCCTGAAACGACAGCATGATCATGATGCTCAACTCGTCTTCTGCCCAGGTAGGGATCATAAAAACATGCAGCGTCTCCAGCCTTAAAAAAAAATTAGTTAGTACAAACTTTAAATAAAATGGCATTAAAGTACAGCAAATATATTTGTCCTAGCTTCAAGTTCAGCGTTTACAACGAATCCGCCCAAGTTTGGGTCCACCTCGAGCCCCGCATTAATAGCCAATTGAGTATTTGGTTCAGAACCAACCGCAAGTATTGCCTGGTCTACAATAATACTTTTACCGTTCTGCATGCTCAATTTGAGTTGGTTTCCGTTATAAATTTCAACATCTTTGATCTGACTTTCTGTGAGCACCACAACACCTTCTTCTTTCACACGTTCAGTAGTCCATTCACTCAAATATTCTGGCAGAACTTTGCCCATATTGCCTTTTTCATGAAATACTTGATAAACTTTCAGGTCCTTTTCTTTTGCTAAAATAATGTGAGATATTGTTAATATAAATATTAAATATATATACATTATACAATATATATTAAGATTTCTCAGTGAGCTCTTACCGTAATATGCCAATGCACAAGAAAGCTCACTACCTAGAAAACCACCACCTACAACGGCGACGCTTTTGGATTTTTCTACTCTGCTTTTCAAACCATCAAAATCTTTAAGACTTTTGTATGAGCAAACTCGTTCCTTAACTTTCGCGGATGCTCGATCAAAAACACTCAACGACTTGGGCTTTGCACCAGTTGCTATCAAACACTTGTCGTACTTTATTTCTTTGCCATCTGGAAATTTTATGATTGTTATGATATTTGTTGTTGAAGAATAATAAAACCAACCAGAAAGTGTCACGATCTGTTCTAAAACATTGATATTTTGAACTGCATATCCTCTGGCTACAGCCACTCCTCCATTTGGTGCATCCATCAACTTTGTCACGTCCATGTAAAAGTCCTCTGGTTCGTAATACAAGCTTCGTTCAACTCCATTCCACTGTTTAAAACGTAACTGACCTGATGCCAATTCGGTATCAAACCAAATTTCTTTAGATAATGGAGGGCGCTAAAGTCACAATGTTTATAAATAAATTATCATAACTTTGTATAGTTATCTGTTATATACATTACCATGTATGGGGTTTCGTTCTCATCTGATATAAGCAAGATTTTGGCCTTTGCATCGTTTGATTTAATGGCTCTAAATGCAGCAAAGCTTGCTGTGCCTCCTCCAATTAGAAGATAGGGCACGTAAGATGGAATGTCTTTTGAGGTTAGTGGAAAAGGAGCTAAAAAATTGTTTAACTAAAGAATTAAGTTTTATTGATCAAATTATGAATATACCTTTGACTTTTTTTTCTCCTTTCTGGTCTTTTGTAGGTTTCCCTTGAGGTGTTTGCAGAGAATTTTTGTAATAAAGCTAAAAATCAACAATTTTAAAAACTGACAGGAATTATTAAGTTGGGTGTAACTTACGCCAGCTCCGACAGCTCCAGCTACACCTAAAAGAGCCAAAACATATCGAGAATAGTTCGATTCTGGTGGCGGTAGAGGTGGAGACGATTGATGTGATGAACGTTTCTGATTTAGTTGCTTTTTAAGATGTTCAGCGGTTGCACCTACTGCTGAACTCTAAAATTATAATAAGTAAAATGTTTTAAGCTGTTGATGAACTGAATTGAACCTCTGATCTTGATATTTCAGTAATTTGACAATTTCTAGGCGTAGGAGCGGAACAGGACTGGTTTTTAATTTCTTGAAACTTTTGCTGTGTAAAATCTTGAAAGCCTACCTGTTTGGAGTACTCTTTCCGGGCTGCATAGAGAAGCAAACTTCCTGTAAAATATAGTAAATATAGTCAATAGAGATGACGAAATTCTCAAACCGGTACTTACTTTGAATTTGATTTTTGCGAATGACACTAGACGTTGTGGAAAGAAACCTGTGCATATTACTAGACGAACCGATTCTAGAGATCCCCAGCATGATTTTGAGCTTTCCAGGTTTTAAGGTCTCTAAAATTTTTATAAGAAATTTCTTGGACTGTCAAATAAGTAATTGTATTCATGTCAATATTTTAAATGTGAATACTAGTCGGACTTGTATTTACGTCCACAATTAGCGTAAAACTCGGTTAATTATTTATTAAGCATTTTCAAGTCATCTAGATAAGATAAGCATGATCAATCGGCTCTAATTACCAGGAGTGTGAAATTCTGATGACACCAAGGAGTGGTATAAGATATTTACGTAAACAACAAATTAGGCTATTTGGTAAAGCTGTTAAGAGTTAGTTACTAATTGACTAAATAATAACATCATCATGAATCTACACGAAGTAGTAGATATGTCCAATAAGGTACCTGCATGCATTCAATAACAAAATCAAGAAAAGGAAAACAGTTAATTTAATTAAAACTTTTTTTCAGACACTGGAAGATCTGTCATCAGATGAAAGGTAAAGTATACCGAGTTCTTACTAAACACAGTCCATACTACTATTCATTACTTTCTTCATTAGGTTGAGATTAGAACACCAAAAAATGCATGAAAAGCATAAGGGACACGAAACGATGCATTTAGAAATGGTATATAGTCAATTATCCTATTATACAGGATATAAATAAATATTTCTCTTCCAGGTTGTAATTCTTTTAGTAACGTTAGGAGTTGCACAAGTCGTACTTGTGGAGTGGAAAAAAAGACACTACAAAAGTTATGCGGTAAAAATAATAACTTCTTATTGCTCAAAAACTACTAACGTATCTAATAATATTCTAGTTTATATCCTTAATTGGGCTATGGATTATTCCAACATGTATTTCCATTAGGAGTCAGTGGTGGCGTTTTATAATTATTTGGGTAATATTCTCTGTACTGACAGGCATCGTTATGAAGAAATCTTCGCAAAAACCTATTCAGGGAAATACACCAAGGCTAATATATAAGTGGTTTTACTTTATTTATAAAATGAGCTACGTTTTGGGAATTATTGGGTATGTCATCATGATGGCTGCTTTCTTTGGAATAAATCTAATATTCAACCAACTGCCACAAAGTAGGCCAATATTTGAATTTCTACCCAAATTCTAATAATTTATTTTTAGTTTGGATGGATCTTGGATTGCTTTTTGTGTTCTACGGTCTGTACTATGGAGTTTTAGGGAGAGATTTATCTGAAATTTGTACGGACAAAATGGCAGCAACAATTGGCTATTACAGTATTTCAGGGATCCCTACTAAAAGTTTGGAAACGAATGTTTGTGCAGTGTAAGTTCAATGTGTTTCATAAATGTTGCGTTTAAAACATAAATTATTTTTTCATTATCGTAGATGTGGAAATAAGATACTTGTCGCAGAAAACGAAGAGGGCCTTATTGAAAATACATACAAACTACCATGTGATCATGTGTTTCATGAGTTCTGTATAAGAGGATGGTGCATAATTGGTAATTAATAAGTGATGAAATAAAACACATAGATTAATGTTATATCTAACTTAAATATTTTAGGCAAAAAACAAACCTGTCCATATTGTAAGGAAAAAGTAAGTTTTAATTTAAAAAAAAATTTAAAACACCGAAATATAACTTTTCTTTTAGGTCGACTTGGGACGGATGTTTTCGAGTCCATGGAGCAAGCCTCATCTTTTATATGGACAGCTACTTGATTGGATCCGATATCTTGTAGCTTGGCAGCCGCTGATTTTGCTAATAGTACAAGGAATCAATTGGTTTTTAGGTTTAGAGTAAATTGTCTAGTTTTCCTTAATTCCTTATAAATAAATTTTGAAGAATGAACTACTTTCTGATTTTTAATAAATTTAATCTAAAATCAATAAATGTTATTTATTAATCGAAATTTACGAGATCATACTTAATCTATATAGGTAATGGTTAATTATGCCATATATATGAATAACATATTATAACATATAATTTTGAATTTTAAATATTGATCACAAATATTGTATTCATATGTATTCTGTAAACAATTGAAATATTTTGTATCATAATTTCAATCAAATTTATAAATAATTATTTTAAACTAATAACAATAGATCTTTGACTTGAAAATTGGCATTAAGTTGTGATTTATCATTAAAAATGAGTAGAGCTATTAGAAAAGCACGAGCTCAAATTGAAAAGTGCTTGGTACAAATACTAGGTGATAAGAAACTTCTTGTAGCTTTCAAATGTTAATTTATTGAATTTTTTTTATTTACTCTAGCAAACAGGAATCTTATTTTGCCTACGAACACTCAACAAATAGCCGAACAAATTAACAGCAAACTCAACATAATAATACAATCTGAATTACTCCATTACTTAATTCAAAAGCTGTCGATTCACAAAGTTATAGAGTAAATATTTGAAATGAAGATTTCTGATAATAATACTAATTTATAAAATTAAACCAACAGTGTAAAAGATGTGAACATAACTAATGAGTTTGGATACGAAATAATTCAGGTGGAGCGGGAGAAATTGTTAGCCACTTACAGTGACATTTTAGATGAGAGCAGTTTGGAATTTTCTGAAGATTATGGAGGGTCTGTTAAAGGTAATTTATACTTACAAGAATCGGATGGTGTTTATTTAACTAAACCTCTTCGGATATTGAAAAATGCTCTTTTAAAAAAACCCATAAATTCTTCCTGTATTTAGTCGAAGAAGATGAAAAGACAAAAATTCCGTCAACCGAAAAAAGAGCGAAACTCGATCCTAAAGACTTCAACGATGACATCATGTCTCTATTGTCTTTACCTTCTACAAAAGAGAAACAGAACAAGCAAGTGGGCGAAGAAATTTTAGAACTATTATCTAAGCCCACCGCTAAGGAAAGATCTCTTGTGGAAAAATTCAAATCTCAAGGAGCACAAGGTATAATGGAATTTTGTCCTCATGGTACGAGAATAGAGTGTTTGAAAGCCCTACAGATAGCCTTAGAAGAGGAAGCTTTAAATGCTATTGAAGAAAAAAAAGAAGCTTTGAATTCTAGTGATGCATCCAATTCATCGACCACAATCAAATTAGAGAAAACAAAACCAACGATGTGCAAACGTCTCCATTTTAAAAAGATTATTCAGGCTCACACGGATGAATCTCTTGGCGATTGTAGCTTTTTGTAAGTCCATTCTCCAAAAACTTCTAATTTAATTTGTAAGGGTACATTAATTGTAAATAATGTTTCAGAAATACTTGCTTTCACATGGACAGCTGTAAATACGTCCATTATCAGGTATATAAATTTAACATAAAATATATTTGATCAGTTGATAAATAAAAATAATTTATTCATTTCAGGTTGATGCTTTTATGGAGCATCAAAATGTGACGACAAGTAAAGGTAAGTTGTTTCTCTTCAAATAAGTTATTTATTTATTAAGACAAGATTTATAATTATAGTGAAAATTGCCAGCACGAGCAAGACCACCATAATTGACACTAGCAAAAAGCTTTTTGTTCCAAAGCGACCAGTAGAGCATTCACATTCGCTTCATCCACCACAATGGATTCAATGCGATCTTCGCTACCTAGACATGACAATTTTTAATGTTATATTGGGAAAGTTTGCCGTTATAATGATGGATCCTCCGTGGGAGTAAGTTTTTTGGCTGAATACTCAACATTATTTTAATACACAAGAGCGTGGGCTATTTTGGCTTATATTTGTTTTTCAATTTTAAGCATACATATGGAGTTACCTTATGGTACGATGAGTGATGATGAAATGCGACAACTGGGAGTTCCAGCTCTTCAGGATGATGGTCTTATTTTCTTATGGGTGACTGGAAGAGCAATGGTAAAAAATCATTACAAATAATTGTACAATAATATAGATTTTTGTAATTGTAGGAGTTAGGCAGAGAATGTTTAAAGCTATGGGGGTAACAATTATTTCATAAATAAAATCTTTTAATATTACTTACAAATTCTGTATTTTTAGATATGATCGCGTAGATGAGCTAATATGGGTAAAGACTAATCAATTACAACGTATTATTCGGACTGGTCGCACTGGACATTGGTTAAACCATGGAAAAGAGCATTGCTTGGTTGGATTAAAAGGAAATCCCCCAAATTTAAATCGTGGATTGGACTGTGATGTTATAGTTGCAGAAGTTCGAGCCACCTCTCATAAACCAGACGAGATATATGGCATGATTGAACGATTGTCTCCTGGGAGTAGAAAAATTGAGCTTTTTGGACGTCCTCATAACGTGCAACCAAACTGGTAAAATTGATAACATAATATGAAGGAATGTTCATTAAATAATTTAATTTTAATTTTTAGGATCACTCTCGGGAATCAGCTTGATGGGATACGACTGGTAGATCCAGAACTAATAACATCATTTCAAAAAAGATACCCAGATGGTTTACGCTGGGAAAATTCATAATCTGCAGAGTCTAATTTTTAAAAATTGGTTCTGTGTTCACCTAACGAACAAATAACATGTGAACGAAAGTATCTTTTAAAATTAGTTTTTAAATCCATTTTTTCCTATTTTGTTTCCATTATTATGCACACAATAAAAGTCTTGATATCTTTTTAATAAAAAAAATATGTTAATTTCTCATCATTTTATTTGGGTAGATACAATAAAAAATTCCACGCATTCTTAAGATTGTGAATTTTGACCACTTGATTTTAAATATGAGGAACTTTAAAGAAATATCAGCCCCATCTGGTCAATCAACTTTTTTATTCAGAAACTTTTGAAGAGTGAAATTTTTACATGTTTTTTTTTTTAACTTCATGTTTTTAAAAAATATTTTTAAATATTTTGGCTTCGAACGTTAAATAAAAATAAAAAATAAAAAAATCACTGCATTTCTTGTAGTCGTGGTTTCTAATTTAAAGTATTTTCATTTTTATATTTGTAACAGTATTTTTTGACGCTTTTTATCAAAAAAATTCAACATTTGATTTGTCCCTGAAATTATTATACTGATATTGAATAAAGTGAGTAATCAATCAAAATTTATATTTAAATTAATTAGAAGCATCAATTTGTGTTTTGTGATATTTACACCTGTTTTTAAATTTTTTGTTGTAACTTGCTTTGCAATTCGCCACTATATCAAATGAACGTGAATACAGTAGGGGAATGTCAGAACATTTTCAAATTAGCTTCGTAGAAATATCAAAAGAATTTTAAAATCATTATTTTATAGTGAATTAGTGTAATTTATTCCTGTGTAAGTTAAATAAGTGAATTAGGGGTGGAAACTAACCTGATAATGAAGCTTTAACTCGTTTTTGAGCGCTTAGGTTAAGAATTCGAAATTTTCTTCTTTGGGAGTTTACTATCCACTGTTTTGGCTTTATAATTTTGCAGCTCAATATTAATTAGCGGTTCACTAATTAATGTTCATCGGTTTTTCGATGAAAATTGTACAAATTTTAGGTTTTATGATTTTTTAGAATTTCGGTCCTATCAGAATCAAAGAGCTTGCCGTTTTAGAATCATAAATTAATCGAATTGTGAGAATCTTCTATTACCTACTCAATTTGCATAAAATTAATAATAATTTAACCGAGAGAATTGTGTAAACATCTCGCCGCAGTAACATAATTTCTAATATCAAATTAATAATACGGTGTGAAATTACGGATGAATATTTCTCAATTCTTTAATTTATTTTAGGGTTCGAGTGTTCAAACTATTTGCTGAGTTCGTATTATTTTATATGAAATTTGTGTATACAAGGAGGCAAAATGTCGCATCACAGTGATGATACACTTTTACAAGCTGGTAGTGATTCATTTTGGGAGCCAGGAAATTACAAACGAACTACCAAGAGAATCGAGGACGGTTACAAGTATGAGATTATAATCAAAAATTCTATTTTATTTTTATTATAATGAAATTTATTACAGATTATGCACCGATCTAACCACCTTGATCCAGGAGCGTGCAGAAATCGAAAAAGTGTACGCTAAAAATCTAAAGACATGGTCTAAAAAGTGGGGAGACCTTATAGAAAAAGGTAATTATGCTTTTCATTGAAATCTTATCAAGTTATGATGGTTATTACACATACCGTCTGTCAAATTGTTATCGATGATCTTAGGAATTTCCTTATCAACATCGTGTATTGACTATCAATGGCAAGCATTGTTCCGCAATAGTATTGACGGAATAACTTGAAAGAACCCAGTGATATTTTTACAATTAGCAATTATCTGTAATAAAATTAATAATTAATTTGATTCCCAGGTCCCGAATATGGTACTACTGAAGCTGCCTGGAAAGGAATTCTCACCGAGGCTGACCGAATATCTGACTTGCATACCAAAATCAAGGATAATTTGAATGGCGATATAGTGACTGAAATCAAAAACTGGCAAAAAGACAACTACCACAAGGCTTCCATGATAATGCAAATTAAGGAGCGCAAAGAAATGGACGATAATTTCAAAAAGGCGCAAAAACCTTGGGCCAAATACCTCACCAAAGTGGAAAAGGCTAAGTTAGATTACCATGCGGCGTGTAAAACAGAAAAATCAGCTCAAAACCAAGAGCGTAATGCCAACAGCGACAGTTCACTATCGCCAGACCAGGTGAGATATAATTTAATTCTTCTATCATTTTCAAGCAATGATGATCATCATTAAAAAAATCATGAAAAAATTGCTTTATTTAAGCAAATGCAGTAAATGCTAAGTATTTTGTATGAGCTTTTTATCTATCATATTTTTGTTGCCTTCAAATTGTTAAAAAAATTGTTTGCGCTCCTAATGTTAAATTGTTTAGTTATTGAACATATTGAATGCTTTTGGCACACGGTTGACGAACCATAACGTATTATCTATGCGTTCTGATTCAACAATCAATTTATCTTTATTTATCGTTCATATTTAAAATGATTTTTAAATAAATAATTTACATCAAGACTTTCATTACAAAAAATACAGTATTAAATATTTGACAGTGCTAATTTGGGAATTAATTCTAAAATTTCAGCTCAAAAAAATGCAGGATCGCGTTCAAAAGACTAAAGACGAGGTACAGCGAAGTCGCGAAAAGTATGAACAGGCACTGGCTGACATCAATAAATACAATTCCACATATATTGAAGACATGAGCTCAGTGTTCACCAAGTGTCAGGAGATGGAAGAAGTACGACTACGTTTCTTTAAAAAAATCTTGTTTTCCATTCACGAAAAAGTTAACATTTCCGACAACCCGAGGTAAGAGAAGGAATGAAAATGTCCTTGATTTAGTTCTGTAAAAGTAATTGAAAGAAGCCATACAAAATTGTTTCAAACGCTTTTTCAAATGATTTCACAGCACGTTTAATACTTACATGCAGACAGTATAGTAAATCAGTTTAAATCGTAAAATAATTATCAAACTCATGTTTTTAGAACCATAATCTTTATTCTTGATAAATTTTGATTTCAGCAATTGCGTCGGATATTTATATTTTTTAATATTATGTATTTTTAGCTTACCACAAATTTATGAAGAGTTTTATCACAACATAAATCATGCGGACCACAATAAGGACCTCAAGTGGTGGTCTAACAACTACGGTTGTAATATGGGAATGGCTTGGCCTGCTTTTGTGGTAAGTGCTATGCATGTAGGATTTGTTTTGGCTGCCATTAATTTATTTGTTCTTAGCTTTTCCAAATTTGGAATGTTTTTTCATGTTAATTTTTCTGATTTTTTTTTTTGTTTTCAATGTTATTTATCATTAACCAATTAAAACAGGAATACACTGAAGAGTTTCGCGACATTTCTAAGGGCATCAAGTCGAAGGAAGCTCTGCCAACGGCGCCAATCACATTGATTCATCAAAGATCTGTAGCTGAGGATTTGCATGTAAACGCATGTTTTTTTACTTGTTTTATTTTTTCACTCTTTGATATTCACGTGACGATGATTCATCTAATCTATTATGAAAATATTTATGATTTTTCTTGAAGTTTGACTCGCTTGTAACAATATTATCTAAATTAAAAAAAAAATTTAATTTCAAATTCAATATTTTGTCCGTTGTTTTAAAGATAATTCAAATCCGAATGAATTTAATAGATCCAGAACATTGCATTTAAGGCTATTTTAATCTATTTAATTTAAAGGAATATCAATCAACCGGGAAGAATAACAGAATTTCCGCTGATTCGACGACAGTTGTGACGAAAACACACGTGGAGACCGTATCCAAGCCACCTGTAGTAGAGCAAAGGTCTCCACAACATCTTTCCAGCAACAATAGTGCCACAAGTCCTCGTGAAACACCCCGGGAATCGCCAGAATTTCAAAATAATTTAACGTGAGTATTTAGTTTTTATTTTGAAAAAAAAATTATCATATTATTACATTTTTATTAAATAATTTATTTTAGAAATGGCAAAAATGGAAAACCTGAGGCAAATCCATTTGAAGAAGAAGAATGGGACGAAAATGATGCTTCCGAAAGTATTCTGGTAGATAATGGTGAACCAGGAGTTCCAGTTAAAGCTTTATACGACTACGATGGTGCTGAAAGTGACGAATTAACTTTCAAGCAAGGTATAACAAATTTTTATAACAAAGTATCTTAATCTTTACAAAACATCTATTATTAGGCGAAGTATTTGAAAAGTTAGAAGATGAAGATGAGCAAGGATGGTGCAAAGGTCGCAAAAATAACCGAGTAGGACTATATCCGGCCAACTATGTCGAAGCAGTCAGCACATAAGACGTAAATTTTTCCACAAACACCCAATCCGTAGTTTTACAATCTTTTGATGAATTAGGAAAAACCAACCATTTTTGGAACTAACATTATAGGCAATTGAGACTATTTTAAGTGCAACTTCACTCTTTTCATGTACATTTTCATTGTACGATAATTTGTTAATTCAAGAATGTGAAGAAGACGCAAGTGCTGGTTCCACAAGCAACTTAAAATCGAACGCAAAGAAACGACGAATTTTTAGTGAATCTATTTGATGAATGTTTCTAAGACGTATTTTGTAGCAATAATAGATATAAACTGTTCATCTATAGCAGCTAAATAGTTTTTTGAAAAATTGATTGTGAAAATTGTTATTAAATCATATATATATGATAATGAAGTAGAGTTTAGTACTTATGTGTGACATTTAAAATGTAGTTATAAAAATCTATTAGAGTGAGGAAATTTATTTACCAATCATCCATTTTTAAAGTATCTAGTGTCAGCTATGTGAACTCAATTATTTGATAAGTGAAAACTGAATTGCCAAAATCAACAAAATAATCAAAAAAGGGCTCTTTTGGCATTGAAATCAATTTTGCAGAGCATTTACTTGCATTTTGCTGGTACATTTAAATAAAAACCTAATGTAAGGAATTTTACAACGTTAAAAAGCTGAAATCTATGTTGTGAATAATATGAGAACATAATATTATAAATTAAGTAAAATTTTTGTTAAAAGATCCTAAATTTTGTTTTCTATGAAAAATGCAAGTATCTACTCGATAAAGAAGTTATGAAATTTAATTGAAAAGGATGCAATATTTAATCAAAAAATCCATCAAACAGGACGAAAAATATGTTAGCAATTGCACTATATAAGAAAGTCCGGTGAAAGAATTTCTCAAAACTATTAACAATGCGTTCGATTTTAAATTGTCTTAACCATTGCGCTAGCGTCTTGAATATGAATTTGAAAATCGGTGATGACCAACCAAACAGAAAAACATAAAACAAGACCAATTTATATATTTCATATACAAGATTCCATACAAAAATGTCGCATTTTCTGCAACGAGCTACTGTTAAATTTCGATTGTCTTTGGTAGTTGAGTAGAGCAGTAATTTTATTAAAATTTAATTTTTTTTTAAATACTACGATCGTTAAAACTTTAAACTGTTTATTTATTCTATAGAATTGTTATTTTGTCACGATTTTCAAATTCAGGAAGCCAAAACATTGAAATTTTTATGGGAATGGATTATTTTTTGAATATTTATAGTTTAAACATAAATCGTTTGGACATTTAATAATTAATTATCTTGATTTACTTTAAAAACTAAAACTTTAATTTCCCTATAATCTAAATTATTTTATTTTCAGAATTGATTGATTGAACTAAAAAGAATATATTTAGTCTTATGTTATATCATCTTATCAGTATATACAAGAACTAATATGAGAAAATATAATATTAATGAAAGTTAAATGGTTTTTTATTAAGTTGTTTAGTTATATACATCCTGTATAAGTAATATTCATCCACATATAAAATGATAAATCGTTTGTGAAAAATTTAAAAAGATGTATTCACACATGCAGCATACATTTAATTGAATCATACATGTAGAATTCCTAACCCTGAATTCAAACTCTTTGTTGATAAATAAAAGTACATTATCATTTCAAATTTGTAAATCAACAAGTTTAATTCACTGCGGTAATAATTGTATTGGAAGGTTGGAAATTGATGACCTGAAAAATATAGGATGTCTCTCGAGTTGACTATCTTATCATTTAATATTTGGTAAGTTTTCTATACATTAAAAACAAGTTTTATAATATAATATTTTGTTTTCTAGGGGAATTCCATATATTTCAAAAGATAAAGATTTGCGAGTTCCAGAGATTGCTTCAGAATTAGCCAAGCAAGACTATGACTTAATCTCATTGCAAGAGGTCTGGAGCGAAAATGATTATCAGCTATTCAAGAGTGTCCTTCAAAATAAGCTTCCTTTTAGTTATTATTTTTATTCGGGAATAATCGGAAGTGGGCTGTGTATCTTTTCGAAGTATCCGATTATTTATACATTTTTTTATCCATGGTCATTAAATGGTTATGTATGTTATTAATGTTAAATCTATTTGATCAAGTATCACTAAATCTCTTATTTTTAGTTTCATAAGCTTCACCATGGGGACTGGTTTGGAGGCAAAGGTGTTGGATTTTGTCGGATCGCTGTAGATAACAAAGTTATCAACGTTTATCTAGCCCATGTAAGATTCAAAATTTGATAAACTATAGTATTCTAATTTGTAATTTGTTTGTCTGGCACATAGTTGCATGCTGAATATGATAGAAAGAATGATGATTATGAAACTCACCGAGTAACTCAAGCTTTTCATACTGCTCAGTTTATTGAGAGTACTAAAGGTGACTCCGTATTACAAATCTTAGCTGGTGACTTGAACACTGAAAAAGGTGATATTGCTCATAGGTGAGGAAGAAGTGTTTAATAACTCAAGTTGCTGAATTTAACTTAAAACTTTTACAGAATACTTCTATCCACATCAAATCTACAAGATCCCAACGGAAACACTAGAAAATTAGCTACAAATTTATGGAACCAAAACACTTATACAACAGAGCAGGAGAAACTCAAAAACCCAAATGGTATCCAAATTGATTACATTCTTTATCGTGTCAATGATGTTTATGATGTGAGTATATGATCATAGTATTTTACATTTACCAAAATATCCTGTCTTATAAATAAAATAATTTCAGTGCAAGGTGCTGGCCCATGATCTCCCGATGACTCAAAAGATTCCCAAATTAAATATCAGCTATTCTGATCATGAAGCCATAAGGGCAAAGTTTCGTTTGGAACCAGCATTGCCAAAAACTGTTGAACATTGTTATGAAGATTCAATAAGTTGCATTGGACCAAAGGAAAATCACCAGTTAAATTTGATGGAAGCAATCGAGCTGTGCAACAAGAAACTCAGACAGTTAGGATCTCACCGAAAAAGTTATTTTTTAATGGCTTTGACTACAATCGTCGTGTTGCTCATGGTCGTTGAACAAAAAGCTCCATATGGCTTGAAGATTGCCTTCTTACTTTTGAAGTTTTTGATGTCAGGACTAGCATTGTTTTTTTGTTTCATGTGTACCATGTGGAACAATATGGAAAAACATGCTACACTTGCGAGTAAGCTGAGTATGGAGGTGGCGTTGACACATATTGGTGCTGAAAAATAAGTCTTATTGATCAAAAATTGTCTGTTGAAGACTTAATATTTTATTTAACACAGTTTTGTTCAATTTATTTTATTTTGGTTTTTACAATATTTCATCTTAACACAATTAAGATAATAATTTTTGAAAATAAAGTATAAAAGCTTAATTAACAAACAAAAATCTAAAGTGATGAATTTAATATATAACTATTTTTCATCAATTAGCGAATTGAGAGCTATTTTACTTATATGACACATATATATACACAATTTATTCAACTCATACATTCGGGTTACGATAACTTATAGTGTCATTCTCTATTCCACGCACATTTATACCTAAAAACTCGTCGCTTGTATCATTCATAGCACTCTCGGGAATAGTTTGCATTGAAGAGGATGCAGAGGCATCGTTTTTAACCTCTAATGTGCTTTCACTGTCAGTTTCTGGAGATCTACTTTGATCAGATCGTTTACCAACTCGCGGTTCTTTGATTTCGACAACTCGGTATTGTCTACCTTTTCCTATCACTTCTGGTTGACTAGTGGTGTCTCTTGACCCATAGCCTTTCATCTTTCGTGCATTGAGATCTGCTTGTCGCTGGTTTTCCATAGATTGATATGAACTGCTTTGTGATGGCATTAGGCACTCATTTTCAAGATTACTATCACGAGCTCGAAAACCACGGCTTATGCCGCTTCCTACCACTCCAATATGCTCTGTTAAATCTTGCCTACAATAATTTAAAGTTAAAAATGTATCAAAAATAAAAACAAGCATATTACCTTATATCTGAGATGTCTAGCATCGTTAAAAACGATCGATACCAATTGCTGGCTTCAGTTACCGATTGTGGCATATTTATTTGGAATGGTGTATATGGAAAGCTATATTGGTGAGCGAGAGCTGCTATAAACATCTCTATACAAATCAAAAAATCTTGAAGTCTTGATGAGAGAATTTTATAATCATCTTCTTTAATGTCAGAATCAAACATGTCATGGATCACTCCGTAATATACGAGTACATTAATCAGCACTCCTTGGCTAAAAAAAATTTACCAAAAATTGATAAGAAGCTGATTAGTTCCAAATCGTTTTAGTATATGAAATTATATGAAATAAATATTTTATTACTTACAAAAATGAGAAAAACACAACTGCTTTAATGCACAAAAACTTTGGAAGAGGTTTCATTGGCCTCAACTCTTGACGATTTGCTTTGTAAAATAACACCAGACAATACATAGCAATGATTTGCGCGACATTATTTATAAATGTGATGTAAGGAAAAGCTACATTCAGTTGAAATGATCCTTGTCCGTATACTCCGTTGAGTTCGCATATCCTAAAGCAAACAAAAATTTGTTTTTAATGGTCAGTAGGATGTTTTTGTTGTAAACTTACACAGCAATTAAAGTCGTTACAGGTCGGATGATAACATATTGTAGAATCCCATGTTTGCAGTTATGTATGAACACTCTCCCCATTTTCCATGGTTTCATTAAGCACAAAGGAAAGAAGTGGTTAACCTGTGGATAGCATTAAATTATTTATTAACGAGGTCAGAATTATATGCAAAAATGTGTAACTGCTCTTACTTGTGGTTTAAACTGCATAGCAACTTCTATATCCATCTCCAAACTAAATAAAATATTGATTAATAAATTAAAAATTTATAAACATACAAAGATAAAAGATTTCACCTTAGAAAATTGATTCAAAAAAGGAAACTTATATGGTTTCAAATACCAGAAATATTAAAAACCACATCAGTAAGATTAGAATGAATGAGTTAACATGTCAGAAAGTTTAAAGTTGAAACTTTTTGCAGAAGGCGGATGTGTCAATAGTGTCGAAAGCTTTAGAGTAATCAAGGAGCAGGAAAACTGTTACTTTGAATTTTTGGTTTAGAAAAAATGTTTAAGATGATGACAATATTTTAAAAATTACCTTAGAAAGTTGAACAAATATTTCATGAAATTGTAAATCACATACGCCTCGTAGCACTCACGAAAACTATCCATGTAAATTGAATACCGTGGAAAAATCAAACCGAGCATCTAAAATACAAAATAAGTAAATCGGAAAGCCCAAAAAATATTTTATAATTACTCCATTGACAGCGTAAATGGGGACCTGTAAAAAGAATGAAAATTAAACTTAGCAAGTAGGTTAAAAAAGTTTTCAAAAAGTACACACCATCCATAAGATCCTAATGATGTGTTTCTGCAAAACTGGTTTTGTGTAATAAGTTAGATGCTGAATTATATGCCAAACAGTAATTGGAAGGGCACAAAGAACAAAAAGTGCTCCAATCAGAATAAGCTGATCTTTTTTGTTTAAACCATCTTTCACAGTCTCAACAATAAGTATTGGAACTAGGAAAATAACTAGCAATGAGTATATAATAATCAGAAGAGGTCTGATAAAAATTCTCCATCGCGAGAAGCAATTTGCTACACTTGAGATGCACATTGTAATTTCACATTCATAAAATTAAACTCTTTTTATTTTTCACATAACTTCCATTCAATATTTAATGCGATTATGTATTTTTCATTCTAAAATATTTTTCTGTTTTTGTTTTGTTGATGTTTTTCTGAATAATTGACAGCTACTACAGGAGTCTGATTTTTTCAAGAAACATCGATTATTATATCAATTTTTCAGAATCGATTAATTGACAAAATCAAAATATAAGAGAAACATTCTAAAAAAAAACAATAATCTGACTACTCCTTTCTTATTTCATATACATTTTTATATACAAATATGGTACTCAATGCAAATATCGATGATTTTTGTCGATAATCGATTTCCAAAATCGAAATATCGGATTCTTCCAAAAAACCCCTCCCCGCTTATATATGCTTCGCCTGGCTTTGAAACTTCAAATGAATATTTTCATCCGTTATTTTTACATGATACCGATTTCGAAAGATTAAACCATTTTTTTGTCAATTCTGTTAAGATTTGTTGATATTTAAAATCTTCAAACCTATCAGAAAACAGTGGAAACATCATTTTTTTTTTTGAAAATTATGTGATTTTCATCCATATGAAAACTGATTAATCTGAGACTAATCGGTGTTTCGACTTTCGTTCAATCAGTTATTACAATAATCGATTATAAATCAGACACAATTAGTTTTTCGGTTTTTGAAAAGGTTCTTGATTTTCCAGAGTGGAAATCAATTAACACGAGGCCAATTAGTACATCATTTGCAGTGCTCAGCCGAAAAACTTGTCATTTTGGTGTAAAATAGTTGGAAAAGAAAAGCAATTGCGTGGTCTTTTCCTTTTTTTTGGAATTGTATTAGTGTGCGCGTGGAAACTAATTAATTTAAGTTCAATAATTGGTAAGTTAATAGAATTTCTTGCTATTCAAACAAGGGCTTGGATTGCTTCTATACTTTTCATTCATCAGATAATGAACTCGTGAATCGCTGATTAAACACCGATTGCAAAAGTGAAAAAACTCCATGCCGCTTAATTAAAGATAGTAATTTGTAAATTTGTTCTGTCTGATATGTTACATTTACAAGATAAAGGTGATAAATAACTCAATTTTTATCACAGATGTAGAAATTTCATGGAGTATGTAATACAATTTCTTTCAAATCGGGAAATCAGCTCATACTTATTAATTAGTGATTTAAAGGCAATGTGTGTAAATCTAAACTTCTTTAAATTAATATCTAATTGAACGCACCAATTTCGACTTGAATAGTTAAACTACGTATGACAATGTAGAATATAAATCTGCATTGAAAATCATATCGACAGTTCTTGTACGTTCATAATTGTCCACTTGGAATGAATTGTTGGAAAATAAATAGGGGGAATCCAAATTTTATATGCTAGCGGCTAGTAAAGAAGCCCTCCAAAGTATTTCTAACTGAATTACAGATATGAGAATTGAGCATGCAGTAAAAGTGGAAGTGAAATAACTACTGATATAATAATATTTTATTTCTACCAATTTCTACCAAAAATTTAGAAAGAATATCTTTTAAAATTTATTTAGACCAATTAGCATACTACCCAAAATTTTTAGGTAGAAATTGGTAGAATTATGTATAAAAATTCTCAAAATTTTTTAATTTCATAATAATTAAAAACATTCACACAGTTAACATTCTTATATTTCAATTGTTTTTAATTTGTAGAAGCAGACAAAGAATGAGGAAGCAAACTGTATGCTTTCTGATGCTGGCGCTGCTTTCAGTAGCTGTTGCACAGTCAGATTCTGAGGATGATGGAGCTATAGAAGATGAAGTCGTGATTGAATCAACGAGTGGAGATAGTCGAGAGTCTATACATTACCAAAGTCCTTATGCAGATCCAAGTCTCTTCTATTTTGCTGATCATTTTGATGATATAGAACAATTTGTGACCAAGTGGATTCCATCTGAAGCAAAGAAAGAGGACGCATCTGAAGAAATTGCAAAGTATGATGGAGAATGGAGCTTAGAATTACCTCAGCGTAAAGTCCTGCAAAATGATATGGGTCTTGTGCTCAAGTCTAAAGCAAAGCATGCCGCAATCTCATCTCGCTTAAATAGGCCATTCACCTTTACTGATAAGCCACTATTTGTTCAATATGAAGTTCTTATGCAAGAGGGTCAAGAGTGTGGCGGAGCTTATCTCAAACTTTTATCATCCGGTAAAGAAACCACAGATCTGAAACAGTTCCAGGACAAAACTCCTTATACAATCATGTTTGGACCAGACAAATGCGGCAATGATATTAAACTTCACTTCATCTTCCGCCACGTTAATCCCAAAAATGGAACAGTCACCGAAAAACATTGTAAAAAATCCAAGTGAGTATATTGTAAATTCAAATTAAATTATCAAATTTAAATAACGACGAATTTTAGGGACCGATTGGAGGAACCCTTCAAAGATAAGCAGCCTCATCTTTATCAGTTGAGTCTCTATCCCGACAATACGTATAAAATTCGTGTAGACAATAAAATCGTTAATGAAGGCTCCTTGCTCACTGATATGACACCACCTGTGAATCCCCCTAAGGAGATCGATGATCCTAATGACCGCAAACCAGAAGATTGGGATGAGCGTGAGAAGATTCCAGATCCAACCTCTCATAAACCTCATGACTGGGACGAAGACGCACCACCACAAATTCCAGATCCAAATGCAAACAAGCCTGAAGGATGGTTGGATAACGAAGAAGAGATGGTACCAGGTAAGGTTTAAATTTCTCATAATCTATAAAATGTTAATAACATTTGTATTAAAGATCCAAATGCTGAGAAACCAGCTGATTGGGATGCAGAAATGGACGGTGAATATGAGGCACCTTTAATTCCAAATCCTTCTTGTGAAGGTGCTGTTGGATGTGGTGCTTGGAAAGCTCCTCTTGTCTCAAACCCCGATTACAAAGGAAAATGGAGAGCACCACTCTTGGATAATCCCAACTATCAAGGCAAATGGGCACCGCGCAAGATTCTCAACCCTGAATTCTTCGAAGATCTTCATCCATTTAGAATGACTCCAATTGCTGCTGTTGGTTTTGAGTTGTGGACCATGTCCGGTGACATTCTTTTTGATAATTTGGTGATCACTGACGATGAAGTATTGGCCAATGAATGGGCTGAAAAGACATTCAACCTTAAGAAGCAGCAACTCGAAAAGCAAGCAGTAAGTGATTTTCTTCCTTTGGTTTTTAAACAAATTCTTTAATATTTCTTGGTGAAATCTTTTTTACTTTGAACAAAATTATGATTAAAAGGACACATTATGGGAGAGAATGATGCGATATATGAATTACAAACCTGGCTGGTGGTTTGCTTACTTTATCTATTGTCTCATTCCAATATTGGTTTACATTGCGTTCTTACTTTCAAGACGTGGCAAGGATAATGATGATACTGATGAGGTAGCGGAAAGTATAATATTCAAATCTCCAAATCGCACTTGCCTCATTTTATCTAAGGATTGTTAATTTCGTCACGTATTATCCTGAATACCAAATTTTTAATCTTCAGTCTTCGCATAGATATTTGAGTGTTTGTAGTTTTTGCTGTCACATCGTATATATGATATATAGCCAGAATTATTTTTATTTACACCCAATTTATTGCTCTCTTTTCAGGAATCCTTTGTCTCAAAGATTAAGAACTTAGTCAACGAGTCACCCTACGTAGTTGCAGTTGTATTAGTTGTTGTTGCCCTCCCCATTTCGATTATTGTGTATTTCTTGTGTTCCTCTAGCAAGGTAATTTTAATAATTTTAGAAATTCCTAATTAATAATTCGGTTTTGAGTGAAGTCCTTAGTTAAAAAGTGGAATCATTCATATTTTGACACTCAATATTGTTCGCAATAATACCGTAGTAAATTAAGAACTTCAGTGATCAATAAATAAAGTAATAATTTTTTTAAATTACATATTCAGCCACCACCACATCGCTCCACCAAAAAGACTGACACCCCAGTGCCCGACGATGAGCTGATTGGAGAGACTACTGGCCGTAAAAGCGTTCAAAAGAACAAACTGGATCTCAATGCAGAATTGGAAAGTGATCCTGCCGATCAAGAGGAGGACGAGCAGGATGAACAAGAGACTGATGAACCGCCACCAGCTGAAGAGAAAGAAGAAGTGGCCGAAGAGGTCAATACTAAGCCAAATACTAACGAATCGAGTGGCACCCGAAAGCGTAAACCAAGAAAGGAATAAATTCCACAATAAAATTGCCGCAAAATAGCGACGCAAGTCCAAAAATGAATCCATCAGAGCTCACATCCAATATCAGTCATTCGCATTTATTTTAAGCGGCCAGTTTAGAAGCTCCTGGATAAACTCATTTTATAAATTAATTTTTTCATTGTTTTGTTTGAAATGGCATACGTATAAGTAATAAGAGCTAGTGTCTCATCTCGTGTTTGCCATGACGTGTATAATTTGGAGGATAAGTGGCGATTATTTGAAATATTTCCGTAGTATTAACCACTATTCGAAAAGTAGCGTCTAAGAAGTTAAGGAATATTTCTGGAAACTTTGTCACAAACAAAATATGTATTCAGGAATTCCTTAATGTATTCACTTCAATCTACTTTTAAATCAACGAAAACACCACATCCTTTAAGTTATAATCGCCTTGGATCTAATGAAATATGTTTGACATCATAAAAAGACGGCTCCAAAATAGAAAAAAAAATGCGATATAGTTCGCCAGTATAAATTGCTGAGCCCAAATGTAAAAATTAAAAGTATGTCAGTGAAACACTTTGCTTTTTTATTTATTTAACTGACGTCTACACTTTTGGACTAACATTTGAGCTCAGTAATTGATAAGAGGACCAAACTCGTGTAATTTAAATAAATTTGAAATAAGTTTGAAATTTTATTCTTTTTATTTTCCCGTACTCCTTTTTGAATTTGAATGCTGGTTATTTTTCTTATAACTATCTCTGTTGGTTTTGATCTTGTAATGTACTATGCTGACTATGCTTTGGAGCTTCCTCAATTGCTGGTGTATCTTCCAAATGATTAGCATTTTGAATAGTTTTGTAGACTGACATAGCTTGTGCCACAAGTCCTAAAATTTTCAAAAATTGCTCAAGTAAAATGCAATATTAAATTGTTGATTTTAATTTGTTTACCTGTAACATCAGATGCATTTGCTGGCAAAATCAACGTATTTGAAGTCTTGGCCAATTTTCCAAAAGCTTGAACATAGTTTTCAGCGATCATGAGAGATGCGGCCTGTTTGCCTTGATTTATGTTAAGTGCTTTAGCCACTTTTTCTAATCCTTGAGAACGAGCTTCTGCCAATGCAATTAAAGCTGCCGCCTGTCCAGCTGCCTTATTAATTTCTTCCTGCTTTTCAGCTTCTGATGCGAGAATTCTTGCTTGACGTTTGCCCTCAGCAATGTTAATATCCGCTTCTCGAATACCCTCGGATTCTAAAACAACTGCACGCTTCCTTCTTTCAGCTTCAACTTGCATTTGCATCGCTTCTTCAATTCGGGTTGGCAGTTTTATGTCTCGAATCTCGTAACGAAGGCATGCAATACCCCAAGCTTCACTTGCTTTGTTGATGGATTCTACGATAGATATATTCAATGATTCTCTTTCTCTGAAGATTTTATCCAAAGACATTTTGCCAAGCTCTGATCTCATCGTCGTTTGTGCAAGTTGTGATATAGCTACAAAAAAAAAGGACCTGATAGTACGAGATCTAAATCGAGTTTATGTGTATTCAACAATACTGAGAAAAACCCAGAATTTAAAATAGAAGGTATGTACTCTATTATTAATATTCCCAGTATTGATGAAAACACCTTGAAACGATTCAAAAACCCCAAGAAGCGTCTTCGACTCCATAAGAACTGTTATACGCGTTGACAATTCGAAGGTACAACACTCCATCAATGCTAAGGTTCACATTATCCAGTGTGATTGCAGATTGTTTTGGAACTGTAGAAGAAATATGTTTTAATCTTCTAAAATAATCATTTAATAAAGACAATATCATGAAAAGGACATACCATCAATAGCGATTTCTTTCAGAGACTGCACATACTTTACTCGATCTAAAAATGGTATCAGTATTTGAAGTCCCGGTTCCAGAATTCTGTTGAATAAGAAGTTAGAATCATTGATTGCTTTTTGTATTGATGTTTCTCACCGATTGAATTTTCCCATTCTTTCGACGATCCATGCTTCCTATAAAATAAGAATAACTTTTAAAAATTTGAATAGCGTCGTAAAGATTGGAGTTTTAAAAGTTTTATACCAGGATTTTCCACGAAAATCATTCTGAGATCAAAATATAGATCAAAGCTTCTTACCTGCTGAGGAACAAACATGATAATCGTATTAAGCGGTGTGGTATATTTAGTTCGATAAGGTTGATAACTCGAAACATTTCGCAGCGCAAGTGGTCGCAATATTGAGCGAACAGTGAATGCCATCGTGAAGATTGAGTGCTTGTAGAGTTTTTTAATCAGTTGACGAGCTTTTTAAGTTTTTCTGTTACTGTTTAGTTTTTAATTACACCACATTCTACTATTATTATTCATACTAAAATTGCATAAAAATGTAAAATTTTGCTTCTCCGTCTTTTGGAAAGCGAATGAAGTACCTAAAATAATATATATTTTTAATTATATCAACATAAATCGAGTAACAAATAGATTTTTCAATCGTATCGTAACAGTTTTTAGCTATGTTAGGTATCATTTCTAATTAATCTACCATGAATGATGAGCACCTATATGAGAAGAAGAAATAAACCGGAGAAGTTCATATTTTTCGAAACTTTTAATGTCAGACGACGCATGAAGCGCAGTATAACGATGTTTCAATTTAAATGCGCCAAAAAGTTAATTAAGTTTCCCATTTATGTTTTAAAAAAAAACAAACTTTTACATATTTTATTACATTTTTGTAGCAAGTCACCCGAATTTGATGACTTGCCGTTTCATACATATTTTCATTTCTATGTGATTATAAAAACCGTCAATAATGAAAAATTATTTTAAACAATAATAAATCTTTACTAAGGTAATCTTAAAAAAACGATTAATTTTAAAAATCTTATCAATTTTAATTCGTAAAGTCATGTAAAATTCCACTTTTTTTTCTTTTAAATGTGTTTTTTGATCAGTAAGTAAGCATATATTTATTCGCCCAAAATCGTTACAAAATTAACATAAAATTCCTAGTCTGATACAATTTTTATCAAATCTGTTTTAAATTTCCAAATTTCAGTTCTAATTTTTTATCCAGCAAAAAAGAAATGTCTCAAAATTTTTAATTGACAAAGCACGCTTTGTTTTTAACGGCACTCGTTCCACTAGTCATTTAACGTTTTTCCCCAACTTAAATATTCTTAGCAATATTTTTAGAGTTAAGAAACTTTTAATTAAGTTTTTCAATATTACGAACCCAAAAGCAAAATATACAAGAAAGTATAAATTGTAGCCAGCTATAGTCGCGGTAAGCTTTATTATAAAATATTTGAAATAAAAATTCTGATTGTTTATGAGATGCATTTCTTTTAAAAGCAATTTTTACATAATACGACTCAATAAAGAACATATCAGCGATACACTAAATTTATGCATCATTAAAAAATTAGAAAGATCGTTGATTCTAAAATATGTCATAATTATATAAAAGGTGCTGATCAATATTATATCAAAGCTAGCAAATAAATTATATTTGAATAATATTATTCAACGCCTTTTACAATTGATTTCAACATTTTTAGATGGTACGGAGAACAATGAGATATAAATTTGAAATAAAATTATAATTTAGACCTTAAAGCATAATTCAAAGCAAAAAGTTTAAATTTTAAACTTATAAATACATCATTCGTTAAAAGATTATTCCGACTCTCGCTGTTCAAAACAGTGCAGAAATTTTAACATAAACTCTCTGCAAAACGGCGCTTATGGTTTTTGTGTACATAAATTGAATTACATAATTAATTGTTAACCGTTTGAATTATTAGATTTCTCTTAAATCGGAATCCTTGCAATTGTAAATTAATCGATTTCAAGAGGTTATTGGCTTTGTGGTTGATAGCTGAAATATTCTTCAATTTGTTTTCTTGAATCATAGTAGACGTTGAATTCTCTTACAATCTAAGTGTGAGAATTTTTTTTAATTATAATTTTGCATCATGGTTCCGTGTCTTGAATAGTGTTGATGATGATCTAAAAGCTATTGGATAGAACTTTTAGCTTTGCATGGGTATTTGATATACATTTGATTTAAAGTTGCGAGGACTTGAAAACTTCTTTTATTTGAAAACAATCAATTTCATGGATTGATGCGATTTTGTTTGCAATTCATATAGTGTAGAGAAATATCAAATAATTTCAGGATCATCTTCAGCACTTCACCAATCAACTATTCATAAGTATTAAATATAGTTAGTTGCCAACTTATCTTAAATTTTGCATTCTCATTTATGTTATGTGTGTTTATTCCTGTCGGTACAACGATTTTTTTTTTGAAGAAAACTTAAATTCTCTAATCATTTTTTTTTACTTTTGTTGCTGCGTGGTTTTTAAATATGTTTAAACAAATCGTTTGAATGGAGATCACATTAAAAATATTTCATTAATATATTTTTTCATCTTTTTAAAATAGATTTTTCACTTTTCTTTTCAAATAACGTATTCATATATAGTAGTATATTTTTAAAATGTTTAATTTCATTTTATGTTTTTTTCCCTTTTGTGATTTAATTAATATTGCGAAATTTATTCATCAAATGTTTTTTCATGTTAATATTTATAATAAATGTTTAATATTTACGAAAAAGATTCTTAATTTTACAACTTAATTTTTAAAATTAACTTGTCTCTTAATTCACTGAGCCCCGGGATTCTGACGAGACTTACTCTGTGCCTGAATAAGTCTTTCTTTCAAGTATATATATAAGGACATCGCCAGCTCAACTTGCCCGTTATTATGACATAAAAAAAAACACAAAGATCCTGTCCGTTTTTTTGTGTTTGAAGTACGTAAAGTCATAAAATATAGTTTAAAAAAAATTTCGATAAAAATTGATTTCTAAAAACTATTTTTGATTTTTTTTTGTTAAGTGCTGGGAGCAGGGCGCTTAGATTGCATATTGTTCTTTTTTTTAATAAATTAACTTTGATTTTTTACTTGAATAAAAAAATTTAGTTTAAATACGAATTTTCTAAAATAGTTAGTTAAACATAAAAACATCAACCAATCTTTTATATTAAGGTTTATAACAGATAAGTTGTATATTACAAAAAACTGAAGATGTAATTTTTAAAACATAATATGTTTTTAGATTGTATGCAATATTTTTTGTTATAAAGAAAGATCAAATTGAAAAAAAATTTAAAAACTAAAAAATCAAAGCTAAAATATTTGGATTGCATGCAATAAGTTAGCCATTTCAACCTGGGTGGAAAACTACCGAATTGAGTTTGTTGGCAAGGATCTCAATTATTATCAAGGATGAACACTTTATAATCTATATCTTTATAATAATTTTTTTTTTCGATTAATTATCAATCACTATCCATAGAGTCCATTTTATACACTTTCTACACAACCAACTACGGTGTTCATCCTTTTGCATTCACTTCATTCACTAAACGTTAATTATTTCGGGTCATTGGAGCTACCATCACTGATAGCGTGTTGGATTATGTTTGTAGTAGTTGTGGTCATTGTGCTACCAGGGATATGAGTCACTGGCACATCTTGAACATCCCAAATCTCCTCCAGGAAGCGCGGTAATTTACGATTCTTGAGCTTCAGTGAGAAGCACATTTCGGAGTTTTGGTTGCCCAGAGTGCGTAGCTCTGTTAAAATGGACAAAAGCTTTGCGAATATGATACTGCATTTGGCATCACCACCATGCCGATTCATTATATAAATCTTGAGTGTGTCTATGTAGTAGCTTTGAATCTGGTCCACCAGCTCAGCTTGCTCAAGTCCTGGCCGATCTGAAAATATTACGATCGCTGTAAGCAGCGCATACTCCACATTGTCTACGGTCATCGAGTACATTTGCCGACAAAAATGCAATAAATCTTCAATGGTATCTGCCATGCCTGCCATTCGATAAGAATCACGCGTGTAAGATCGATTGTTGGCAAACAGAATTGAATCGGACACGGCATCGTAACGACGAGCCATACGCAACATCATTACTTCGCTGGAACAGGCCTAGAATATAATTATAATTATTATAATTTCAATAATAAACAATATAACTCTATAATTACCTTGAGCAGTGTTATCTGATCTTCCTGCGGTATTTTTGTAAAAGCTGGCAGTCCTTTAGCAAACTCAACAATCAGTTGAACTGTCAGTATGGTTATTTCGGTAATATGCCGAAAGTGTACATCATTTTGATCTTCCACTTCTTCATCATCATCACTTTGTGAACTCTACAATTATAGGAAGTAAAATTTAATGAAAAGTTTTAATATTTATGTTGTATTATTATCAACTTACAAATACTATCCGCTTCAAGTCTTCTTCTGAAGGTTGCTCGTAACCGTCCTGATACCAAATCAGTTTGTAAATAACTGCCATCTGATTGGTGGAGAGCTGAGATATGTTGCGAGATTTATTCTCGATCAGCAGTTTTTCAGGCAAAAGTTGTTGAAGGGCAGCGTGTGGGGGTGGATCGCACTTCATCAGTTGTGGGAGAATATCCGTTTTGAATGTGTTGAGGAGTTTCTGGGTAGACTTGAGGGAGGCTAGATTACTAGGGCCAATGGGTACCAGAGAAGATGACGGCAAATTGGTGGCCGGTGAGCTGGTAGTGGTTTTGTTATCTTTTTCTTTTTGCGCCTTTTTCTCTTTTCGCTTTATTGCACATTGGTTTTCTGGCACCACACACTCGGGTCGCATCCCAACGGCTAAACACTTTTTTAATCGGCACTCTTGGCATTTTCTTCGCATATACATATCCATTTCACACTCATGTCCAAATTTACAACAATAAACAGCATTTTTTGTAACGCTGCGACGGAAGAAACCTATAGGAAGAATCAATGCAAATTATAATTACAATGTTGATATTATTTAAACAGAGATTGAGCATATTGTAATTAGTATCTCACCTTTACAACCCTCACAAGTTAACGCATTGTAGTGATAGCCCGACGCCCGGTCTCCACATACCAAACAAAGTTCTTCCTGCTGTCGAGGAACCGGCCCCTTTTTTCCTTTTTTAGAATCCATGCTCTCTCCTAGAGCGCCACATACACTATTTATATGACCAGGCGACAAATCTTCAATCCCCATTTTTCCGTTGGGGCTGTAGGATTCGTAGCTTGCGTTAGACATAGGAGAGGAAAAGCCACTTATAGTGTTTTGGTGATTGGTACCTGCCTCGTTCATGTTTGATTGGTTCGTAAGCCAATCGTCACTGAAATTTTAGAGATGCATTAAATAAATGTAACAAAATATTTTTCAAAAGGAAACATTCGATGAACCTTATCCTTATTATCTGGGTCAACTATAAATCAATGCAGAAATGATTCATGGCCTGAATAATATTCCTCACCTTTCTAATCGAGGTTTCTTGTGCACATACATGTTCTCGCCGTAAGGCTGACTATTTCCAACTGTGTAATTTAGAGGCTCCACTTTAACGGATGTCATAATTACATTTTCCGTTTTCATAGCGTCTAGCGAGACGCCGCTCGAGAGCGTCTCTTGAGTACCGTCTACGTTAATCGGTTTGAAGTAATTGCGCTGCTGCAGATCCTGGAACTTGGCAGTGTTTAATGAGCTGGAGTTAAGATTTGGTGTAGTACGGTACATGACCAAATCATTCTGAAAAAGAAAAAAAATGCATTTCAAACAAAGGAATTAGTGACGTCATGATTTTCAATATCTGTTATCTTGTTTTTTTGCATCAAAGAAAAGCCAACCACTTGAAGAATCAGGCCACAATTTGCATTCGAAATTCCAATCATTTTATAATTTCCATTTTCAAAAATCAAGATAGTGATTCGCTGAGCACTCACAAATTATTATTTAGAAATTAACTGCATCAGATAATCAGTGTAATTTTGTGAATAACTAAATAATTGATGCATTTCTTCAATCGAATCTGCAAGTCAATCGTTTTGTAAAGAATTTTCTAGTTCACTTAGTTGCACAACTCACTACATAAAAAGTAGCTTAGTAAAGTAGCCACGAGTATATAGATCAATATTTCATTTTATGCGGTGGCTTAATTACTGAGCCAATCATGAAAAGTGGAATAAAATAAAATGCATGCTTAATGCAACAAAAGCGAACAACGAGTAAGCAAGAAAAAAAGAAAAGTGATCTTTGAGAAAAAGATGTAGTTTAGAAAGAAAAAATGCACTTTGTCAAGGACATTTGAAACTAATCTATGCACACCACGACTACACGATTTTGCGCTTATGTTCTGCTATGAGTCGCCTTTAAATGCCAGCTTTGTCGAACCATGTAGCTCCATCAATAAAAAATAATTATGAAAACTGTATTGGCTGTGTGTCACGAACTGAACGAAATGAACTATGTCCTTGAAGAGTGCAATAACTTCTCTCAACAAATATTAAAAACTACTACACTTTTTCTTCTTTTCTATAAATATACGACACTATTTATTCGTTCAGTTTTGCCAAAAAAAAAAACAAAAAAAAATATTTAACCCGATAGAGATATTGAATTGAATTAAATTCATAAATAATAAGGTTGATAAAAGCGAGCGATGCATTGCGAAAATCCCATAGCGAGCAAAAATTTTGCGTAGTCTTGTTGTGGTTATTATCTATATTTGTATATATATAATATGGAGCAATAGGCCCGAAATCATCACGTGACCCACTTTTTTTACAAACTTAACACAATATCATAATGAATGAGCGAGTCTTGATATCTCATCTCTATAGCGTAATATATATATATATATTTAATTTTTTTTGCTTTTAAAATGTAAAATATTTTTTTTTTCAACAAATAAGTGCACCAATACAACCAGCCAACCAGCCAAACAGACTCTTTGTTCAGAAGTATGAGAAAGTTATTGAAAGTGTCCGATTTTATCGTACTTTCCCTCTCGCAATTGTTCCACAATTATTAGAACTTCAGATTACTAGATTCACCACTCGCCGCCGACTAAGCGGAATGCCTCATCTTGATTTTTAAAATTGTTTTTCATTATAATAGAAGGGAATTGACGTGAAATATTCATGCGAACCGAGACGCGAACTCACAAAATACCTTCTAACGAGCTATATCCATTAAATAATGACACATCAACAATTCCGATGTTGGTTTGAAGACACTGGATAGCTTTATTGCAGTATTTAATATGTAATTTCAACATAAAATCAATAAAAAACTTAAATAAAAAGTAAATTTACAATTTTATAGATCCGAGTAGTATTGAAACACTTTCTTTCAAAATTTTAAGGTAGAGCAATATAAATTTGTTTTTGCTTAAATTGTTTATGTCCGTACAAATATGTTATGGAAAAGATGAATTAGAAAAAATAAAACTATTACTTTTAAGAGTTTATGACTAAATTGTCCTAAAACTCTCGCAAATTGAAAATAAAATATAATTTAGCTGTTTTTATTGTTCATCCTGTGATATTTAATAACGTTGGTGCTTCATGCCTTACGCGTAGCCTAACGTTCAGCTTCAGCATAGCATTCAGCAAGAGATTTTAAAATGTATGTTTTTGCGGTAAAAATGTTCTACCTTATTTTACATTTTAAATGTAATTTCATGCAATAAGCACATTATTTTGGAAGCAATTTAAGCAATTAATGTATTGTGAATTTGGAAGAAAATTTTATAATATTTTACTATATTAACATATTAGTTTTTCATTATAATTTTTGAACTTTTATAGCTTGAAAAGAAAATCCCAACAAGACAATAAAAGCGATGTCAATTAGTTTAGAGAAAATCTACATTTGATTCAACTTTCTAATACCGCTTTATTTCTGTTTCTTGTCAACAATTGTCTTGCAAGGCATTCTGAACCGCTTCAATAATGATTCTGTATTGTTGCTAGGTATTTCATATATTCTCAATATCATATAAAGTTTGATTTATTTCAATTAAGATATAATTGTAAAATGTTATACTTTTTGAGGTTCATTAGTCTATCTTTTTTATTAAATTTTTGCTGATCAGAACCCTCCAAAAGACATATCTTTTGAGGCTCAATGACGATAGGTTTTTTCATTTGCTGGCCAATTTCATCATATAATTGTTGGAGATGCGACGCACTTCTCAAGCATAAATCTCTGCTTTTTCGGTAGTACAACATTGTCTAAATGAACTATTTCAAAATGGGCTGGAAAACCGTCTTTATTGTTATTTTCAGGAAAGTTTACAATTTGATCGCACACCCTTTTGATGAGAAGTTTACTTTTTGTTTCAACTTTTTCAAAAAAGATCCTGAATATATCAAAGTCTGGAAGTAACACGTCTGATTCAATTTGCTTTGCCATGTTAATTGAATAATTTTGAACAATCTCTAATCAACCTTTATAATTTATTTTTTATTTATTTTCATTCAATTATTTATTTATTTATTTATTTATTTATTCAAAAACAATTTGAATATGATAACATCAAACAATATAAATTAATTGAAGATATTTATAGCATTAACAAAAGTCGATGTTATCGATATGTAATCTCAACTGCCTGAATTTTGCATGAAGGATCTTTTCTTTATCTAATAAACAAACCTGAATAGTGAAATACATATACAGTGAAACTTGGCTATAAGGATATTATAAAAAATTTATACAGTGAAACTTGACTCAAAGGATAATATAAAATTTTATGTACAAATTGACTAGAATAACCAATAACTCGAACCCTTATTTTATTTAAGTATAAACATAATTCGTTTGTTTTCTGCTATCTTTTATTTTTGCAAGTTCGGACTCCTCATAACACAAATTTTGAATTTCTTCTTATGATGATGCAGGATATGACGCTTGTTTTTTTTCAACGAGATATAACTTCATTCAAAAAAAAAATGTTTTCTATGAATAAAGTGATATGGCACTTACCTATCTTACGCAAATAATTATGCAAACACTTTTACCCGCATTTGTGGACAATACGAAAATCAGCTAAAATTAGAGGACTACGCTGACAAAATCTTTTATAAATTTACTGTTTTACCTGGATTTATCTTGAATTGCAATAAATATTTGCTCATCCACACATGAATTTCAAAAAAAGATAACATTAATTGCGGTCATAGAGCTCATTGTTCTATTCTTTCCAAGAAAGTATAAAAAGAAGTAATTGCTACTAAACCATATCATTTTTCATCCGAATATTCTTCGGAACTGATCATTATTCAAAATGGTAAAATTAACCAATTCAAAAATTAAGTGAAACTAACATAATTTTACCAACAGAAGGGAATTTTCGTATTAAGTATAATTTTGCTGGTGGGATTAATAAATGCCAAGCCAGTAGAGGATGAACCCAAACAAGAGGTGACTGAACAATTAGGTGAATTATCACCAGAAGAGATTGCCGGAGAGTTTGAAGGAGATATGAAGCTGACCAATGCTCAGTTTGTTAACCTTATGTCGAAAACTGGAATTGTCAACACCAACTACAGATGGCCAGGTGGAGTCATTCCATATGTTATTGGAAATGAATATAGTAGGTCCTTTTACTTCAACGATTTGATACATTAATACAATTCTTTAAGGACATTTAATTGATGTTGGTTCCGATTCTAACAGATGCAGCTGACCGAACTTTGATACAAGCAGCGATGGCAGCAATCCAAAGATTAACATGTATTAGGTTCGTTGCAAGAACCACACAAGCCGATTACATTTCTTTATACAGTGGAACAGGGTGTAGCTCTTGGGTAGGAAGAGTTGGTGGCAATCAAAAAGTAAGCTTATTGACAACCTCAGGGAAGCCAGGAGGAACCTGTATGGTATCAGGTAAAAATGTTTAAAAATTATTCTTGTGAAAAATATAATGCAACAAAATTAATTACAGGGATCATTCAACATGAGCTTATTCACGGTATGATTCAAAAATATTTAAATGAGTAAATAAATTATTTATTTTCAATGAATTTCTTTGGCAGCCATTGGTTTTTACCATATGCAGAGCGCAACAGATCGAGATACTTACATTAAGGTTAACTATGAAAATCTGCAATATGGAACTGAGCATAACTTTGCCAAATATTCAGCAAGTTCAATCACCAACTTTGGCACAAAATAGTAAATTATTTATGACATTATAACACCATGAATTTATTATTCATTTTTGTACTTTTTCTAGCGATTATAATTCCATAATGCACTATGGAAACCGTGGTTTTAGCCGAAATAATCAGTACACCATCATCACCCTGAATGCTGCCTACCAAAATATTATTGGACAACGTGTTGCCATGAGTGCTGGTGACGTTGTCAGGGTTAAAGCAATGTATGGCTGCAAATAAGATTTTATTGAAATGTATAAAATGTATAGTTTCATAAAATTCTTAATGAATAAATAAATTGCAAAGACAGCTTAAAGTGATTGATAACCACCGGTGTGTACATCTTTTTGAAAATTTGTATTAAATAGTCGTTGTTTCAAGCATTTCGACGCTTAGTATTGTATCAATAACGGATATCATCAGTTGTACTTGCACCCATTTCATGCCCTTATTCCCTTATTGTTGCAATTGTCCTAATTTATAATTATTATTAACTATAGTACACATAATGTAATTATTATTGATTAAATCGTATTTAAAAGAAATTTTTGTTTTTAATTTTATTTTATACAAATAAACAAAAATCGCATGATATAATTTAAAGCATGTTTGTTCTCCTAGACTGATATGATGAATTCTACGATGTAATTTCAAAAGATATAATTTGAAATTACATCGTAGAATAACTACGTCATAGATAAGGAACAATGTGATAAATGTTGCGTACTTTAAATGGTTTCAATTTGCAGTGGACACTAGTAAGAATTCATGCTTAGAATTGTAAATTTATGCAACACATTTCCACTTATGTGCTTTGAAATGAATGAGTTTTAACTCATTTATTTAGCTTTTAGTAATATATGTTGATTTCGTAAAACATTGATAAAATTTTACGAAATCAACATATGTTACTCATAACTTGATTAGCTGCCAAAGCTTGATTTCCTGCGAAATAGTTTGTGCAAGAACCAAGTCGCATCTGGCTTTAAATTAACGATTCAGGCTTGGTAATGGGTGGTAAAGGAATATCTTTTATTTAAAAAAAAATTAAAGCATACAGAATGTGTGTGCACTACAAATCGAAAAATCATTTTTTGTCGAGTTTTTTATTTTTTTCTTCAGTCAATTTCAAATCGATTTCGTTTTCCTTGGGCTTTTCTTTGGTTAATATCACGCTTTTCTTGGATTCGTTCAGTATTGAGATTTCAGGAACAAACTCCGTATCCTCCCATTCAGCATCAGTGATTTCGTCATTTTTACTATTATTATCAGCCATTATTGTTCCAGGATCAGTTTGAGCTTAGTATTTTTATTTAGGTTTTTTTATATATTTTAATTAGACTAACTCTTAGTTCTGTTTTCTTTGAAGTCACCATACAACTAACATTTTATTTTTATTTTATTGTTTTGCCTATGATTCATTATTTATGATGAAGTTCATCATGAAAAGCATATAATTCTATGATATAACTCTTAGTAAATAAAACGCCATTTATTTATATTAATTTAAAATTATTAATTTCTGTGGGATAACTAAAATTGGTATTGTAGCAAATGGTTAAAATAAAAATACATATTTTCACCAATAAATGTGTTTATTTATTTGTCAATACTCTATAGATTATCACTTTTCGTTTTTTCTAATAAAAATCCTTATAAAATGATTTCCAAGGTGCAAGATATTATGCCAAATCTGAATTTTATTTTATTCTACAAGACGGCCATTCTTATTTTGTTATAAGCTAATTAACATTAAATCTATCGTATATCCCAATTTAGGAATGAAACTATTTTACATGGACATGCAAGAATAACCGTTTTGTAATTTAAAATATTATGAATGACGTCAATGATTTTCTGGTCCAACTCAGCTCTACGGTTTTCCATCATCTAAATCATTGAAAATAAGCGAAGTAACAGCAAAGATCAAGAAAACAACGCCTCCTACTAAAGTTACTGAAATAGAAAAATTAAAAAAAATTAGTTACTTCTCTGAATTATCTATTTAAACTTACCAGTTTTAACTGAAATTTTTTGTGCTATCATTCTACCTCCAATTACCGCCAGACCCGTGCAAATACTATGTCCAATCACACCACCAACAATTACTCCATATACATTCTCTTTGGCGCTTAAAATGATTGTCGTTAATTGCGATCGATCACCCCATTCAGCTACAAAGGTCATCGTGAAAGCTTGCATAAATACTTGAAATATATAGCTGGCTATGCTTGGCTTTAATCTCGTTCCACCGGTTTCAGGATCGGTAGTATTTGATTGGTTCATCTGTAAATAGAAAATTAATATAATTATAAATAAGTTTGGCCCATCTTAGAGAGTAAATCTATTAATCAATCGCGAGCAATAATAATGATCAGTGAATACATGAGTGACCAATCCAATTAATGAATTACAGCATATTATAAATAAATAATGATTCCTTCCCGATCCAACAAATTAACCCAAACATCTCCACAAAAACAAGCAGATTAACGAATAAATGCAAAAATAATGTGGACGCAGATTCAACTTTTATCGAGAGTGCAAATGTAAATGCAATGTTTAGAAAAACAGAAAAAGGTTTTGTAAGTAAAAATGAGCCATTTTTACCATTTCATCACTTTCCGGGACGGCCAGCGGTGGTTTAGTAATGGGGTTAGTAATTTCGGAAATGTTAGTGAAGTCAGATGACGCCGAGAGAGTAATAACGGCGGAATCTGTGGTAGGAGATGTAGTCGGCGTTGCAGGCATGGAAGACTTTGGATTCTCGTCCACGGGCTCTAGTTTGCATTCAGTTTTACGACTTTCAATGTAATCTAGCATTAACTATAGCAATATTTCAATTGGGTTAGTTTTCAAATTCAGTGATACACTGCCTTAAAATAAACGTCTATTTATGGTTAAATCCAAATGTCGAGCATCAGCTTTCTGAACTACCGCATGCTTATTTAACAATAAATAACAGTCAAGCTCATGCCAGGAAACAGGAATTTTTGGATAATTTATTAGCAGAGCAGATTGATAAAGTGATCTTATATATTTGTAACAATTTCTAACAGCAAGCATTAAACTGTTTGTTATTGTAAAATGGTATGGTATTAAAGCCTTAAGGATTATCATTCTAATAAGTTCAATTGATTTCAAAAGCCCCAAAAAGCTTGCGTTTCAGTAAAACCTTCAGGTATTTATGCTTGATATTAAAAATCACAATAAATTTAAACTGTAGTGAATTACCTCAGTTTCTCTTTTTCTAAGATCTGACTGCACACCTTCTAATTCTTCAGCTGCTTCCGATGGCGACATTTTGTAACCTTCCCACAGCATTTTGAGACCAAATAATACAAATAATCTAAAATATTAATAATTAGTTATATAATTAAAATAGACCTGTAACTAACTTGCCCAATTGAGATGTAATGGGTATAAACTTTAGGTATTACTGTCGCTGCGATGCCGAAGAAAGCTGTAATGTAAATCCTTAGTATATAATTTGATAAATAATCATTTTTGAAATTTACCAGACAGAACAGTCATAAAAGCTAATGCTGAGATTGCTCCTAGGAAAACAGTTAAACGGGGATATTTCATTGCCATGATGGCAGCTAAAATAAGAATTAAGTTCATTATCATATAGAAAAAAAAACATTTTAAATAGCTATACCTATAAAAAAAGTCTTATCCCCTAACTCTGACACTACAATAACTGAAAAACTAGCTATGAACGCGTGTAGAAAAGTAGAATCTCGTAGCATACTTCCAGGCTCTGTGGGCTGAAATGTTGGACCATCAGGATCCTAAAATAGCAAATGGAATTTTATTCTAGCTTAGAATTTATGAAATTTATGTGTGTTCTTACTTTATTATTGGGTAGTTGAGTGACATCTTCTTGGTTTCGTGGCAATAAATCAGCTTCAACGTTAAGCACTAGCACGTAGAGAACGAGCACGTTGACTCCAACAAATTTTAAAAGTTTGGATGGCATCTTTCCTAAATTATTCTTATTATAAAGATCCTGGTGAGAACTCAACGGGTTGGTATGAGATTGTCACTGATTTGTTTTGTTTAGTATAAAATATATAGATTAATTTTGTTTGCGGAAGGTCATTCTGCACTTTTATACTCGATTTCTTTACAACAATCAGTATTTAATGACCTGCTTCGTGCTCAAACAGCAGCACAGCAACACTACCTGACCAATTAGAAACAACTAAATTAATCAAAATTGCTTATTAAGCATTAAGCGATTTGTATTTTATAAAATAACACATAATTAAACTTCATACGTCATTAGAAAAGATTGAACAAAAATCGATGACCTCAAAGGCTGAGAATTGGATTGAATTATCTTGGTCAGATTAACAATAAACGCAATTTTCTTGAATAACTTATCGATTGTTTTCTATTATAGAATTTACTTTTTAAATCATATTCTATTAAATTAATTTTCTTTTGCACTTCTTTTGCGAGCCCTGCACCGGCTACATGTTACTAACTTCAAGCGATATAACAATTATACTGGCGGTACGTTAAATTAAAATTCTTTGAGAAATTCTAATTAATTTTAACAATAGATAGATATCTGAGAAATCTGAACTCACCAGATTGATAAAGTATATATCTTAACTTGGAGGATTTAAACGTGTTTACATTTTTCAGACATAAAACAGTTCTAATCAACCAACCCTCGCAATTGATCCTGAAATAAGTTCAAATTTAATGGAACACTAAGCATACAGCTGTATTTAAACCTTTAAAATATTGATTGCGCTCAGATAGATAAGAATATTTTTGATTGATTAATCAATTGGATAAAGCACGCTGCCAAAACAATTGAATTAGTCTGCTTCTTAACTTTAACTGAAGTTTGCGCGTTCACTTACTAGCTGTTTTATCTAAGAGTACAAAGAAGCATATTACTGATATTACAGTTTTTGAGTATTTGAGATAAAGATTTTTGTGTAGCCATCAGCCAGTATTTATATCACAAAAAGGTAGACAGATAGTTGTTCAGGCAATACTTGAATTTTGTAATCAGAAATACGTGAATCAGTTTATATCTGGTCTACGTGATGTTTTATCAGTCTATTTTGGAAAAATGTTTAATTGTTTTACTAGATCAACAATGATTGTAATTAAATGTTTTATACCATATATCCTTTTATTGCTTTTGAGTGACCAAAATATTGCTTAGGTAGTCTAGCTATTCGATAAAATAGCATAGTTTTTCTTGATATGGTTACAATTCACTCTCTACAAAAAATATTGTTATTAATGTCCTTTTCCAATTTCAAAAATAAATGGTGGGGGTAGATATAAGGCGAAATATATTTGTACAGCAATTTGAAATAAATCAAAATAAATTCCAATATTTTAATTTTTATGACAATTTGGAATCTGAAATATCGAAGTGATCATTCAAAAACCTTTCATATAAAATAATTATAGTTCGCATAAAATCGAAATTTAATAGCTTTGACCGTTTAAAACCAATAAATTAAACTCTACTCACACAGTCCAAGTTCATTCAACAGAAAAAGTAAAACAAAGTTTTATAAATAACCAAAATTCTAGCAAAATTAATTATTATTAGTATGAAAATTTTTAGGAAAACTCGTTTGAATAAATAAATTATTTTATATCATAAATGCGACACCAGCTAAAAATAGTTGATGGAAAAATATTTACAAAATTAATTTCATTTCTCACATTTTATAACTTATAACACACATTTTCTTAATTCCAAAATCAAAATAACCATGCCATGAGTTTCCGATGTATGTTAACTTTTTGGTTTCCGCGTTGACTTTTTTATCGCGAGATGTGGTGATGACACACAGAAATCAGACTCCAAATTTCGACAATAAAAATTGAACTCGCTTAGATTTGTCTAGAGTAAATCTCTTGAGCAGCATAATAATATGAATTTTATATGAATTATAGTGGACAGCTGGTAGTTTCCTATAGATTGCGCAGCCGTTTGAGTGCAAGATTTATACTTTATGGAAATCTCATATCACTCTTTGCATGCTCACCAGTCACATCCAATAAATTTGCTTATAAATCATGGTTTGGTGATTTTAGATGAATGATGTTACATCAAAACAAGCAATGCTCGATGTATATTTTTCAATATAGTTACAAAAGATACATGGATTTTTATGAGAGTCTCCCCTAACATCATTAAACCGCTTCATTGGAAAGAAAAGTGTGTCGGGAAAATCAGTGATTTTAATGACTTTCCATAAATATCCTTCCTGGCTGCAAATATCAGAGAAATCTTTCTTGTTCTCAATTTATTTCTCACTTGTGTAATATTTCCCATATACTTTTCCACATTTCTATTCTGAAGCATTTCAGTTGATTATTAGTAAGCGATCGTGATAGAACGGAGATTTTGTTTGTTTTTGTGTTTTAATTTTTGTGATGATAACATTTTTCTACAAAAATTACAAACATATGAGAAGAAAATGCAATTGATACACTAGTGTAACGAAAACACTCAAATTGCAATTAATATACAATAAGCGCTGGAGTCGTTTAACCTTTGTGATCAACAAAATCGCGGTTATCAAGCAAACGGCGAAACAAAAAAAAACCGTCTATAATGTGAAATATATAAAATAACAGCGAAATTGTGGCAATGAGTGAAAAATTTACAATTTGAGCATCTTATTGCTATTCCCCGGAAAAAATAATTCAAAAGAAAATCGAAAGTGTTTGTGGAAGATAAATCAATTGATGGTTTTTCTGGTGTTTCTTTAAAAAGAGGAAATAAATTCAGCAAAATCGGAAAGAAGCGACATAAGCCATTCTAGTGAAAAATGTGTATGTTTATCAAGAAAATATTCGCACTCATTTGTGTGTTTGACAGGGTTTCTTTAAAATGATGTCTTGCAATATTATTCAATTTAAACAAAGAATGATTATAATATTCTTATGCATATTCAAAACATTTTCTATGATATTATAAATTTAACATTATTGATAATATATATCCAAATTTGTGGAATAAATATTATATACATCATTTTCAAGTATTCCCTCTAACTGATAAGCACTCTCAATGTATTTAGTGAGCTAATTTATGTGTGTGTCGCCTATATACTCGTCTGATTTATTTTTGGATGATAGCAAAAAAAATCTAATTATCATTAAAATAAATAAATTGCAATTAAAAAGTGACATTCCAAAACGAATCCAATTAGTTTAGTTGAAAAGCCAAATGCGGTGGATTACACGCTGTTTAGGAATATGAAATATCTATAATGGATATGCCTAGTGGTTCAGTTCGGCTCAGTGTAATTGAAAAGTTGTGCAACGGGAAATTAAGCGAATCAATGGCGCAAAGAAATACACACGGCCAATTTTCCCCGAACTTAATGCGAAAATGCATTTAATTAAAAATTATTATTCGACACACATGTACACTTTTGCGAACCTAGCTGCAATTTTGCAATTTGCGACGAGACATTAAGCGACATGGGAAATTATGTGGATTAATCTTCTTAGTGGAATTCAGAAAAGCAAATAATTGGACAAATTATATGCTAGAACATCATAAATTTCTGCAGCCGAATTTTCACACAAATCTGTTTCTTTTAAAATGTTGATCAAATCTAAAGTTTAACATATGAATAAAAGAAATAATAAAATAAGTTGACTCTATTGAAGATAAAGATTTTGTTACAAAAATTTCTTGATTATATAAATCCAACCACTTAAAATTATAATTTTAGAAATATGGTGCTTAAAACTACATCAATTATTTTTCTCAACAAATCATAAAATAAATAAAAAAACAATATTGTTGATTCAAACCAAAAATAAAAAACATTTCAAAATAATTTCATCAAAGATGAATAATTTCTATTAACCGAAATTTATATTAAAAAAAAACACAAAAATGCTCGAAATTCGTAGAGCAATCAAATAAATTTAAAACGTCGAAAGACCAAAAAAATTATCTGATTTATTTACGATCCCAGTTTTCATTTTATTACTATTTTTCAAAAAAAAAATGTCTTTCACTAAATAAATCATGTACTAAAATACCACAATTTCAATACATTGGGGGTACTTAACCGTAATTGACTCAATTAACTACATATAAATTAACTATATATCCTTAATATAGTTGAAACCGATAGCAGGCTCACTAACAAAAAATAGTGAAAATCGAACATGACAACAGCAACCTTTCGATTGTGAACAAACACCAAACCACATCATCACAGAATTTACACAGTTTGCATTTTTATTATTTTATTTTATTTTTGCTTCTACTTCCACGAAACAAGTGTGTAAAAGTGGCTCTCAGCTGTGATTTTCGTGAGTGCGGTGAGCAAGACTTGCTCTCGTCCAATTTCCAACCACTTTGTGTTGGGAAAACAGAGAGCAAATACATTTTCCACAACATACAACCCTTAAAATAATTTTCATTTAAAAATTTGTATGGTACACTCTTCTTCTGGCAAAAACGATATTGCTGTTAATCGGCCTCCTCTACAATTTAATTAAGATATTTTTTGGGCCATTTCTGTGAAGCAAAAAACATCAAAAACTGATGCGTAATTTCTGAAACATGGTTGTGAACCCAAAAACAATTTGATTGTGGCCGTTTCACTAATTATGATTAATTGACGACCGGATTCCTACCAATTCGTACCCGAGAAAATAGGAGAATTTTTTAAAAAGTCCTTTCGATGGGGAGAGTTTGATTTTAAATATGAGGTTATCAAATCAAACGTTTAAATATTCACGCATAGAAAAAAGCTGAGGGAGCTCTCTAAAATGATAAAAGTCCCTCCCTCGACATCAGAGGATTAAAAGTAAAATTACTGGTGCTTTTTATGGTAGCATAAAAGGATATATCTAGGATACTTTTCTGATCAATAATTTCGCCTGTTTATGATTATAATCGGAAAATAATATTCGCTTCCTGACCAGAATTTCCAGTACCAGTGATAATTTGGTTTTTGGGGGTAGATGATTTAATAAATGAAATAAAATTAAAAATAATACCGTACAGCAATAATACAATAATTTTTTATTCTATATGTAGAATGTAGATACACCTCTCGATACATTTTTTATGAAATTATTATTCTTTTTGTATTGTGAAAATTAAAAAAAAAAATATCGGTTTTATATAAATAAATTTGTATTTGCTCTCGCAACATTTTCCAAAAATGTATGCAATTTAAATATGTAAGCTATTTGCAATAAATTTGTGATTAAAGTCATGGAGTTGAATTTTCTTTTCTGCTTTTATTAACTTTTCGAGTAAAATTTAATGTTTTTTGGCCTGTTAGAGATATCAAGTGGTAGCACTTTGTATTTTCTATTCTATACAATAAAGTAACAAAAAATAAGATATTATCTAGGTATTTCTAAATATTCCAATAATAAATTCAGCTTTTTATTTACTAATTTGAATATGCTTAATTCAAGTGGCTAAATTGCCTTATTACCTTGCTAACCAGTTACAACCTCTAACAAATCCTGTTTATAGCATCCAAACAAAAAATATCCCTGTCGCCTTGTGACAAGGAATTAATATGATCGCAGTACAAGAGCAATTTCTCGGATCTCGAGCGCTTTGTTGTGCATATCATATGAAAATGCAATAAATTAAACTTCATAAGCTCGCTGGATAAAACCGTAATACACAATATATAGTTCAAGTGTTATTGTGAAAATTGTATGAAGCGCTGTACACATAATCCCCGAGAATTAATGAAGAAATATATGCAAAAGCAAAAACCAAGACAAATGAATTATCATAAATCTCCGGGCCGAAAAACTTGCGCGCCATATTTAGTGGATTTTCCTGGCATTCTTGTGAGCTCATTAAAAAAGCTAGGAAACACTTATAAAAGTCGTTGTGGCGTTGGTTTTGCAAGCACTTAAGAATTACAAAATACTTGAAGAAATTTGCAACAAGGAAAAAGGATACAATAAGCTCGTACCAACAAGCGCCAGATTATTTTGAACAATAAATCAGCGCGAAAGAGTGTTGTTGTGCAGGATATGTGCGAAGGAAAATAATTGAAAATGTAAAATATAGCACGATTTTAATATGGAAATTTTATATGCGAAATTTAAGAGCTTACAAAATGTAAGAGATGCGAACTTTGACTGCTAATTTTCATAGGAAGTTCCCTTAGTAAAATTCAAAACACAAGTTAAATTGATTTTAAAAATTTCTAGTAAATTGCCAATAGACATTATTAACAAACGAATGACTAATACAAATTTCGGAAGTGACGATTGTCATAAGTTATGAATTCATGACTAAAATTCACTTGAACGAGTCTAACAGGAAGTCTACAAAATTAAAAAGTTAAATACACGTAAAAATATGGTTTTTTGGGATATATTGTCTCGTCGCTTAGATACCTTATCAGCTCGGCAACTCAAGCAATCGTGTTGCTGGTGTAACTTTTATTTGGTGCTTTTCAAATTTGAATTTCATTTCGTTATCGCACCTTTTTGTATAGATACAAACCATAGAACATATATGCAGTGGATGTACATGTGTGTTTTATAATGCATACGTTCCATTTATTTTATAGGAGGAGTATATATTTGAACAGTGATAAGATAAGATAAAAAGTTATCAACCAAATTAATACCATACTGTATGGAAAAGTGGATGTGAAATGTGTATGCCGAAAACTCAATTTTTGTGTAAGCACTTGGCGATGCTTGACTGTTCTCTGAACTGCGGCAAAGACAAGAATTGTGTATAGATGATATAAATATGTAATTTAAACAAGGCAAAAGTAAATTAAAGTTACAGCAGATAATGAATGTGATATTTTTATTATAATTGAAATATTAAAACGAAGTTGTGGCTCTTGCAGTAAAAATAAAAGAATTAAAAGCCAGTGAGTGTTGAGAAGATACTGACAGTATTTGGCTTTTAAGACATTTGAATCGCGCAGAGCAAATCGTTTTAATGAATTTGTCACCCTTGGAAATGCTGACCACGCTGGAGACGTTAGCAGATAAATTGTCAGGTTCCAAAGCACAAACCAATGGACATATGCTGGACAACAACGGCAATAAAATCAGCAGTTTGAATCACAACCATCATCATAAGGAGATATATAGCAAGACCTCACCTGCACTACACAAGCATATTGACAAGTAAGCAATTTCATAATCTCTACTAACCTTTGATTTTTATTTATTTTGTTGAGAGAGGTTTTTGTTATTAAGTATCAAGAATGTTGATGCATTTAATTTTGGAGTTTTCTTGGCTTAAGATTAAAGTGTTGTTTTTGAGTTCACGGAATTATTATTTATTTATTTTAAATTCGAAAATTAAGATAAGATTTAAAAAAAATCAATTGCAAGTATTTTGAAGATTCTAAACAGATTTGAGGTTTTTTTAGATGTTTTCGGAACCAATTCGGAACCAATGTATATTTGAGAAACGTCTTCAGCTTAAAGCCCTAATTCTTGATATTATTCTTCGAGTCGTCTTTAAGTTTCACGATTGAATGACTATTTTATATTGAAAGTTTCATTAATCCAAGCAAAAATGTGTTTAAGATAGATAGTCACATATAATTTTCAAAAAATCAACCTGATGATTTTCTGAGTGTTTTCTATCATTTAAATTTAAATTGATCCGTATCAATTTATTACTACGCAGCTAATAAGATGTTATTTTGGACGAATTAATATTCAATTGTTCATAATAATAATTTGTTTATGTTTTACGAATAAAAATGGTTCAAACTCTAGATAAAACTAGATAAAAATAATTTATATGCTATATTTTAATCATACGTGATTTAGTTTAAGGTACATATTGCAGTAATTAGTAAACGTATGTTTACCATCTAAACATTCCACTGTGATAATCGTTTTTTCTACCCCATTTTGTATAATTTCATTTGTTTTATATCTGTTTTTCCGTTTTTTATCTTATCTCCACGGTCGTTTTCCCCCAAAATAAAGTAAATACTTGAGCAAATGCTCAGCCGAGGAAAATTCATAGCAAAATATCAAATGCAGACAAAAAAGCTGGAACAAATATGAAAAAAATAAACTTGTACATTATTAAAATCGATTATAATCAATAAGCTTAGTCTGTGGATGGACGTTTTTAATAAAATATGCACGACTTATTGGTTATTTTGGGACAAACAAGTGCTATAAAGTTCTCTTTTTTGTTGACTCATTGAGCTAATACATTCTTATCAGCTCCAACTGCGATAAGCGAATGAGCAACACACACGTTCAATTAAAGCCACAAAATCCACCTCCCATTTACTGTATAAAGTTTCTAAATGAGATTTTTCAAGACGAATAAATGGCAGTACATATATACTGTACGCTCAGGACTCGTTTTCAACTCGTATCAATCGATCCATTCAAGTTCAACTGTTTTCCCAAAGCCCCAAGTCAACAATAAAGAGGATGTTAAGTGCTATGGAGTCTGTGTGAAAAGCCTTTAACCACCTTTTGTTTTATCATAATCAGGTCACGGGTTGGTTTGGGAATAATCTTTAATGCGAAATGACGTTACATAACTTTTAGTCGCTTCGAAGCTTTGAACTAGGATATAAATTTGTGAAAATATCAATTATTATTTAAGTACCAAATAATCAAATATACGTATAATTTTATTTTTATTTTCAATTGCACTTATGTTTTACGGTAGTTTTAAATAAAAAAGTAAAATTATGATCCATCCAAATCTACTCTGCTCACAATGGCACAATTCTCTATGGCTTTTTGTTTCATTAAATAGCGGGAATATTTCGAATATTTCGAGTAAATTGCAATGGTAACAAATATCTAAAATTCAATATGATTTAAAATGAATTTGTAATATTGTAACATTTCTGCTTCAAAAATTTGAAGTTAAGATTTCTTGACTTCTTCGGAAGGATTTCAGATTGAGGTTCAATTTATTCTCATTAATGCACCAAATGGCTCTCCAGTAATTTTTTTCTTCAAATATTTAAGAGTCCTTGATAAATCTAAAAAATATTGGAACTATGTTTTTTGGCTGATATTTTTATCACGTAGCATTAAGCATAGTCTATAGCACTTTTATAACTGTAAATGATTGCATTCAATGACCAATTAATAATAATTTGAATTATTTTGTCTGAATTCAATAGTATACTTCAGCTCAAATTTATACATGTTCACCTTTTAATCATACCTAAAGAGATAAAGAGCTTTTACTTCATGAAGATTTAATCTAATTAATATAAATGATGAGTTTACTCAAATTATCTTACGGGTTCTCTGATTTCTATCTTTATTTGGGACAATTAATTGAAATAATAACTTATCGCACGGGTACATTAAGTAAATTCCGAGAAAAATTAAAATTGTTCTCATTAAGCAGACATATAATATGATATCTTGAAATTAATCTGAATTAAAGAATGAGAAAGTACTACATTCATTATGCGACCATTTCTAAATTTTATGGTTTATTCATAAAACAGTATTTTTGGAACAAGCAATGTAAATAAAACAACATCCACAAAGCTTACAATGCATTTAGCAACCCTTAAAACTCGTCAAGAAAAAAATATTCTGACGACATTATGTTATAGCCTTCAACATTTTGCTTGAGCACCGCACAATTCTCAATTCAAAACTTTTCAAGACTCGGAATATTTTGTAAGGTTACCTTAAATTTTTCACAAAAGCAAAGGTCAATCTAAAAATAGAAAATCATTTTATTTAAGTGTATCCTAATGCATTTTAAGAGAAAACCCTGTAGTTGATCAGATTATTTTTCTAATATAGAATATTAAAAAAATTTTTGGCACACAAATCGTTTGTATTCCAAATACACTAATGATCCGCTTTTGTGAGATATATTCTGCGAATTTTTCAATTGAAAAGGTTTTTGTCCTGTTTAATTTTTGTTTTGTTGCGTTTACCAGACATTAGTTGGATTTTAAATTCAGTTTGATTAGTGCCTTTCGTGCAGTAGCAGCTAAGAGTGATTATTAAGTTTGTTGAACGTTTTTCGTGAATTCTATATTCCCTTATTTAAAAAGAGTTTGTCGTTTGCCATTAAAACCGTCAAGATGTTGAGTTATCCGATTTCGTTTTATGATCCACAAGGAGACTTTCACAAGTACTACAAAATTGCCAGCGATTACGACTTCATGAAGTAAGAAAAGCCATTAAGGGGTCGTCTTTGAATGATATATCTTTGTTACTTTTCTAACCGTTCTACAATAATATTAAACCTGATTATTTGTGGCCTTGGACCACCCTCTGATATTCCATTTGAGGGAAATTAAGTTCCTTTGTTTGCCACAAGTCCTTGAATCATTCTGCTCCAGCTTCAAAACACAAAGGATTAGGGAAATCGTTTTTCAAATTAAGATTATAATTCTCGTATAATTCCAAAAAAGGAAAACTCATTTCTTTTGAACAATTTAAATAAATTTGAACACACACTATATAGAAAATCCCGTTACACCAATAGATTGACGACAGACAATAGATTTATACTTCTATACATATATATATATATATAGCTTACAGTTAATGAATTCACAAGAAAAATGTTTCAATATAGTTTTTGTATTTGTAAAGGCGTTGTGGTTTACAGGTTGAATATGGTTTTAATTGATTAAGATATTATATATTCGGATATACTGGAATAACATAATTTAAAAAGTATACTTGAAGTTTATTATAAGTTATACAAAGATGGTACATGATTTTATTATAACCTGCAGATGATAACATAAATTTAACTATTTCTATTTATTTTCCTTTTTAGTGACGTGACCCTGAATAACAATAACAATCACACGGTAAACCAAAACCAAATCAGCAATAACAACAACAGCATGCTGATCAAGGACAATAATCCAAAGGTGTTGGACGAATCAGAAGAACAGCCTGACCATGATTATATTAAAATGTTTGTGGGTCAGGTACCACGTTCCATGGATGAGGCGCAACTCAAGGAGATGTTTGAAGAGTTTGGCCGAGTACACCAAATAAATGTGCTGAGAGATAAATCAAATGGACTGAGTAAAGGTGAGAGCTCTTTTATTTCTTTCTATTTTTTGGTTTGATGATTTTTTTGCGCAATCAAATCCTATCACATTTCATATGAAAAAGCCATAATTTCGCCAAATGCCTGCATATTTATCCCAAAATCAATGTTGTTGTGGCAAATTACCAACTAAACTACCAACTGTACATGATTTAATTCGATTTATGTATTATGTTGTTTTCTTATCACATGTTTTTATAATTATGTTTGTGCGAACTGATTTTGTCAGTTAATTTTGATGCCATTGGGGGCTGTTTATAAAATAATCCCGAGATTTTGTAAACTATTTTGACGAGAGAGGAGAGAGAAGCTAAAGGGGCTCCAAGATTTGGGAAATCCAAATTATTTTTTAAAGTCCTTTTTTCAAGGACATTTTTATAAACAGCCCCTCCTGCAAAATCAAATTAAAATCGATTATGTTGTACTGTTCCAATTTCCTCCAAAATGCAACATCGAATTTCATATGAGTTGATCAACATTCAATCAAAAGTTGAATTTCTCTAGATTAACAGTTCAATAATGGTAAATTTAATTGGTTAGGGATGTTTAAAAGTCTTTACAAAAATAAAAATAAAAGTAGCCATTTGTTGTTAATTTAAATTTGTATCCATAATAATAGTAGTATATAAACATTCCTTCGACTGTAGATTTAAGAATTGTCTTTAGATATGTATTTATGGAAATTACAGCAGTTTTGTGTATTTTTTTACAAATTCAAATTTCAGTAACTTATTCAATAACCAATTATTTTTTCCAATTAGTGATTTCGACTTTCGAATCAAAATTTTTTGATAAGCAATTGTAAAAATATTGTAACGAAATCTGTGCATCAATTTGTGCGAGTGATTTTGTCCCAGGCTTATTTTTCGTGTTTTTTCTCTCTGTGTTCCAGGATGCTGTTTTGTCACGTATTACACGAGAAAGGCGGCCCTTAAAGCCCAAGATGCGCTGCACAATATAAAAACTTTAGTCGGTGTAAGTATTTTCTATGTTAATCAGCTTTGTAGATAATCTCCATTCCAGGTACATCAAATAGTCAAATTGTTGCGTTTTTATTGTCTCGAGTGCAGTAAAGTTTTGCGTACTGTTTATATAATATTGTCCCAATTTAACGAGAATTTTTATTTATTGAATTGCAGTTTTGTTGGTGTTTCGATGCTATTTGTTGTAGTTTTTATTGTGCCATTTAAACCATCTCTTTTTTGTGCCACCAGCAGTTACATATTTTTTACTTTTAAACTGGTACAAAATTTACAGAGTACTCAATTTAAGAGTTATTACTTTCGGGGACAGGGCAACCAGCTACTAAGAATACTTTGGATTCTATGGCAAATAAGTGTTTGGGGAGATAGGGTTCGGGGGGATTTTGGACTCTAAAAACACTTTTTCAATATTACTGGTTCAGAGCGCTAGGTTCACCTAAAAAGAGTAGATAAATCTATATTTATTTTTATATACTTGCTTGGCAAATAATTACCAACTTGTTATAAGTTATAAGCCATTTTCAGATTTTTCCAGTATATTGAAAATAAAAAATACAAACTGTATACATTTGTGGATAATTTGGAAATCATGTGTCCAAAAAAAATCCTTTCAATCACTGCAAGCTGATTGCTCAGAATAGGAATTATAAAACACATTCCCGTCCAAAATAGAAAAATACTTTTTATCATCTGTGCAAATTTTTTCTGGTCTATTTTATAATATCTATTTAAATAATCTAAATGCAGAATTGCATTATACTTCGGATATTGAACCTTTTTGCTTTGCAATTTTCACCCACAAAAAGTGCCATTTCTATTGGAGAATGGGTCAGGGATTGAAAGAGTCTTTCAACAAAGCTCAACACTTATCGGAAAAAGCTTTTGTAAAGCTTAGTAATAAAGATTGGAGCTTAAATGAAATTCTTTCTTATTTTGAAGTATTTGCACTTGAACATAATCTATAAAGACAAACAATGATGAAGCCCTGCACGGATTAAATTTAGCTATACATTTTCGATGATTTGAGAATCTTTTTTATTTCTATTACGACTGTATCATTTCTAACTAGCGGCCCTCGGCTCCGCCTCGGGCCACGTCGCCCTTCGGCTAGCGCCTCAGGGGCCAGCAGGATGGTATTTTCCAGCTGTATAGGTTCCATTCTCATTTAGTTAAAGTATAGGAAACTAATATGGTTCCTTAATCTCTTAATATATTTTTAGTATTTTAAGGTATCTGAGTGTTGTGAACCATTTAGAAAGAGTGCAATTTTTTTTTTTTGATCATTTAGTTATTTTGTCTAAGTAGGTTTCAAACCTATAGCTTCAATATATGAGCGTTCTGTTCCAGAGAACTTGCTTATGCAAGAGAGTCAGCGTTGGAGTAGTATTGTATAAGAATTTGGCATAATTTTTATTTATTTTTATTTCTTTATGACAAAAAAAAATATTGATTGATTCTCAATATAGCAGTAGACTCCTTTATCTATTGTGTTAAGTTATCTATTGAGATAACTGATAGATAATTGACATTTCTAATGATCTGTCTATCTCCAAACTATCTCTAGCCAGTCAGCCCATACTAACCCGTCCAGTGACAATTGCTCTGCTCTTGGGATGAGTTTGAAACTTCTAATGATGCAGTATTGAAGCTTAACTATCAATCTTTAAGTAAACTACTTCAAATCTATTTATTCTGTAATTTATAAAGTAAAATTTTCAACAAAATTAGAAATACCCGCAAAAATCTTCAGCTCGTGCTAAAGCTCAGAGCGGAAACTCCCGCTATATTGTAAGGTGCAATTTGGATTGTTTGAAAATAACATTTTTTTTCGGAAATGCTTGGAACAATGGAAGAAACCCCGCGCCTCGCGAGATACCCCGCTTGATTGTATGGCCGACCCTCAATCTCCGACACTCAAAATGAAGAAAATGTTTTATGCACAAAGTTTGTTCAATACACTATAAAAAATTCTAGAAAAAAAGATATGAGATTTTCCAATTTATGGAAATGAATCTTCCGGGTACTAAAATTTTCACTTTGAATGATCTTAAAATTTTCTTGGACCCTTCCCAAAAAAATATTTTTTCCACCCAAAATGCATTTAAAACACTTCAATTATGATGATGAACAAAAATCAAAATTTTGTTGCAAGTGGAAAATATATTTATATATATTTATATTTAAATATATTTATATATTTTACTAAATTCTACTTTGATCTTAAAATATTTTTCAATCCTAAATAAATTTTTTATGTTGGGGAAAAAATTTTTAAATTTTCTGAAAATCGGAAAAAGTTTTGACGGATGTTCAAATTTCTACTTTCCTTCAACAAAACATTTTCTTCGACCTTAAGTAAAGAAATTGTTTTTTTTTCTGAAAATGTCTCCAAAACATCTTCGTCTTTTTTAGTCAAAAATACTACATCGGTTAAAAGTCTTAAAACCCCTTGGTAATGCCGTGAGCGTCAAAAAGCCTTATAACAAATTGAAAATTTTAGCTAGCATGTAATAGATTTATCATAAAAGATCATTTTATGGAATCCAAGACCCGCAAAATGAGTAGTCGAAATCAAAATGAGTATGGTTCGAGTTTTAATAATGAGCAGGCTCACGCACTATAAGCTTGGACCACTTTTCGTGGGCTTTGATGGTATGATTGACTTCAGATTTGACTTCCTGCTGATTGGGAGTCAAACTAAGATTTACTTCAGGATTTCATTGCATCATCATCCATCATTTTCCCCACAAAATTATAAATAAAACTGCATTGAATTTTTTTTAATCCTTAAATTTGTTTACAGTTAACAACTTGTTTAACAAAAAAGAAACGTCAACGGTAAAGAAATCATTAACGGGAAAGAAATTTTTAACGGTGAAGAAATCGTTAACGGTAAAGAAATCATTTACGGTAAAGAAATTTTAACGGTAAAGAAATGGTTAACGGTACAGAAATTGTTTACGGTATAAAAAATGTTTACGGTAAAGGCCATAATATACCTAGGTTCAACCGCAAAGTTTCTTCCGGAAGATGTTTATTCCGGTTCGAAGTGAAAAATCTTCGGGAAGATATTCAACTCGAGCAGGAATAAGCTAATAATTCTTCCAGAAAGTGACTTAGTGGCTGGCAAACTACTCAAAAAGGTTCAATTGGATGGCATAAACATATTATAATTCAGAAATAGTATTCAAAATATCGCTAAACTCGAAAAACCCAAATATTCCAAAACATCTTCCGGAAGAAACTTTGCGGTTGAACCTAGGTATATTATGGCCTTAAAGAAATTGTTTACGGTAAAGAAATGAATTACGGTAAAGAAATTGTTTACGGTAAAGAAATGAATTACGGTAAAGAAATGAATTACGGTAAAGAAATTGTTTACGGTAAAGAAATTGTTTACGGTAAAGAAATCGTTTACGGTAAAGAAATTGTTTACGGTAAAGAAATTGTTTACGGTAAAGAAATTGTTTACGGTAAAGAAATGAATTACGGTAAAGAAATTGTTTACGGTAAAGAAATGAATTACGGTAAAGAAATGAATTACGGTAAAGAAATTGTTTACGGTAAAGAAATGAATTACGGTAAAGAAATGAATTACGGTAAAGAAATTGTTTACGGTAAAGAAATGTCAGCCGAAGGAAAATCAACTCCAGTATATAATAAAGATTGCGCAGAATAAATACAAAAATAAGCCCCATTAATTTGAATTTGATGTCTTTATGTACGAAGAAAAAGCAAGACTATTGTAAAATTGCTTATAGGAATGCTCGAACTGTTGTCAAAAGTCTATTTTTGCCCAGCGAATGAAAAAAGAATCAAATCAATAGGCATTAAAATAAAAATAAGCATTTCAAGTAGAATTATATGATCACTCCAAGCTATTTGATTTTCAGAGTTTTGTTGTTGCGACGACATCAAGTATCATTCATAATTGGGTGGTTCAGATAAAAAAATATATGGATCACTATGAAATGTTTGGAAAGATGATATTTTGTTGAGATTTGTTCATTTTATTCCAAAAAAATAAAATCAGATCCGAATTAAAGTAAGATATTTGATTAAAAAATTTATTTGTTGTACCTTTTAAATTTTTTTATCTTTTATAGCTTTTAAGAGTTGGTCCGTTTTTATCCAAGCCATCATAGTATAACTTTCCAAACAAACATTCAATTCATTATGTCATATTATCAGAGTTGAAATGATGATGATTCCTTAACATACATACATATACTCCACAACCCCCTCATCTATTTTATCGCACTTTATCCTCTTCAAGACAAAAATTGGTTAAAATGGATACATAATTATCTCTATGAATTGTATAAATAAAGACCAATTACTTGGAAGACAATTAAACCGAGATATTTATTATTGCTGAGCGATCAGAAATTGGTCGTGCGGGGGCCATCAGAAGTTGGGCCGACAGTTGAGTTGATGGTGATTCTAATTGGTTTCATTTGTTCTCTTCGTAGATGCACCATCCCATCCAGATGAAGCCGGCCGACAGTGAGAACCGAAACGGTAAGCAGTTTTTGTCAGTTCCTTGATTCCTTGATTTAATCATTTTGACCAACCCATGTGTTGGTGCGAGCTTAAACAATACGAACAATCAACTAATTGCCATTACGAGTCTGAAATTGCTAGTAAAGCATCCCTATGGGATCCATTTATGTACTCTGTGGGCTCCAGTTAAAGCTGTTTTAAGCATTTAAAATGCTAAAACTGCCGCATTAAAATATAAAAAAGTTTTCCCCAAAAAAGCAATAACGATTTAATGTAATTATAATTACTTTCACCAATCCACCATTTAAAGGCATTTAATATGGACCATATTTATGCTTGGAAAAACTTAAATTGTCGAGAACAAAATTCAGAATACTCGTAATATACAATAATAATAATTAAAAAATTACAGAGTTTATTTTAATGAGAGAAGTATCAAATAAACTTTTATTCGTTATGCTTTTTATGGTGTATAGTAGTATGTTTCTGCTTTGCTGGGCAAAACTCAAGCATAAACGACAAGCAAGCAACGCAAAAAAGCATCAACTAACTTTTGATGTTGCAGAAACTTGCAACTCTTTACAAACTCAATTTGCATAAAATTCAAAGTGATGGAAAATCAATGCAAAGGAATTCTAGTGATTTTGAATCGCGCCTTGTGCCATATAAATATTCATAGAAAATTTAGCATAATATGTTTCGGATTTTTCAGTAACTAAGTGTGAAAGTTCCCTCAAAAGGTTTTGTAGCATACTTTTAGGATGGTTGTAAAATTCGAAATCATATTAATACAACAACCAAGCATATATTAAGCATAGTCAGTAGATTTTTTTTAATATTCACTAAGCATTGGGCCTTCATTACTAATTGCAGCAAATTCCCATATAATTGTCCCACTTATTTGACTCTCCAACCGCAAACTACATAATTTATTTATTTGTTCTTGAAGAAGTTGAAGAAGAAAACGTGGTTCGGCTAACACATTTTCAAGTGTTAGTCACTTATTAGTATGCTTTAACTATCGATGACAAACACTTGAAATTGCTTTAATATGTGCGCACGAAATCAAATCAATCAATGTGATAAGATTTACGAATGATCATGAGGTTGTGCAACTCTATTTAATACATTTTATCTATTTATCGTATCGGATATATGGGATAAGAATTCTGAAAAACCAATACTATGCCGCTTGACTGCGCTTTTTAAGTGTGTGATATGCGCGACAAAACAATTGTTTAAAAATGTACACTGTGAGTTGTTTTGAATGAAGACTAGCATAATTGTAAATTTTTTTCAAGATACACTGTTGAAAATTTTCATTTAAAAAAAATCTTGTAAGATGCATGAGTACTAAAATTTTTCCAATAGATAACTGTAAATTCAAAGTTATTCAATCCATCAAATAAATCGATTTTCAATTCATAAAAATATTGATTAAGATTCAGATTCCAAAAAACATTAAATTTTTTAATTATTATTAGATCTTTCGTATCACCGACTATTCCAAAAATTGTTTTTTGATTAATTCAGATTCAGATTCTGTAAACTTATACCAATCAATTCAGTTCTTCAAAAATGATCAATTCTTATCTATACTCGATTCTGATTACGAACCCTGGAAAATATGTATATTTATATCCATTTTAAAAGTTAATTTTAACAGTTCACAATGCACACATTGAGCGCGGAGTTAATCATCCGCGAAATTTTTTAGCTAGAAAATTTAGTGAATTCGTTGGGCGCGTTTCACTTAGTGTTGAATTACGCTACTATATTCTTCGGGTACTGCTTGTCACTCCTATCGCGCAGCTCGTTTAGCATATCTAGATAAATTGTTTATTTATAATAAAATCAAACGACTCGCAGTGATTGCAATCGTAAAGAAACAATACAGATTGAAACGAGACGGGGAGTATCTACATAGTGTATAAAGTATTTGAACTAAACACTCGGGCTCTTTTTATTGTTTTCCATTCATATGTGCATATTGAGTGTATTATTTTGATTGTTTTCAATTCAATCATTTTCAATTCATTTGTATGTATGACGCGATTTTTACCTTAATTATTAGTTTGTGAGCTTAGTTCGTGATTGTCGGACGGCACTGAATAAAGAGTTCGACAGTGGAAATAAAATATTAAAAAACCTTTAAAAAAGTACATATATTATTTATTTGAACGATTGTGTAACAATATTCAAACAACACAAGTACAATTTATCATTTTTAGTTGGAGTTGGTTTTTTGCGCGCTTACGATATTAAAAAAAATAAATACAGTTGAATAGAAATATTCCAAACTGATAATCCGCCGCATTTTTTTCGATTAGAAAAATGATTGATCGCAGAGAGACAACGTCGAACGTTATCAGACCTCGTGCAAGAACTGTAGCAAGTAGTGCAAATACGTTCTCAAAAGTGTTGCAAAATGATTGAGCAATATTGATTGGATTCAAAGTAAAGTTTTGCAGATTTTAGAAGATGTTGTTAAAACATTTATTTGTGTGTGACAAAAAAAAAAACTAAATGGCCACATACCTAATCCAGTATAGATTTCTGTATTGTCAGTTGTATTGTTGAAAAGAGCGTTTATCACAAAAACTATCCGAAAACCATATTTCTGTATGCTCAAGTAATTTACATATTAATAAAAAAGTAAATAATAAGTGTTATTTCTCATTCCGAAGTTTTTACACATATTTCAAAAAATATATTGCCAAGAATTTTGTAATGAAAGGTGTCTGAACTATAGTTAAATTAAAAAAATAGAGTTTCGATTTTAGTTTTTTGAATCAATTCAACAAAAACACTACCTAAAGAGTTCAATCTATAATTATACATCAACGAATTTTCTGGCATTAAGCAATTTTAGCGCAACTATTTAGAGTATCTAATTATGTAATTCCGAGTGAGAATGAAAAAAAAATGGACGGCTGACATTAAAGGAACTTATTTTAATTCTTAAATGCTACAGATTTTTCTCAGTGCTTTCAATGTCTGCTGCAGTGCAATTGAATACGTTGACAGCATGTACTTTTTGAAAATTCTAACCTTCACATGGATCATTTCTATTTTATCCTCGATCGCACTTGTAAAACTATGATCAAATTACATGGCTTCTACACCTTAAACATCATAATCTTTGGCTAACACTTAATAATGTGGAAGAAGAATACTCGTGAACACTGCTCTTTATCGTCTTCGTGTAATTCCAAGTGACTGTTTAGTATTGTCCAGCTCGAGCCATATAGTTGGTCGCGATGACAATTTTCGCTGATAAATTGATCACTAAAACTGTGAAATTTTGACGTACTGCAAAAACACAGGAAATTGAAAGTAAATCTAGAAAAAATGAGACATAAGTAGTCAGCGGTAGTGTCCATAGAGAAAGAGTGCAGAAAAACAAATAGACAATTAGATTTTCATAGAAGATATTATATTTTACTCTATTCAGTTTGATATAATATGGCTAATAAGAGGAATCAATCAAAGCAGAGAAAAATTTGGAAAATTTTAAATTAGATGAATATGTATGTTAATAATGAACGATTAATTTATTTAAAAAATATTTTATATTTGTTTCAAACAAATTTTACATCATTAAATTTGCCCAGTGTTATTCTGAAAATTCTTTTCAACATTGTTGTAAATATGCAATTTTTTTTGTGAAGCTTTTTCGCTTCTTTCGAATTACTTTTATTGTTATATTGGGAAAACGCGATAAAAGTGCATAATAATGACGACACACAGTTTATTCTACGAATGTTAAAATTTTTTTTAAATTAGCTCTTTTGTTGTAAATATTGCTGAGCGAACTTTATCATTGTTGATGTTAATACATAATTGTGCAGATGAAGTTATTCTGTTAGTAAGCACATTGCATACATTGCATTAGAGCTGGTGCTGGTTGTGTAAAAGTCAAGTAATCTGTTCATACAGCATAATAGTGACTATTGGTGTATAAAAGTAGTGCTCTGCAAGTACTTGATGAGCCTGGTATTGGTGTGAGTGGCCTGGAGTAGCCAGGTGTAATAATTGTAATCGTCAACCTTATTAACGTTCAAATCAATTTTATAATGCTGTTGAGTAAATATACGATTTGAAATCGGTGGAAAACCGTGGTCGAAAAAATTGTAAAACGACAAGTGTTGCCACCTCGACCTTTAAATTTACGTGCTGTTGCATGGCACTCGTGTTCCTACAACTATAACTATAAAAGCATTAACACGTTCCATTGGAACTTTTTTTTGCTGCCGTTGCTGCTCTTCTCTGTTTCAATGCGCACATTTAAAGCATACTCATATTATTCAGCATATCCAATGAGCTGATGCTGGTTGACACACTTGATTAGCTTTGATTTTTCTAGCCAATTCATTAAATCGCCTTGTATGTAGGGTATTCAAAGTGCCTTTAATCGCAGCCTGCAATGCTCGTTCATTTTCAGTTCATTATAAAATCATCGCAAACATATCTTCATGAATCGGGATTTTGGAGTTTTTTTGCGCGACAGTTACATTTATTGCTTTACTAAATCGCCAACAAAATTAGTGATGGTTTGCTTGCCATTTAAATTTGTTTTGTTGAAGTAATACTGTATAGTGTATAAAATTGTCGCAAGCTTGTTTGCACATTTTTGGTCATATGAAATTCAAGTGCGAGTGCTAAGCTTGTGATACCACGAACAGTTTAATTTGATCGTAGGTTATTTTTGGCGCATCGTGCATTCTTGCAAGGCAGGGGTGACGGCCAATTGATTAATAGTGTATATTCTGTGAGATTCGAGTAAAATTTTGATTGATAAAAAGATAAATAAGCTTTAAAACTTTTGAATTGGAGGCTTTTAATTAGCTTTCATGTTGATTACATTTCTTTAAGGAATATTCGTTAACGTAATACCAACCAAGATTAGAAAAAGTCTCCCAAACCAAATAAATAAAATATAAGCAATCGACCGACACCGCTGCCATTATGTGCGGCACTTGCTAATGTAAAACAAATCAATTAACAAAACTGTGCAATTGCTTCAGGTGCCTCTCAAGCGACTTGGGCTCATACTATAGTATTCTGTTGAATTATCTAATTAATAGTATTTTTCTCTCTTCTGTGATGTGATAGATTTCAAACTTGCAAATATTACTTGTAAATGTTTAAATTACCATGTGTTAGTGCAACAATTCTAAAATAGTTTCGATTATTTACAATCGATCAATATTTGTTCTGTCAATTAACTCTGGAAAAATCACCAAAAAATAAAAAAACCAAAAAATTAAACGCAAAAACTGGTAAAACGATATTAAAAAATAAACTACCTACATACATTTGATTTGCCATGAAAAGTCGCACAAAGTCAGCGAGCCTATCTGGCTCCAGCAAGACTTCAGCTGCAAACGCAGACGCAAACTATCCTTCCATCAGTTCGGCGTACTGGCTGCCGGCGCCCAACCCTACGCCCTATCTGCTTCCAGGTACGTTTAATGCTCGGCAAGACTGCAATTGCAAAACGCGAGCTCCACCATAGACCTATAGAGCCGCGGCGATGAGTGCAATTTAATCGCGCGCAAGGTGAAAATCGACGATAATTAATTGTGTGCTCAATTCATCGGCACTTGTGTGAAAGTTGCTCTATGGTGACTTGGCGAATCTTCCATAAAGACTCGCTCGCTTGGTGGTGGCTTTGTTAGTTGTATATTGTGCGTGCTAATCTTTCTTTGGCCATCAAATTATGAAACCTGTTGATTGTTTAAGCTCGCAAAATTGTTGCCTGTATATATAAATGCTTGTTCTGTCGGAGAAAGGATTCTGATTAGTTATTTAGGTTTTTGATCAATTGAGCTGCTATTATTAATATTAATTTATATGAACAAGGTGTTTTAAAATTTTTGATTATAAATCCGATTCATGGTAAACATAATAATTACACTTTTCAAGATTAATTGTGCAAAAATCTAACATATATTCTAATTGAATAATTTTTTCAGCTCAATTGATCTCTAATGTATTTATAAATCATGATGCTTCTCGCCTGTGCTGCTAATTGAATTACTTAATAAATTTATAATCTTATTTTCTCTTCTCTTTGCCGGATTATGTAGAGCGGAAGCTCTTTGTGGGTATGCTGAGCAAGAAATACAATGAAAACGATGTCAGACAGCTATTCAGTGGCCATGGAACGATTGAGGAATGTACCGTGCTTCGTGATCCTTCAGGGCAGAGCAAAGGCTGTGCCTTTGTTACTTTTTCCACCAAGCAATCGGCGATTGGAGCAATTAAGGTTGGTACTAGGGATTCTTGGAAATCAATTATGAAAGGAGCTTTTTCATTTATTTAAAGCTTTTAAAAGAAAGCTTTTAGAAAACAAGAATGTAAGTTCCCGCCAAATAATTTGCGATTCTTTTGCTCATTTTTAAGCAGGCATTACACCAGAATCAAACAATGGAAGGATGTTCTGCTCCGTTGGTCGTAAAGTTTGCAGACACGCAAAAGGAAAAGGACGCCAAGCGAATGCATCAGTTGCAATCGAATCTATGGAACTTTGCTTCTGGACTGAACTCGCCTGTGCCACAATCGCCCGTTTCGTTGTCAACGCCCGTGCACCAGAACCCTCCAGCTCTTAATAATAGTAGTCCATTTTTGGCTGCTGACGCCTTGTCGCCCACCTCCCTGCAGCTCTTGCAACAGATCTCAGCATTCGGACTTCAACAACAGCTTTTACATGGTAAGATTTACATATTTTAACAAAAGAAAAAGAAACTAAACATTTGAACTCATTTTTCAGGTTTAGGTGCCCAATCAGAGCCAACTGCCAACAATCCGCTGGCTGCGGCTGGACTTTTGGGAGCGCCAATGTCAGTACAAAACCTTATAACGTTAGCAGCCATGACGCAACCGTCTCTTGCAGCTAGTCAATCACCAAATCAAATGCACAACGGTGCGTCCATTTGTAAGTTCTCCATTTGAGAATTTAAGAATTTCTATTTTAAATGATAACTCTTACAGATTCATTTCCGGGACACGACTCGATGACGACACCTTACACAACGGCCAGTGTAGCAACGCCCACTGCCCAGCTATCACAGTTTGGTTCATTTTCTACTAGTCCGCTAAACAGTTCAAATATTGCGCAAGCAGTGGCTGCAGCCGCTGGAAAACAAATTGAAGGTAAACTATTCAATCACCTATAAATTATTTTAACCTTTATTTAGTTAATCAAACAACATACGTTCTGGTTAAATTAATCTCATAATTTTGTAAAAAGTTTGACATCAAAAGCTTTGAAAAATCTGTTAAAATTTTGAACTTTATCTTTTCAAATAGGACCTGAAGGCTGCAACCTGTTCATTTACCACTTGCCGCAGGAGTTCACTGACACGGACCTCGCCTCGACGTTCCTGCCGTTTGGCAGTGTGATCTCCGCCAAAGTGTTTATTGATAAGCAAACCAACTTATCTAAGTGTTTTGGCTTTGTGTCGTTCGACAATATCAATTCAGCCGCATCAGCAATTCAGGCGATGCATGGCTTCCAGATAGGTACCAAACGCTTGAAAGTGCAACTCAAGCGATCCAAAGACGCCTCCAAGCCTTACTAAAAGAAATCAGCAAAAATATTGTTGCTCCTTGCTACACCACCACTCAAGGTATTAAAGCCAAACCAAAACCCAGCCTGGAGTACCGGCTGATTCAATTGAACGCTAGTGAAATCAACTATACTTTTGTATGTGTTTAATTCTTAATTAAGTGTATGTTTGTGTTGTCTCCACGTGAATTCTAATGAAAAGTAACCTTAAAAGGCACGCAAAATCAAACGGCGCAAACCTAAATGTCTTAATCTTACAGTCATCTCTCAAGTAGAGTTTTCTGTTGCAATTTATAAATATTTTGATTATGTTTGTTTAAAATATATTGTACATGTAGCGAAACAGGCCGGAGCGACGATTCCTTTTAAATTGAGGAAATTTTTATAACTTTTTGTTTTTTGCGATTAAATTTTTTTATCAACAAGGTAATACTCTATGGTAATACCATATTTCAATGTAAATCCCAATGAAGATGTAAAATATTTTGATTAAAATTTTCAATTGAGATACTTAATCGTCACCACCTGTTGATTGTGTATTACCTTGTTTAATTATTTTAATTCGCCTTTTCCTTTTTTTTTATTTTTTTTTGTGTAATATCACGACAAATGAATTTCGTTTGGGAATTTTGAAACAATTTTGAAGTTATTTATGAGAAACAATTGAATTGAGTAGGCGTGCCATATTACAAATACAAACCGCGAGAATCACTTGCAATGATAATTTGATGGAAATTTTTGTTCGTTGAAAATTTTGAATTTTATATTTGTGAATTTAGAAGTTTAGAATTATTGTTTAATATTTTTGTTTGAATTTATGTAAAAAATTGGCGAAGAAATTGCGTTGATTTGCTATTTTCAAAAAAAGGAATAACTTATAAAGTGGACTTAACCATAATGAACTAACCCATTTTATGGATTCATAACTTAATTTTTAATTGTTAATTGATTCAAAAAGCTACTATTATAATTAATTGATTACTTATTATGCATATATACTTTACCTAGCTTAGTTTAGTGGCAAATAAACCAAAATCAGGAATACATTTTGTGTTAACTTAGGCGACATAGTGAGCTTTTGATTTATGTTTTAGTTAAAAAATGATTTAATTAGTGTAGAAATTTAACATAAATTGTCACTTGCGCAAGGCACAATTGTCACAAAAATCCGATAAATTGCTGTCAACCCATACCAAATTGATGAAAAACTAAGAAAAACAATAATTTTTATGCACAATTTACAGCTTTTATGATTTAAGTACTACCACTTTTCATTTGATGTAAGATAGGAGACAAAGTTTCTGGTTATATGGTGTTTTTGTGTACTTGAAAAGTTTAAAGCCACCTTTGTTGTTGTATAGTAGATATGAATTGAACAATTAAAAACTGTGTGAGGAAGGCTCAAAGGATCGATGTTATATTTTGGAATGGAAAATTTGACTCATGAAAATAGTTTGATGATAATTTCAGAGAGTTCTCATCAATAAAAAAAAATAATCTTCAAGAAAGTCAAATTCAGTAAAACTGATAAATTTGAAAAATTAATTATTCCTTTGAGCCTTTTTAATTCAAAAAATACCTAAATATTTCTTTTGAAAAATAAAATTAGGAATTTGTACGTTCAATTGAAATTGGTCTATAATTTCCGCTTTTCGATTATTATTTTTTGGAAGACATACATTTGTTTAATAGTGAATTAAAAGCAAATGAAAAACAGATAAGATAACTTGAACAAGTTAAAAAAAATATAAGAAATTGAGAAAGAAATGTAAATAATTATATATCTTAAAGAAAATTATACGACCGACACAAAACAAACTTTTTTTACATGCAAAGAAAGTATATAGTCAATCGAACCAAACTTTTGTAAATATACAAGATGAAATATTTTTAGTTTAATATAAAAATCTTTGTTTTTGTATAAAAAATAGAGTTGTACTGAAATAAAAAAAACTGATGAAAAAAGAGGATACGAAATCCTGTAATGAGCAAAAAATAAAATATGTGTTTATTTTCTTCGTATTGTGAATTTTTCAGATGAATTTGGCTGTACCCACAACTTGACACCTTATAAATTAATACGGGTAAAAATCACTACACAACATCCATTGATTTTTAGTGATTTCTAGCCTGCTTTGTAAGCCCGTACTCAATAAAAGTAGCATGCTATGATTCAATATATTATGGAGGGCCAACTGTCAATAGCAACCATAAATCCCCGCTTGCGGCCATAAAACTTCTTTGCTTATCGCAGCAATCGAGTGATTCAATAATTTGCCAAGCAATCCTTCGCCAGTAAATCAAAGAATGCGCGCAATCTTGGCGAAAATTAATTATTTATACGAAATTTGGGGGGGTATTTAGGCCATTCAAGTGTTTTTTTTTCTTCTGTTTTCACTTTATTGATGAGATTAGAAGATTAGAAGATTAGAATGTCCATAGGCTTCAACCATGGTTTGCAAGGATAAATTTATTCTTTTCTTTATCACATCGACACGAAAAGCAACTAAGAGACGACTTATTTCCAGAATGTAGAGTTTACTTGAATTTATTTTATTTTATTTGTTAGTGTTAACGATTCCACACTATTATTCTATGCTATTATCTGATTTATGGAGAATATGGTTTTTAATTGTGTATTGCACAAAAATTCTTCTACATTCTTTGCTATTTTTGTCAAAATAATTAAATTATGAAATTAAAAATACAGCATATGTTAGAATTCTATAAAAGACCGATAGAGAAATACTTTTCCATCAAATAAATTTCTACTATCTTCTCGACATTGTTTTCTAGTGATGAAAATTTTTTCCAATTACCTTAAATAATTTGCAGGTGAAAATGTCACTTCGTCCATATTTTATCCGCGTAGATTATCATTTTTTGTTCATCCAGAGATGATGAAGAAAATTAAAATATAACTTTTGACTGTAACATTCAATATATTTTTATTTAGAAAAAGATTCCACTACAGTAGGCATATACTTAGAAAATGTGATTTTAACGTAATCAACAGATAATTAACTTAATCGATTAATTTAAACTAGTGAAATGAGTGCTTTATCGTGTAAATTTCAACCTAAAACGCATAATATAAAATGCGGCAACTCTAAAAAATAAAAACATGCTTGCCAAAAATATAATGGCTTGTAAATAGTTGCCATTTTGCATGTCAATCTCATGAACAAACTTTTTTGGTAACAAAAAGTGGCAGTACATTTCTTCACAATGCATCTTTTGTCGGCCAAATCCGAAAATAGCCTGCACAGCTCCTTCAGTTGCATATTTCAGGAACGAAATTTGAAACAACCAGTGAAGCATGGGACTTGCATCTGCCATGTGTATGAAGAATCCGCTGAATATCAGGAAAGGTGAAATGAAGAATGGCCCAAAAATGGCTCCATGCTGCAAGTACACAAATTAAAAATTATTAAGAATTGAAATTTATAAAAATATATTTGTGGATTTTATAACCAAACATGTTGATTATAGGTAAAATTTTAAGAAATCAACATGAAAGTTAATATAATTATCGAATAAACTCACCTTCACACTAAATATGGCACCCACTACTAATCCAAGACCTTGAGCAACTAAAGTAACCAGCAAAATAATTGCGATAAATAAACCGAGGCGAAACGGCTCCATTGGCTGTGATGTCATGAAATAAGTAACCAAAACATAAACACTAGTGCACAAACACTGTATTGGAATATCCGCCAGCGTCATGGCCACATAATAGGCTCGAAGCGAATACCAGCGATTAAAGTGTTCTCGCTTTATAATTGAAAGTTCCAGGGGGACTAAAAGTAAACAAATAAATTCCATTAATAGAGTTCAGATATTCTTAAGCGAAATATTTAGACATCAATTCACATCCACTAACAATTGCATTGGAAATTTTATTCTTTTCTTAGAATTTTTTTTTCACGTATTATATGCGTGTTTTATACTTAATACTTTAATTATTCGAAAATTCATTAATACAGTTAAAAAATTCTGAATTTATATAAACCCCACATCAAAAAGAAGAACTTTTTGATATTTTGTATAATTTTACTATCTTTCGGTGTAGGATGTTATGCAATTGCTAAATTTATTTGATATTTCAACAAAAAAAAATGAGCTTTTCCTACTTATATATACTCACATGCCATAGACATTGAACTAAACGCCGTGTACATTAGGAACATGATGGAAAAAAATATGTAATTAAAATTGTCAAATGCGCGGCTCGCATTATTTCCAATTCCAAAAAACATAATTCCAATCAGTGGAGCTATCATACAATGAATTAAGAATCGCATGGATGTCAGTGACTTGTCCCTCTTGAGAATCAGAAACGTCCGGGTCAGCAACAGCCAAAATTGTCTTAAGAATGAAGTTGAGTATCGTTCGTCTCTCTTGCAATATTTTGGAGTTCCAAAGGCCAATGTGAAGCTACGTTTTGTGGGAACATCTGCAGACTCTGAAGATACGGAAGCTTCTTGAATTTCAAGACGATTGAGTCTAACTACTTTTTCATATTTCCTGAACTCAATGTTTCTACCATTCATGACCTTTTTCATCAATCTCTCATTTTGGTTGCCATAATCATGAGTTGCAATCTCGAGCACTAAAAAAAAACAATCTTGATTAAAATTACTATAACCTAAACAATTAAATATAATTAAGCTGAATGCCACTCACAATAGTCAGATTTGTTGTGAAACTCTGGACAGTTAAGTCCAAGACTACTAAGGTACGGAATGATGTTTTGACAACTACCAGTGTAGATGCATATGCCAGCAGCTATCGTATAGAGATGATCAAATTTTTCCAACAATAAAGCTGAGGGTTGGTGAATCGTACAAACTATAGTTCGTCCTTCGGAAGCTAATTTTTTCAGCAGATTTATGACTTGAGTGCTCATTGAACTATCCAATCCACTGGATGGCTAAAAAATTCCAAAATTAATCGTGAAAAGAAATATAAAAGTTGAATTATTTTACCTCATCAAAAAACATAACTGTAGGGTTATTAACCAATTCTAATGCTATAGCTAAACGCTTTCTTTGGCCGCCACTCAACTTGCCAGTATGAGTTTTTTTTACTTCATCCAGTCCTAAATGAACCAAGAGCTCTCTTATCTGCAAAATTGATATTTAATTTCCCATAAAAAAGATAAATAATGTGTTTCAACTTACTCTAGCTTTTTTATTTAACTGGCTCATCTCATCTCCAATTTTTAGGTTGGCTGAGAAATACATGGCCTCTAAAACTGTCAGTAATGGCTGCAGATTATGGTCTTGCATTATGTCTAAAATGAAACAGACAGTTTAAAGATTTGTTAATTATTAGTGATAATGTATCGTGTTGTTTATAGGACAAATATATCTATGAACAAAGGAAACATTATTTTGCATCACAGGAATTATCAAAGGCAATAGATAGTAAAATAAATAACTCACAAGCTGACTGGCGTCGAAAAAGTTTAGCATTTCTGGGGCAGCCATTAATTGTGACTTCTCCACTTACGTTTTTGGTTCTAAAAAATAAAAATATAGGAACATAAAGCCACGCATAAGAAATTTTAACTATCTTACGTGTAACCAGCCAACAAGTCTAATAATGATGATTTTCCAGCCCCGCTATAAAAAATGAAAATATTAATTGGAATGTTCTATTATTTTTTTTTATCGAGATCAACTTAATAAAGTTAATAAGGTTACAAAGCTGGTAATTTTTACTACTATCATCAGTTTCAAAAACACGATTAAAAACTAATAAGAATTGATTTTTATGCAGACCTTGGCCCTATTATAGCAGTTAACTCTCCAGCTCTGAATTCACCAGTGATCCCACCCAGAATCTGCTTTTCTTCTAGAAAATATTTCAACATTCATTTAGAATATAGATAACATAATATTAATCACGACAGAAAAATAAAGCTATACGCAAAATAAAAAATTTTAATCAGGAGAATTTTGGGTTTGAAACAATTAAAGTTAATTACTGAATTTCCTGGTTGGAATAAGCAATAGGCATGAAAAAAAGATTTATATGATTAGAGCAATCAGTGGTGTGGAAAGACTGAAAATTACCTTTGTGAAAAATTCCTGTTTTAACTGTGTAATAGAGGTCCTCAAAGCCAATGTCAAGCTGTTCTGTGATGCGAATATCTTCTCCATTCTCATCATTTCGCTGAGATCCTAGAACGGTCGACATCATTCTGTCGATTCTGTTGAGTCTCGCGAGTATTCTTCAGCAACTATTTCATTTTAGCACTGGTTTTTAGTTGAGTGAACAGCTGTATAGTCAAATGCGCGATAAAAATGATTAAAGTGATCACAAAGGAAGTTTTGTAAGTCTATTGCTTGCGAACAACTTTTGCACAAATCAATCTCAAGTTTATTAAGTTTACAATATATCACTTTTAGGGGAATTTTGATAAGCGATATAACTAATAATCTTTCAACAATGTATAAAACATTGATTTTTGACTAACGACGGCCTGGATTTCAATCTTAAAATTGGCTATTGTACTTTGTATAGCTTTTCAGATTATGCGGGCTTATCAAAAACAGCTCTAAACCAGCAGCTGATAAAGATAACAGCAACAACAGTAAATTGTAATCAGTAAGCAGCGAGCGAATCTTACTTTAAAACTGAGAGTATAAAGTCTAAATAGTATCGATGATTGTAATGTGAGAACAAATTAATTAAATAAATCACTTTTTGCAATATTGTTTGTTGTTTATATCTTCAAGTTTAAGTAAATTGGTTTGCAATCTGAGTAATCATGCAATTATGTGTTTTAAAAAAATGTTTACAAAAAAATGAATCACTTGTTGAGTTGACTTCACAAGAAACTTGTCTAGGAAGTTAAATACAACTTATGAGACGAGACAATGAGAAAACTATGTTAGTGTATTATTATTTTCACAAACAATTTAGAGGACGGGCCTGATAATATAAACTTTATAAACATTCCCTTATCGAGCAATTGATTTATGTACCGTTCTTTGTAAAACTTCAGACACTAAACTTACCTAAACAGTATTTGACAACAATAACGACGAAGGGATTCTTATAAAACTTCTTTTTTTAAATCAACAAATAATGTACTGAGCAAAGAAAATCTTCTATTATCTCACTTCAGTATTTATTAAATATAATTCACTGGGAAATTTTCGAGGGGCTTATAATCTTGTGAAAAAAAAAAAAATTAAAATTAAAATAATAATTGATTAATCTGGTTCAATTTGATTCAACATAGCCTCGGCTTCTAAGATTGTGAAAGATCAAATTTCCGACTAAAATATAGTCTTAAATTTGCTTAGAGTGGTGCATCTAAAAAAGCAACAAGACATTTAACGTATTAAAGTATCTCTAGGTTGAAAATATTGCTAAAATTTGTGAAATCAAGATTTTGAAAAAAAAATCAATAAAAAAAAATTTATAATGGATTCTGGATTTAGAGGCGGATATAGAGGAAATATTCGAGGAGGATTAGGATTTAGAGGAAGGTTAGTAAACATGGATGAACTTTAAGCAAAGTCAGAGACTTAATTATTCTTGTTTAGAGGAATGATGCGTGGTGGCAATGGTTCTGGATTCAACTCACGAGGTGGTGGCTTTAATTCTGGAAGTATCATGAGAGGAAGTTTTAATTCTCGAGGTCGTGGTTTCCCCAGAGGTGGTTTCAATTCTGGAGCTTTCAGAGGAAATGGTATGACCAACGGACGTGGTGGAAGTGATAGAGGAGATCGTGGCGGACGTGGAAGATTCCCGCCAAATCAAGGATCCAACAATGGTCCTCCACAACAACATCAAGGTAATAATCATTTAAAGAGTATTTATTAATGTGTTTCTTGACAAATTCAGAGACAAAGAATTTTTCAACAACAAAATAGTCTGTAGCTTCCAGATCATCTCTAGTTAGTTATCGAGCCCAAATTATTAGAAATATTGATTTTGTCCATCATTTCGGACAACTTTGCCTGAGAAACAATCTCCATAGTTATGCTATAAAAGCGTTTAGTAACAATTGTTTGGGATGAATTGGAGCCGGCACAAATAGTGAACTAGATATTTTCATTTTTAATAAAAACAATCTTTTTGTATTTAAGCACCTGCACCCAATCCTGTACCTCAGCCGCCAGTTGTTGTAGAGCCTGTGACCGAAAAGATTATTCCATCAGTAACAACTTCCAACAATGTTGTAGTATCTGGAAATCAAGGACCTCCACAGTCTAATAACAATTCTATGTCATCTCCAATGTCTCGAGGAGCTCCACGTGGTGGACGAGGTACCTACGTTCCACGAGGAACTATCAGCCGAGGCAGAGGAAGCTTCTCTTCATCTCAAGGACCTCCCAGGCAATTTGATACTCGTCAGCCTTCAAATACAACGACTGTGACGCCAATCAACAAACGAGGAGGCTATAACAATGGTGGTCCACCAGGTCCCCCAAAACGAGGTCGTTACGAAGGTCCACCAACAAGACAAGGCATCCAAAAGCCACCATACCAAATGAACCCACAATCTCAAGTTTCTCAACCATACAGTAACCAGCCTATGTCGTAAGTTTTATTCACATAAAAAAAAAAATCAAACTTCTTATTAAAATTTTTTCTTTCAGTCACCATGGTGGAAATAGCGGTGGTTATCAAGATCCTAATCAACACTCCCAGTACTCGGACCAGTATTCACATTCTCACAGCAGCTACAGTGCACCACCAGCACAGTCCCAAAACAACAATTATATGAACGGAAGCGGATATGGACAAAACTCATACAGTGGAAGTAATACTCAGACTCAAATGAGCTATACACAACCGGCTGAGTATGATCACAGCAGCGGAGGAGGCTATCAAGATTACAAGTACCTATTTTCTAATTCACGTTAAATATCATTTGATTTTTAAAAAGAATTTTATTTTTATTTGTAATTTATATTTATTATTACAAAATTTCTAACACTTTCATTCCTTTAGCAGTGCGCCAGCTTACTCGTCTCATGACACGAGATACCAGAACTATTCGCAGCAAGATTATAGCAGGCAATCTTATGCTGCCCCTGCTGACACTTACGGTAACACTCAGCCGGCTGCCGATTCTTACGCTACTGGTCAATATGATGATCGTTCTTCATACGGAAATTACGATTCGTACTCGCAGAGCTACATGAAATCGGAGCCCTATCAGGCTCACACTGGCTACTACTAAGCTGACTGGCCAAGCAAGTAAATTCATTTAAATTTAACACAGTCAGTTGATATATTTTATTCGATTGACTTGCGGCTTTTCAGTTTTCCTTTTGATTTTAAACATTTTAATTAGATTTAATTCAGGATTGCAAATCTGTTTCGAAAGATTTGCGTTTAATTAACTTGAATTTCCCACAATAATTTAATTTTAAGTGCTGAATGTAGAGAAAGTCTCAAGTTGACCACAACATTATTGTATAATTTGTTTAATATTTTTCCTTGAAGTCTATTGTAAATTAAATACAAACAAGCATTTGGAAGGGATCGTATAGTGTGGCAAAGAATCTTTTATATAAATATCTAAAATTTAAAAATATTAAACATCTTGCCGTCTTAAAACTGCATCTTTGTCACCTACAATAGATTTACCGCGGGAAATAAGAAAAGAATTGAAAATTTCGCTGTTGAAAGTAAAAACATTAATGACACCGGATCTTCATTTGACGCTTGATTTGCGATTATGTAAAATTTTTTTTGAAACTTTAGAGTTATTTGACGATTAAGAACATTTTGAAACTCAATAAATTGTGCATAAAAGTAAAAATACAAAAGGATTATTGGAAATTTTAGCTAGTAAGGTCAGAATAAAACTTTAAACTAATTTGATTGAACCTTTCAATCTTACAGAGATTGTAAGAGGTGAAGTTGAAGAAAATATGCATGTAATACCTAACTAAATATTTTATTAGATAAAGACAGTTTGACAAAAAAAATTAAAGTAAAGTACACTAAAATACAATTCAACGTATGAAAAGTAGATTAATATTTCAAAACAATAATTGTGTAAAATATTCTACAAAAAATGAAAATAAAAGAATTTGTACCGCTGTTAGTGGGAAAGGTTCAAATTAACAAGTTTTATTTTAAAAAATATTGACGATTGTAAAATAAGTTAAAAAAAACATCCTGAATATTTTTTTATTTTTAATTCCAAAAATCCATTATTAAACCAAAGCTATAATACTTTTTTATGATTAAGAAAATCAAAACACTTTGAGAAAAATCCCAAAATACTGAATGCTATTTCGATAATTCTGTTTAGCATTTCTTTCCCCCTTAATAAATTATAATTCACACATTTAGCAGAAAAAATATTTTTTAAATAATATTGATTATTTTTGGGATGAGTATAAAAATAAACATGAGTTGAAAATCACTTGGAGAAATTAGAGACATTTTTAAAATGATTTATTTCAAGAAGAGCTTTATTGAAAAGTCAATCCTCCGTAAAAAGTGTTATTTTAAATAGAAACAAATTAACTTTGATTTAGAATTTGATAAATTAAATTTCCAGCAAGGTCATTTTAGACTTTTAAATTAATTTTTAAAATCCATTTAATCCATTTTCTTACTGCACGATGAAATTAATTGGAATATAAAATATTCCAGTTTAGACATAAAGAATGAATCCATAAGATTTAAGAAAGTATTTAATTTTATTTTTAAGAACATTACAAATTTATTATTTCGTATATTGTTTGATGGTTTAAAAACTAATGAGAGCAAATACAGGACCTAGAGCACTGCGCATCAACATTGAGCTTGTACAAAATTGCTACGAATAATTATTGTTGTACTAGTGATTTGAATCAAAACCTAGACGATGAAACAGTGATAAAATTTAAATGAATGAACCATTAGTAAATTGAATCCTTAAAATTCAAGTCAAAGTTCCATTGGAACAAGAAACAAGAAAAGACAGAGACATGAATAATTTATTAAAACTTTCAAGCACTGTAAGAAAAAAAAGTGAGATTTTTCCAAAAACAAAAATAATTGTAAGAAATAACAAAAAGACAGAGAAATGATTAAAAAATAATTAAAGAAAAAGTGCAATTACAAAAAATACACATATATATGAAGTGAAGATAATAATGGAATAATCTTGGAGAATCCTTCCACACTGAGTATGTTAAGAACATCAAAAAAAAAACACATATAATAATCGTATGGTAAGATTAATTATTTAAATACTAATTTTATGCAGGTTCCTTAAAATTTCAACACATGGAAATCCAAAAGAAAAAATCTGGAACATTTTTACAGATTGATGAGTTTTTTGGCTTATTTAATTGAAGACTACATTATTTAATTATATTGAAAAAAAATTTTATGAACTCATATAAGTCGAATCACGAATTACTTCTTCAAAGAAAAAGCAATTGATTCTTGACTACTTTATAAATTTTATCTAAAGACTGAAAAGTATTGTTTCTCATTCAAAAAGAGACTAACATTTCCAAAATCTACTTAAATTGAATATTTAAGAAGGCGCAGTCAACGTACTCACACCTTAATCAAAACTTTTCCGAAAGCTTTACCTATAGAGCAATTAAAAGTGTAATCATGTAAAGACACGAAGAAGGACGAAACCTTATTCTAAACTGTAATAGAAAAGGCAATAATTGAGCATAATGAGCATTATTTTATTTTTTAAATTGCTCAGAATATGCTCCTGATGAGTTTAACTTCTTGCTGTTGGAATATAGTAATTAGAATTACAGTAAAAGCTGAAGTTAACATCATAATAAGTTGAACCAATTGAAATTAAACCTAAAGAACATTTATTTTTCAGAAAATTTTTTTTAGTTACAGGAAAACCATTACTGCATAGTTAAAATATACAAAAATATCTAGCTTTATAGCTGAAATTTGAATATACTAACATTATGGAAAGTTGAATAATATCTCACGGGTGAAAGGTACTTGAAGGTATAAATTTAAAAATTGATTTTATGTAGCTAAATTTTAATGATCATAAATAAACAATTAAGGGATAAATTTAAATTAAATGATTAAAAATATCAAAAAGTCGAGAATTCATAAAATTTTAATATATCTGATCTTGCAAGAAAAGTTCTCTAAAATATACTTTTAAGGCCATAATAAAATACCATACTATTATCCCATCATAATATAATTTTTTGTTGTTTGAAGAACATGTCTTTAAATTTTCTATGTTTTCCATACAAAAAAAAAAAATTTTGTGGCAAAATATTATGAAATTCTGCATCGGCCTCAAATCATTTTATAATGAAACTGTGATGTCATAACTTATAGTATCTTTCTTCTAAAATAGTATTTGTTCTATATCCAGCAGATAAAAAAATCAAGTCAAAAAGAAAAGAATCAAAAAGAAATGCATAACCTAGGATAGAGAAAAAAAGCTAAGCAGAAATAGTAAGAAATCAACTAAAGTGAAAGTTAGATAAAGATCAAGTCAAAATATTAATGTTGAAAAACTCAACTCCGATGTTATATCTTTAGAAGCTACTAATTTTAACTATAATATAGTCAATTAATGTCCAAATTAATATTGCATTAAACTAATTCTCAAAAATTATTTTCTTTACAGGTCAACTTTTATCGATTTTCAGGAAAGACTTATTAAAATTGATCACAATAGCTCCAAAATTAGATTTAGAGATGCTTTTGAAATCAGATGAAATATTATAATAAAACTTATCTGTGATAATTTGTGATTTACAGTTAGAATTTTTACAAAACATGTACAATTTATAGAAAAATAAACTATTAGCAAAAAAACCGTTATTGTTTTATTCAAAAGGGCCTCCAAACAATGATGTCGTGTCATACTTACTATTTTTTTTTACAGATAAATATTTCTTAATTGTATTGTATTGGAGAAATACACATACACTGACAACAAAACCTAACAATTCAATAATGCCGCTATTCTTGGAAATGCCTTTTAAACGAATAAAGTAAAAATGATGCTACACTTTTTTCTGTAAGCACGTTGTTGATGTAATGCCAGCTGCCTGTATCCTTCTCACTAAATTGAGCACAAATGTGGTCTTCCAAAAATTTCTAAAAGCACCTGTTCAAATTTTTAATAAAATTACATGTTTTTGTTTTTGGAAAAATATATCGGGTTATTTTATTCTACTGAACATTTCCTTTGAATTTAATTTTCAACAGATTAAGAGATTTTATTTAAGTCATTGATTTAAATTTCCATTTTATTTAATATTAAGTGGTATAAACCGAAATGAATCCATTTAATAATAATACAAAGTATAAATGCTATTTCGTTAAGTTTTCCTTTTATTAGATTTTCTGAAATATCGCTAATTTCGATTTAATTTTAAATGTTTCTTTGTGAATTAATTTGAACGAGGAATGTGTTATTCGGTTAATGCAAGAGGAATTTAATCAAAAAGTTACATAGTTTTCATATTCGTTTACGTCTAATTCATTTCAAATCAATTATTAAGAAATCAAACTGTACGCATATTGTACTGTTGTTGGTTTGTTTTAGAGAAAAATAGCACTTAAAACAAATCCTTGTTATTACTTTTTATAAATAAAAAAATACTAAATTTAATATTTAAGCTTACTGATTTTGTTAGTTGACGTGTTGGGGATAGGGTCAGAGAGTTTATGCAGCAGTTTCTTCCAGTGACTGGCTCTGCTTCCTCTTCGCTGGTCTTGAGCTTCTTCGACAACTTCGACGGCGTCATCGGTGACTTTTCTCTTGACTGCAGACTCCTCTGTAACTAAAGTAAAGAAATTTGAATTAGAAATGATTGTTGTTTTGTTTTCAAATAATGCGTGCAACTGCTTACCACTTTCTGCAACTACAACAGCTTCTTCCTCCACAGTTTCGGTTTCCTTCTCGGCTGAGTCACAGCCGTTGGTGGTCTTTGCCTTAAATAAGATGATTTAATTAATAATGGTACTTATTAAAAGGTTTGAACCTTCCTTTTTAAAATCTGAAAAATCGTTAAAAATTACCTCATTGCTTTCATCATCAGGCACCACAACAGTTTCTTCCTCATCGACAACCTCCTCGACAACATCAGCAGTCTTAGGGACTTCCTCGACTTCTTCAACATCTTTGGTCGTGCTAACCAATTTCTCAGCGGTGACCTCGCTAGAAATTTCAAAAAAATGCTCATTAAATTCGTTGCTCATTCAATTTTTCATTCAAAATAATTTAATTGTGATACAGTACACAGAATATATTCTTTAAATTTACTGTTAAATGGCTCTGCTTGAAGAGTTTTAGAATTATTATCAAAAGAAAATGTACAAAAAATGTTAATTACAGCTCAATAATGTAGCAAGCACACACAAAAAATGTGAAAAACCTTTAGCAGAGCAAACACACCGCAAAGAAATGACAGATGTGAGAGACTGTAAAGTTCTATTGTTCGGCGAAACAAAAAACATGTGCATCAAATAGAGACGCATTAGTGAAGATTATATAGTCGCTAACTTAAGCGCAAAAAAACATAGTATAATAACACGAAATTGGAGGTACCATGCGTTTACTAACATGCACTAATCGATGGCACAAAGTGGCGGCATCGTTTTACAATGTTTGGGCAACCAATTAACGTGTACTTTAGCAGTTTTTGCGTTTTTAAATCTGAACCGCCATTGTTAAAAAATTTTCAATCGAAAAAACACGTAAAACGGCAAAACTACACGATAATTACGGCTTTAATTAGGTACTTACAGTTTCGACTTCGTTCTTGTCCATTTTGTTTTGTGAATTAGCGGAAAATAATTTAATTTAATTTAATAGTGATGAGAGTACGACAAAATGCGACTGCCTTGGTTGATGAAATACGTTTTTGTGAGTTTATACGAATTGTTGATGGTGTTTGTAAAATGACAGATTTCTGATTAATCATTGCAATTGTTGCTTACTTCATTATAGAGGGTGAATACAAAAACACTCTGAGTATAAGAAAAAAAAAGTTTTGGTAAACAATATATTAACAGCAAACAAACATATATATTATATTAATATAAAATAAAATGAAAAGTTATTTAATTATGAATAAAACACTTGAACTTTTTATTTCAATTTTACTTTATTATGCGTAAAAGGTATCAATTTTTAAACTTTTTTCCCAAAAAAAAGACAATTTTTGAAAAAACAAAGAAATTGAACATTATATAATACATAAAAGCTTTAATTAAATATTTTTTTAAATAAACGATATTTTACAATATATATATTTTCGGTATTGGTTTTTTTGCTGGATTTTCCTTTCAGGGCAGACGATCAATTATAATAGTAAATTGATCACCCTGTATATATTTTCTTCAAAATTTTTTATCAAGAAATTAAAACAGTCTAAGTTTTATCTAAAAAATAAAAGCATCAAAATAATGTTATTGCTTATATCATTATAATAATAATTATTTTTACCTTTGGGGGTCAGTTCATGAATTATGTCAGAGAACAGTCAACGAACAAAAGATTTTTAATTTGATTATAGATAATAGGTTGAATTATCAACATAATATTTTCTTTGCTTGAAACATTTTTCATGAACGACTCCCATAATAATTTTCCACTTGTTATTTTTGTTTTTCAATTTACTTTTTTTTATTTATTTTGGTGAACAAACTCAAAATTTTCCTTTTTTGCATCATATTTTGCAGTAAAATCAATTTTCAACTAAAATCGAACGTTTAATTTTGGTTTTCAACCTCAAGCGCAGAGCTTGGCTACCGGGGAAACATTCATCATGTTACATTTAAGACATACGTTTTGAACTTAAAACTGAAATCTCGTCTCCCTTTTTAAATTTATGGATGCTTTATGATTTTTTTTGTATGTATAATAATATATATGGTTTATTACAATTTGCTAGTACAGTACAAATCTTTTGAATACATGAGAAATAATAATATCCAAATTGCACCAGTCGCACAATTTTTATTTAAATTTATTTTTTTTTTTGCAACAAAATATAGAACAGTTAAGAAAAAACGAAAACTATTATCAAGTTAGTTTTTTTTGTTATCTAGGTGACGACATATCAATACATAAAAAATTTATAGTGTTTTACACATTCAGAGTTTACAACTCCTTTTGAATTAAATATATGTATATAGTCATACTATAGAGAATTGATAGAAAAGTCCCGCAAACAGTTTTAATTAAATGTTCCAAATTCATACAGTCTATAGTACATTTGTTTTGCATTTGTTATCATTTATTTGATATAAACTTGGTATGTCGTCACCCAGTGAATTTTATAACTCACTTTTTTTTTGACTAAACACTTTTAGGATAAATTAAAAAATTACTATATTCCACTTATTTATTTACTTGTTTCACTTTATATACTCAGCTTATATACTTTGGATATACATAATTTTATTTAGTTTGGTTTTTCGAATATTTTAAAATGATTTTTTTTGTAATTCTTTTCTTAGATAATTTTTTTGCCCATTTAAAATGACTATTCAAAGATACACTTTGATATATAAGGGAAAGTAATACAACAAGTCGTCTATTCAATAAACTTTTTAAAGGAAGATTGAACTGAGGAGTAGGACAAAGTCAACTGATAAAAAGCAATTAGTGGGTTAACAACAATTAATGGATCCGTAATGAGTCGCAATGTGTGTATGCTTCTTGTGTAAGTTCTTTGGAGGAAAGATTACATGATTTTTAATTTTTCAGGATTTTTTTAACTCTACGAGCATCAAAATTGCTAATTTATGAAATGTTTTTTTGTTTAATAAATATATAATTTAAAATATAGGGTTCATCATTTTGTTTGAAACATTAAAATAGTTTTGTGTGTTTTACTACATCTATTACTTAGAACTTTTCTTTGAAACAAAAAATAAAAACAACAAAATGTGTGTGTTGTTCGCTCCAAAATGACACCGCGGGCGGCTGCTGACTGACTAACTTGCTGGCTGGCTCACACCTTGTTTAAAAATTCGGCAAATTCCTTGGCGCACTTTTCTGTGCTGGAGATCCGTAGCGCCTCCTCCTCGTAGTCGTCAAAGTTGCTGGTGTCCCCAGGCCCTTTGCAGCGCGGAATAAAGGGCGCCTCTATCTTCTTCTGGAAAAAATGGCAATCCAGTCGGTGGAGGCGAACCACTTGTGGTTTTAATGTCATTCACGCCAGCCTTCAAATTACCGAAGCGCTTCGTGAGATCCACTTGCAGCAAATTGCGCAACAAATCTTTAAGATCGCTGCCAAAATGGGATGGAAAGCGTACCTTGCCTGATACAATTTTCTCGTAGATCTGAATGGGTTGGTCAGCAAAGAATGGTGGATATCCAGCCGCCATTTCGTACACTAGCACACCCAAGGCCCACCAATCGACAGCCTTGTTGTATCCCTTTGCTGAGAATTATCTCTGGTGCCAAGTACTCGGGAGTACCGCAAAGTGTCCATGTTCGTCCTTTTACGCGCTTGGCGAACCCAAAATCAGTTACCTTTAAGTAACCTTTGGGAGTCTATGAGCAGGTTTTCGGGCTTCAAATCACGGTATATGAGGTCTAGGTAGTGCAGGTATTCGAACGCAAGGACGATTTGGGCGGCGTAGAAACGCGAGTGGGGCTCAGAGAAACGGCCTACTTTGCGCAAGTGAGAGAACATCTCACCGCCGGGAACATACTCCAGCACCATATAGAGGTTGGAGTTGTCTTTAAAGTGGTACTTGAGGCTGACCAGGAAGGGGAACGAGATGGCCTGCAAGATTCGCTTCTCGTTCAGCGTATGCTCCACCTGTTTCAACTTGACGACTTTTTGTTTATCAAGTATCTTCATGGCAAAGTAGTCCTTGGTCGGTTTGTGCTGGACTATCATAACGCGGCCAAATGAGCCCGTGCCCAACGTTTTGATGCGATCAAAGTCATCGAGGGCAGCCGTATTAGTTGGATTTTTTTTCCACTTTTCTTCAAACTCTTCCTTGGCCTGATCCAAGAATTCCTTTACGCTCTCTGCGGCGTCTACCTTCTTGTTGGATGAAGTAGCATTGTTACCCATTGTGACTAATGCGTTATCGTCTTGATTGGTTACTGGGGCTGAAGGGGGGTTGGAGGTGGTAGTAAATAATGAGTTTTGGTTGGAAGTAATAAAATCGGTTGACTCGCTATCCTTTGAGTCCAGCCTGGTTCTTTTACCACGTCGCGCACTTGCCCAAAAATGTTACTGCCTCTCAAATCACACAAGCCCAGTGTGAAATTAAAAAAATTGAAGAAAAAAAAATGATAAAAATATGATTTTTTGAACCGAAAAAAACTTGCTATGAGCAGTAAAAAAGTCCTTATATTTCACTGGGCTTAAACCTGAGCAGTATCCGAACTCAAGTCCATCCTTAAACACTTTACACAAACTAAACTTTCCACTTTTACGTAATTCTGCTCACTATGAAAAGCTCAAATTCTTATTTTTCCAATTGAAAGAAAATGGTGGCCTCAGCTCTAAAATTTTTAGTCTCCATTAAGGACTGTACTCAAAATAAAATGTATATTATTTTCAAAAAAATATATATTTTTAAGAATTTTTATATATAGTGCTCGAAAATGCGATAAAGTGTCTCTAAACAAAATTGTAGTTTGAATAGTTTGATAAAGCGAGACTTCCTCAAGACATTTTAATTTCAAGCTTTTAAAACGTCGGTAAAAAATCTATTAGTAATACGAGACCGGCATTTATGATTGATTCAAAACTTTGTCATAAAAAAGAAGATTTGTGGTAGCAAAAATGTGTATATTTAAGAAATTGAGGTGAATTAAGAAATATCGCATATAATAATCCAAATCTTTCAAATACAGTCCATAATAATGAGAATTTGAAATTTGGATTGCCAACGATACTTTTACTGCAGGACGATCAATATAAATATATTACTTTCTTTATATATTATATGAATTGGTGTCATCGTCAAATTCTAATATTTATTATTGCACAATAATTGACCTATTAATAAAATGACACTATTATAATTCAGTTCATTTGTTACATCGATATTAAACAGTATTCAGTTGTGAAGGAGGAAAGGACTCTTTAATTGTACGGCTTTTTGTCAATATACATATTTCAATTGGGCAATATAATGAGGAAAGTGAGTCTGCTCCAAAAAGCTTAGAATTAAATTGACAGCAAATTTTTGTTTTGACATATGGTATTTAAATTTACAAGTCATTTGAAGAAATTTAAGGAAATTTAAGAAAAAATTCATTCAGACAAGATGTCTTTAAAACCGCAAAAGGTTAATTTCGAAGAGAAATGGACTGATTTGAAGAAAACTGTCAAGGAGGTAATAACTCTAGGAAATGTTAAAAAGAGATGAATGGAACAACAGATTTGGGTAATAGTTTTTTTTGTTTTGATCAAACTTGAAATAACATCCTTTGTCTTTATAGTGATGTTTACTCAATTTGCGTCGCATACCCGGAGCCTCTGGCTGATAAGCTTTATATTGAGACCAAACAGTTTTGGAGTCTCACGTCAAAAATTTGCTAGCAGAATTGAGCGACAACCTGAATGAAAACTACTCCCCAGACAGCAGTGCTCCACAAATATTACAAAGCCTGGAAAGAGTATAGCCAAGGCCTTGAATATCTAAATTCTCTATATTTGTAAGTTTCTATGTGACCTTGTTCGCACTATGAACAAAGACTGAATTCTTGCTTACTATTTTAAGATACTTGAATCAGCAACACATCAAGAAACAGAAGCTGTCTGAGGCCGAGATTATGTATGGTAGCTTATCTGTGGACAATCAAGAGCAAATGGAGATAGGCGAGTTGGGCTTAGACATATGGCGTATTTATATGATTGAAAATCTTTGCGATATTTTGGTAAAAACAAATTCTTCATGGTATTGAAATTGACCGTAACGAAAATAGTTTGACGTCCAAAGATGTTGACACGATTTATGGGGTTATTCAGAGTTTTGTGCTGGTCCAAGATTACAAGAAAAAGGGCAGTCTGAAATTGTACCAAACAAAGTTTGAAGCCAGAGTCCTGGAAGCTAGTGGCGAATACTTTAAAGCAGAAGCTTCCAAGTTGTTGCAGGTTGGCAGTTTTCATTTTTTATCAAAACATTATCGTTCACAGTAAAATTTTTATTTTAGACCTGTAGCGTTAGCGATTACATGAAAGAAATCATTAGGATCTTGGAAGAGGAGAACATTCGTAGTCACAAATTTTTGCACATCAGCTCCATCCAGAAATTAAAAAGAGTGCGAAGATCGAATGATTACTGATCACAAAGGCTTCCTCTATTCTGAGTGCAAAAAGAAATGGTAAAATGGAAACGGTGAGCTGTGATAAACGATGACTTTGAAGAATTTGTACATTTTACTGAAACCAATTACTGATGGTTTGAAAGACTTGATTCAGTACCTGTTGGATCACATTAAGAACGAAGGAAATGAAACGGTCGTGAATCTTAAGGGTGAAAATGTAAGTTAATTAGTTAAATGAATACAGCATACAGTGTATCTCAATTTTAACGAAAATAATTTCGTAGATCCACATCCAATTTGTGGAAAAACATGCTGAAAGTCCACCAGAAATACGAAGAACTTATCAATGTTACCTTCAAGAACGATCCTTTTTTTCTGAGTGCTCTAGATAGAGCTTGTGCAAACGTCATTAACTCCAGATTTGATGGAAAACTTCCAGAAGCAGAGCTGGTAAAAATGATGGATATATTTTTGAAATTTAATTTAGAACATTTTTTCTAGGTTGCCAGATATTGCGACAGTCTGCTGAAGAAATCCAAGTCAACCGAAAGCGAAGTTTGAGGGAAAATTGTCCAAAAGTATAACCATATTCAAGTACATAGAGGACAAAGATGTGTATCAGAAATTTTATAGCCGTATGCTTGCAAAAGACTGATTCACGAGCAGTCCATTAGCATGGACGCTGAAGAGGCTATGATAAATAAGTTAAAAGTATGAATAAATATATTAATCCATTTATTTATACTATAAAATTGAAATATTTATTTTAGGCAAGCTTGTGGTTACGAATTCACAAACAG